>CM037088.1:51566513-51944151 GCA_020916435.1 Oxytropis ochrocephala
CACGCTACACCATTAGTAGCGTTTTACTTTAAAACGCTACCAATTAGGTAACACGCTAGACAGATCCCTAGCGCTTTTACTTAAAACGCTAGCAAATTAGAAAACACGCTAGACAGATCCCTAGCGCTTTTATTCAAAACGCTAGCCAATTAGAAAACACGCTAGATAGATCCCTAGCGTTTTTTATAAAGCGCTAGCTATTTAGAAAACACTCTAGACAGATCACAGCGCTTGTTTTCAAAACGCTAGCCAATTAGAAAACACGCTAGATAGATCCTAGCGTTTTTATAAAACGCTAGGTATTTAGTAAACACTCTAGACAGATCCCTAGCGCTTTTATTCAAAACGCTAGGTATTTAGAAAACACGCTAGATAGATCCTAGCGTTTTTAGAAAACGCTAGGTATGGTTAAATAATATTTTTTTGTTTCCCATTGAGCTACTTCCTTTCTCACCTAACACTCTCACCCGTAAAACGCAAAATCACTCACCCGTAAACGCAAAAACCCTAACACCCTAACTCAAATTAACATCATCTCTCTCAACGAAAATCATCTCTCTCTGAACATCATCTCTCTCACTCGCACAACATTGGTGAGTTTTTGTTCCTTGCTCTGTTTCTTGTTAGATATTAATTATGGGTTCTAGTTTAGAAATATATTAGTTTTGTCACTTGTGCACACTAGACTCTTTCTTCTTTTTTTTTTACCACTAGCCTCTTCTTGTTAAACATAAATTAATTATTTGGAAGACTATAATATGATATAGATATAGCTTGGGAAAATAAGGAGTGGATTTGAAAAAATTTTAAAAGAGGAACTTTTGTTTGTTTTTTTATATGAATTGATTCTTCATTATATTCGAATTGCTTGATGGGTCATATGTTAAAGTTCTCTTCTCAGGATTTTATTATAAATATAATTTGGAAATTATGGATAGAAATTGGATGTCCGCCAATCGTCTCGCCCAAGGAGTATGCATTTGGAGTGGATTATTTTGTGATTTGTCTTTGTTGAACGTTTAGGGACTTCTAGTGGTATGAAATGTCCTTGTTTAAGGTGTTGTTATGTAAAATCGATTCGCAGAGGAGTTGGTACGACATTTAAAGGCGAATGGAATTGATCAAAGTTACACTTGTTGGATAATGCACGGTGAGAAAAAGGTGAATCTTCAAATATGAATGATATTAGTAAGAGAGATATGCGCACGGTTGACACGGAACACATTCATTTGATGCGAACGAATTTGAAGAGATGGCAAAGGTGGTTGAAGAGGATCTTAATGATTGTCCTGAAATGTTTGAGAAGTTGATAATCGATGCGAGAGACACCATTGTATGCGGGTTGTAATGAATTCACAAAATTATTGTTCGTGATCAAGTTGTATAACTTGAAAACTCGCCACGGATGGACGGATAAGAGCTTTACCGATTTACTCTCACTTCGAAAGAAATATTGCCGAATGATAATGTGCTTCCTTCTCGGACGTATGATGCAAAGCAAATGTTGGGGTCTATTGGCTTGAACTATGAGAAGATACACGCTTGTCCGAATGATTGCATTTTATTTGGAATGAACATGCGTTGTTAAAGTCGTGTCCTAAATGTAATGCACCGCATGATATAAGAAGAAAGAGTCCGCTCCACAAAAGGTGTTGTGGTATTTTCCTATAATTCCTCGATTTAGGCGCATGTATCGTAGTTCGGAAGATGCAAAACACTTGACATGGCATGAGGATGAAAGGATTAAAGATGGTATGCTACGACACCCTGCAGATTCTCCGCAATGGAAAAAATCAATATTGAGTATCCTAATTTCGGGATGACCCGAGAAACCTACGCTTGCATTGTCTGGCGATGGATTTAACCCGCACGGTATCGAGTAGCTCCCGCGATACATGGCCCGTGATTTTGGCGATTTATAACTTATCATCGTGGCTTTGCATGAAACGCAAATATATGATCTTTGTCTTTGTTAATTTCGGGCCCAAACAACCAGGAAATGATATTGATGTATACTTGGCTCCTTTAATTGAAGACTTGAAGCAAATGTGGGAGGCTGGGGTAGAGGTGTATGATGGGTTCGTGAGAAGAAAGTTTCACCCCGAGGGCTATGATCTTTGGCACAATTAACGACTTTCTGCATACGGCAATCTATCTGGCACAGAACAAAGGCGGTGTGCATGCCCTATATGTGAAGATAACACGCATTGGATGTGGTTGGAACATGGTAAGAAGAATATCTATCTTGGTCATCGTAGATTTTTGCCATCAACTCATCACTATCGATTGTGGAGAAAGGCATTTGATGGGAATACAGAACACGTAGAGCCCCGCCTTTTGAGCGAGCAAGTGTATTTGAAAAGGTGGAAGATTTGAACATTAAATTTGGGAAGCCTTTTTGCAGGAGAGATTGCCAAACGGGGTGGAAGAAAAGTCGATTTTCTTTGAGTTGCCATTTGGAAGTCATTATATGTAAGGCATTTCATTGATGTGATGCATGTTGAAAAGAATGTCTTGAAAGTGTCATTGGTACCTTACTCAATATCTTAGGGTAAGACTAAAGATACCATCAACTCAAGGTTGGATTTGGTTAGTATGGGTTTGAGACCTGAATTGGGTCCAGTAAAGAAGGGTACACGTACATATCTACCTCCTGCACTCATACTCTATCTAGAAAGGAGAAGATCGTTTTTTGTGAGTTTCTTCATGGAGTTAAAGTTCCAGAGAGGATACTCTTCAAATGTGGCGACTCTTGTATCGATTAAAGACCTCAAGTTAAAGTCTCTAAAGTCCCACGATTGTCATGTTCTCATGGAGAATTTGCTACCCATTGGTATACGATCCATTTTGCCTAAGAAAGTGCGTCGGACCTTAACCAAACTTTGTTTATTCTTTAAGGCGATTTGTAGTAGAGTGATTGACCACGGAAAGTTGCCAACATTGCAAAGAGAAATTATGTCACTTTGTGTGAGCTTGAGATGTATTTCCCACCTTCCTTTTTCGACATAATGATTCATCTAATAGTTCATCCAGTTAGAGAGACACAATTGTGTGGCCCATGTTACATGAGATGGATGTATCCGTTTGAGCGTTACATGAAGATATTAAAAGGATATGTGAAAAATCGATCACGACACGAGGTTGTATTGTTGAGCGCTACATAGTTGAAGAGGCTATTGAGTTTTGCACTGCTATCTATCTAGTCTTGAATATTCCGTGGGATTTGCAAGGTCTCGTCATGCGGGAAGGATTAGTAAAGGGATGACAGGAAATAAATTAGTGATGGTATCAAGGAAAGAACTAGAGCAAGCACACTTGTACGTTCTTCACAATGATAGTGAGGTTGATTCATATGTTGCCAAGCACAAGGAGATTCTTAAGAGTCAATTCAGGGAAAGAAGCAAGTTTGGTTAGCAAAAGAACACAATAGGAGTTTCATAGTGTGGCTAAAACATCACATTGATGGTGAGTGTGTTTGAATCCTACTTGATTTCAAAAAGATTGAGATGGTTAGCAAAAGGTCCAAATATACATGTCTTCTCTTACAATGACTATCTAATGAACGAGTGCACTTTCTATACAAAAGAACAAGATGATCGAGTAAAATGCAAAATAGTGGGGTGACTCTTGTAGCTCATTCTATGCATGCATCCAGTGTACAAAGATAGAAATCCCATATATGCGAATATGTCTTACTTTGGCTTCATTGAACACATATGGGAGTTGGATTACAATATGTTTCAGGAGCACGTGTTCAAATGTGAATGGGTTGACAATAATCATTGGTTTCTGATTGATGAATTAGGGTTCATGCGGGTGAATTTCAACAAGTTAGGATATAAAGATGAACCTTTTATTTTAGCATCGCAAGCTCAACAAGTGTTTTATGTCACCGATCCGATTAATTTCAATTGGTCTATTGTTCTATTGATCGACAAAAAAATTTGTGTATAACAACGATGATGATGAAGCACCGATGATGTTGGTGTTGAGGACGACCCGTTCTTGTAACATCGAGAACCAATAATAGGGAAAATACTTCTATAGAGGATGTTGTATATTTTAGAAAAGATCATAATGATGGAATTTTTATTCGTCGGAAAAAAAAATACCAAGACGCGAATTGCAAACAAAATTTTATCTAGGAAAAGGAAAAGGTAATATAGACTTAATGATTTCTCGTTATTTTTATTAATAGATAATTATTATATTGTTTTTGTAAATTTAACAATAACATGGATTATGTTATATTGCAGTCGGATGGCATCACTTAGTGATCATGAGATCTAGTGGTCAAGACAAAGAGTCATTTATGTTATATATGGTATAGCTTTAATTTGTAGCTACTTTTGAGTTTCATAATGTAAGTTACTTATTATGTTGTATGATTTGTAAACAAAAATATCTATTAATAGGTTGAATTTTGTGTGTATCTATATATTGGATTGTAATGATATTGGCTGAATTTTGTTGGAATGATATTTGATGAATTTTCTTTGGAAGGAATGAATTAATAGGTTGTAATTAAAAGGAGAATAAACAAAAATAAAAAAATAATTAAAAAAATCAGTCAATAGGTAGCGTTTTAGAGTGAAAACGCTAGAAATGAAGTTAAAAATTCATTCAATACCTAGCGTTTTAAAGTTAAAACGCTAGGAATTGTAAAAGAGGAGCTAGAGGATCCCTAGCGTTTACTGTAAAAACGCTAGGAATGCTAATAAAGGTGCTATAGCATCCCTAGCGTTTTACATAAAACGCTAGGAATGCTAGTAAAAATGTGCTATAGCATCCCTAGCGTTTTACATAAAAGCGCTAGGAATGCTAGTAAAGGTGCTATAGCATCCCTAGCGTTACGTGAAAACGCTAGGAATTGTAAAAGGCGCTATAGCATCCCCTAGCGTTTTTACTTAAAACGCTAGGAATAGTAGTAAAAAGGTGCTATGGCATCCCTAGCGTTTTACAGAAAACGCTAGGAATGGTAAACACGCGCTAGTTGATCCCTAGCGTTTTATGTAAAAACGCTAGGAATGCTATTAAAATTTTTACAAGGCGCGCCCTCTCATCTCCCTCACACACTCACGTACAACCCGTAACTCATCTACCTAACTTTTCTCCACGAACAACCCGTAACTCATCTTCGTTCATCTTCGTTCATCGTACCTTTGCGAACCTCCACGACCCAGGAAACCCTCTTCGTTCATCTCCTTGGTGCTACGACCCAGAAACCCATAAACGCGACCCAGGAAACGTAAAACGCAGAAACCTATCCTCTTCGTTCATCATCTCTCTCTCGTTGGTGCTATCTTACCACGCACTCACTCCCATTTGTTTCCTTTTTCTCAGACTCTCTCCCTTTCAAAAGGTATTTTCGCACTCACGCACTCTCCACCTCTCTCACCGCAATGACTATTTGTTATGGTTTTTTATGGTTTGTTATGTATCTTTTGTATGGCTTTCTCTGTTACTTAGCTCAATGTTGTATCTAATTAGTTGTTAGATTAGTCTAGCTTAGATAGCATTATTAACTTGACTAGTGCATGGCTTTCCTAGTGTATGGCTTTCTCTGTTTACTCTAGGTTACTTAGTGCATGGCTTTCTCTGTTTAGTGCATGGCTTTCCTATATATGTTTAGTACTCTAGGTTATATACTTAGTGCATGGCTTTCCTCTGTATGTTTACTCTAGGTTACTTAGTGCATGGCTTTCATGTTACTTAGTGCATGGCTTCTTCTATATTTTGTTAAGTGTTTGTTGGTTCTAAACAATTTTAAAGCTAAAACTCATCGAGTCTATTTCATTTGGGTCATTGCAAGTCGGATGGCATCACATAGTGATCACGAGAGTAGTCGGGGTGGTGATGGGGTGATAGAAACACAAAGAAGTTCACTCCCGAGGAATTACATCGAAAAAGAATATCGTCAATCGGATAAGTAAAGGACACGAGAAATATAAGGTAAGTTAATTACTAATTATTAATGTTGTTCTCTACCTTTCCAAGTTATCTAATTATTTAATGATTTAATTATTTAAGGTCCGATGGAGTGTTAAAGGTTTGCCAATTGGAGACAACGGCACAAATTTAATTAGCTTTATTGGTACTAAGGTGAAGCAAATCTTTCCAATTTCAATTAAAAGTTGGAATGAGAAAGATAATCGAGTTTTGCCTAAAGCGAAAGATGATTTTTGGGACTTAATACAGTGTATATAATTTTAGACCTCTTTAATAATCTTATTTAGTGATTTTTAGTTATATTTATTTAATCCATTTTTATGTATAACTAGAAACACTTTGATGTCGATGAGTCCGAAGAGATTGGATCTTGAAGGAAGCGGGAAGGTTGCATAGGGCTTACGTAAGGCGATGTGGGGAAAAAGTATCTGAAACGTCCTGATGGGACCATCAGACAGGAGCCTCCAGCACTGTATGCCGGAATTATAACTAAGGAGGATTGGACCAAATTTGTAGATATACGCACTACAGATCCGGATTTCCTGGTTAGTATATTAATTATTTAAGTTATATATATATTTCACAAGTAGATATCATTCATTAATGTATACTTATCTTTTTAAATAGAAAAGAGCAAAGCGAATAAAGAAAGAGCTTCTAATCCCGAAAGTACCCTTATAGAGGAGGTTCTAGTGGATATCAAATTCTCGAAGAAAGATTGGTAAGACACAATTAGTTTAATTTATTATGATTTAATGAATCTTTTAATTTACAGTTGATTAACAATTATTAAACTTAAATAGTTACTGGAAGAGGGGAAAGATCCAACTCAAGAATCCCTTGATAAACGATTGTGCGGTTAGAGGCCCGACAAAACAAGGATGGGGAGATTGTGGATCCGAAAACTAAGGAGGTCAAGGACAAAATTGTAAGTATTCCAAAATTCATGAAAAAATTGCAAGTTGGAATTTGTGTCCGACTATATTTTTTAATCCGTTACTCGATTTTTTTGACACGTGAACATATTTTTATTGTCGATTAAATTTCGTTGACACTTGTTTATTATTTCTATCCGTTACTCGATTTTTTTTGACACGTGGACATATTTTTTATTGTCGATTAAATTTCTTTGACACTTGTTTATTATTTTTATCCGTTACTCGATTTTTTTTGACACGTGGACATATTTTTTATTCTCGATTAAATTTCTTTGACACTTGTTTATTATTTTTATCCGTTACTCGATTTTTTTGACACGTGGACATATTTTTATTGTCGATTAAATTTCACTTGACACTTGTTTATTAATTTTATCCGTTATTTATGTTTGTGCATCAGCAAAGCATATCACAATCTGTATCACAAGGAGATTTAACAGATTGTGATGGTCACCAAGATGTCCTTGCTCGTGCCTTGGGAAGGGAAGAGAGACAGGTCGGATTAGAGGTTATGGATATGGGATTCCTCCGACAACCGTGTTTGGGCCAAAGAAGAGCCAAAGCAAAGAGTGCGGGATTGTAAAGTCATGGCGGAAAAGTATGACGAGCTATCCAAGAATGTTCTTTGTGCTAATGGAAGAGAGACAGATGTTTAAGCATCTCTTGGCACAAAGGATTGGTGCACCATCCTGTTTGCACCACCCCCTCTTTGAACCTATTGAGCTCCGCCGCACCCCATAGCGCCGAGATAGTTGCACCATCCCTTCAACACGTGTATTTAACAAAACTCGACTGCTTTTTTGTACATATGTGTTTGATAAAATTATCATGTATATTTATTTTTCTTTATAATTGATTTAGGATAAGCTGTGAATGTGAGCTATATATTGCAAACCCACATCGAAAGGTTGCAAGTGGGTTTGATATGTAACCAATTGAGTGCCACATCGCACAATCGAGGCCATGCACGAAAACCATTTGAGAGTTAGGGTAGACTATTCAATAGAGGGGTCTGCACCATTGCACTGCTCCAATTGCTAATGCGGATATATTTCTTGTGGATCAAACACTTAGTACTTTTGTGGCATGGCACGAACAACTTGTCGTTGTAAGTGACAATATTTTTGTTAATAATTAAATGACTATAATGTGTGTTAACTAACTAGCTAATTAATCATTTTTTTAATATATACTAGGTACCCCATGTGTCCCGACCTTCCCTTCCATGAAAGTGTCCCAACCTTCCCTTCCACTACCAAACTCTCCCGACCATCTTCTATACTGGCCAGTCCAACATGTTGGTCAATTTCCCAATGATGAATTCGAACTACATCGATTCTCTAAAGGTCCACATTCAAAAAATGAACCAGACGACCAAATTTTTTTACCGCCCGATAACATTGTGGGCTGGAGCAGTTGGTAATGATCAACATCGAGGATATGAAAGCTATAGTTGAGATGGATTGGGCCATCGCCATCGATATTAGAGTATACAGAGGTATGTATTAAATTATTTGTACACAATAGTTGTTTATATTAGAGTATATATATGAGGATCCAAAGTTGTATATATATTATTTATAGGTTTTTGTACAATCTTCTGGTCCTTCTCAGCGGACACGTAAGTATTTCTTCTTGTGTCCGGCGTGTATCGTTGTGTTTAAGCAAGGTAATACAGAGGAACGTACATCGTGATTAAGAGTGAAGTACAAAGTTATATCCATTCACGCTTCATGGAAGCCAAGCATTTGAAGGGCGACTTTTATTTTTGGCACCACTCAATAATGGGTGAGAAATTTAGTCTTCAATCACTTGTTTAATTATTTTGAGGATTGTATTATAGTGTAAATTAATGTGTACTCATTCGTTTCTTCATTTACTTGCAACATTGGGTACTCTTTGCAATAAACCCTAAGCAAAATGTTGTCTATTATCCGGATTCACTTCAAGGCCATTACAACGTCTCTACGAAGACTTCGCATGAGATGGTTGAGAGGTGTGTATGTGTAACCCTCTCATTTTAATTTGTATAATTTAATATATGTATTTTGTTCAACTTAACGTTATATATATATATATGTATGACGTTACAGTGTTTTTGAAAGAATACTTGGGATTATCTACGACTAAAACAAGATGGCTACCCATAATCTGTAAGCTTTTTAAGAATCATTCTTATAATTTTAATTGATTTTTGGTCATAAAAATGTGACAATTAAGTTATAATCTTTTGCTTTGTAGTGTCCTAAACAACCAAATAGCAATGATTGTGGGTACTATGTTATGAGGTATATGAAAGAGATTATCACTCATGACAAAGTAACAATCCCAACCAAGGTAACTACTTAGATTTATTTTTATATTGATATTATAATACTTACTCACATTTAATAAACATTTTAATTCTAATTTTATTTCATTTTTTTCAAGATTTTCCCAACTTCAAAAAATCCAGATTACTCTCTTTGAACAACTTACAAAGCAATGATGGGGAGTGGTGCCATTTTGTTTCTAGCTTTTTGTAGCAAGTTTTGAGATTCATAATAGTTTAGTTATTATTTATGTTGTATATATTGGATTTATATTATGTTGTAAGTACTTCTTAGAATGATATATATTGGATTGGAAATATTATTTGATGAATTTTGTTGATGAATTTTGTTTGAATGATATATTGGATTGGAATGTATTTTCGAATTTGTTGAAAAGGGAATGAATTTATAGGTTGTAATTAAAATGGAGAACAAACCAAAATAAAAAAATATTTAAAAAAATTCAGATCAATAGGTAGCGTTTTAGAGTGAAAACGCTAGAAATGAAGTTAAAAATTCATTCAATACCTAGCGTTTTAAAGATAAAACGCTAGGAATTGTAAAGAGGAGCTAGAGGATCCCTAAGCGCTTTTTCTGTAAAAACGCTAGGAATGCTAATAAAAGGTGCTATAGCATCCCTAGCGTTTTATATAAAACACTAGGAATGCTAGTAAAAAGGTGTTATATAGCATCCCCAGCGTTTTTATAAAACGCTAGGTATGGTAGTAAAAAGGGCTATAGTATCCTAGCGTTTTAATTTAAAACGCTAGGAATGGTAGTAAAAAGGAGCTATGGGATCCTAGCGTTTTTATTTAAAACGCTAGGAATGGTAGTAAAATGAGCTATGGGATCCCTAGCGTTTCTAAAACGCTAGGAATTGTAAAAAGGCGCTGGGTCAATGGCTAGCGTTTTATATAAAACGCCACGTATGTCTAAAACACATTTGGGTAAATGGCTAGAGTTTCTTAAAACGCTACTAATGGGGTGTACGCATTAGTAGCGCCAGCTTCTCTAGCGTTTTAAAACGCTACCAATGCCCAAAAAAAACGCTGACAAACCTTGTACGCTGGCGTAGTGAAGGACGAGCGGTCAGTTGTTGGGGAGCATCTGTCTTTGGGAGTGAAAGCATCCAAAAGCATCCACCATCTCACTAGTTTCTACTGTGTTTTTATTTCGTTTGTTGTTGCGTTATGTTTTTTTTTTTCATCAATTTCATGTATTGTATCGTTTCGTGATCGAAAACGCGTCTTTAATTAATTTTAATTTGTTTTTAATTATTATTTTTTTTTTCGAAATACCTTTAAAACTAGGTAATTCCGGAAGAAGTTAAAGGTTTTCCGGAATTACCAAAAAAAGACGTAATTCCGGTTCACAAAATGTGAACCGGAATTACCTCAATTTTTGGTAATTCCGGAAAACATTTAACCCCCTTCCGAAATTACCCATTCGCTAAAGTAATTCCGAAATTTTATATATTACTAGGGGCATTTTTGTCCAAAACGTAATTTATGGAGTGAGATTGATGATGAGGGGGTGTGAAAAAAAAAAGCGAGAGATTTTTCGTAGTTATTCAAGTGATGTTTGCCACTTGATCATCTACCGACAAAAAATATCTAATAGGCACCAAGAGAATAGTACAACTAATTTTTGTTATTTTGATATATGTAAATTTTCTTTTCAAATTAAACAAACTATGATTATAAATTAAAAATACACCAAAATTTGGTGAGGTGAAATTAAACGGGTTACCAACGCGTGTTAATTTACAACCACCTTTTTGTCTCATTCCGGAAAAAAAATTGAATAGGCTGTCAATAGTCAACAATAACAGGCTTTAAATAAAATATTATAATAGAGATTAACATTAAAAAAATAAAAGAATTATTAGAATACTACCCATGCCACCCACGGGTAGCTCCTTTAATTTATAGTTTATTAATTTACCAAATTAAAAATGTATACATAAATTCAATTTTATATTAATTATGTCAAAAGATAATTATTTTAACAGTTTTTAGATACTTGTTATTTTTTTTTTATAAAGATATGCCAACGTAAAAAAATAATTCATCTTATAATAAAGTTTGAGATTAGCCATATATACTGATTTATTCAAGTTTTATTAATTAAAGACAAAAAGCTTATTTGGTCAAAAACAAAAACAAAAAGCTTATACCGACATTAAGTCTTTTGCCCCTTGGGGTGTGTATTATCATCGTAACCAATCCCTGTTATTGAGATACTATTTTTTCCTATTTGAGTCTTTTTCCCAAAAGGTTTTGGCTCAAGAAGGTTTTAGTAAGGCCTCTCCCCTTCCCATTTTCTTATAAGGTTTGGGTGCACCCCTAGTGCCCCCCTTATACATATCATTTGCTTATCAAAAAAAAATATTGCCCATTGAATCGTTACCAAAACATTTCTTGTTGATGTCAAAAAAAAAGTTTCTTGTTGAAGGAATATTTCGCATTCATTATTAGTAGTTACCAAAAAAAAATATACAGACATTAGGGTCAAAAACAAATTTTCAAGCATATTATGTTAGGAAAACAAATTTACATGGACAAAAATAAAAATTCTTATATATATGGAAAATAATCCTTTTTAAGCCCAAAAAGATAAACAACATGGCAGATTTTTTTACTGAATATAATTACTTGATGTAGTGTTGAATCTTGATATATCCAGATTTTATATCCAAATTTCTTGTATTGTAAGTAAAAAACATAAAAAATACTTACAAGGAATATATTTTGTGTGAAAGGTATATACTTTGTGTATATTGTCAAATAAAGGTATATATTTTGTGTGAAAATTTGCATTACAGAATATACAATTATGGAAAATTTTGATTTTAATAATATACAAAATATTGGTTAGATTTTTTTTTGACCAAATATTGGTTAGGTTTTAGAAATATCAATATTCAAACAAATGAACATTACATTAAGAATTACTAGAATAGTACGCATGTTCTGTCCAAAATAAAATAGTACTCATGTTATCCACGGGTTTCTTTTTACACATTGTTTATTAGCTTACAGATCATTTTTTTTTTTTTTGACAAAAAGGAATGATTATGGAGCCTCGTTAAAATCTTGTGATGAAAATCTTTCTTTAGGGAAAAAAACAACAGCAAAGAAAGATTACTCCCCCTAAATTTTATTGATAAAAAAGAGAAAAATAACAGGAAACATGGGGGACTAGACCAAAACCCATGAGCAAAAAACACAAAATAACTGGAAAAAAATAGAAGCAAGCCGACCAAGGTGTGCAAAAAAGCATCACTATAGCGACTCACTACAAGAAAATCGGTGATTTGCCACGGACAATTCCGTGGCAAACGCACAAATTCCCGTCGCAAATTTGCATTTGCCACGGATTTGCGACGACCAAAAAATGGTGGCAAAAACGCTCGTCGCAAACGCTTTGCCACGGGATTGTTCGTGGCAAATGCGTCCGTGGCAAACTCGTCGCAATTCCGTGGCAAAGCCGTCGCAAATCTCGTCGCAAAGCCGTGGCAAATAATTTTGAATTTGTTTTTAAATTCCGTGGCAAAGCCGTCGCAAATCTCGTCACAAAGCCGTGGCAAAACCGTGGCAATTAATTTTGAATACGTTTTAAATTTCACGCAAATTGTGCAAAATTCGTGGCAAACACAATAACTTTCAAAAAACTCCGTGGCAAATTCCGTCGCTCACGCAAAAATAATAATTTAATAGTAATTCCCTACCTATTCAATCCATACTCTCAATACAATAATATGCGCAATACTTCCCGCCAATTCAATTCGGACTCCAAAACTACATTGGACTACAATAACTACGTACATTGTCATTCATATTTGCAATACTTCCTGCCAATTCAATCCACCAATTCAAACATACATAAACTACACTAATGTTAAAAGTGTCAAACATACAAAATATCAAATACCAAAACATATCAGTAATGTTCAAAGTGTCAATCCAAAACACAAACTTAGTTAAACATAAACTAGACTAATATTAAAAGTGTCAAACATACCAAATATCAAAATATATCAAAACATACCACTAGTTTATGTCAAACATACATAAACTACACTAAGGTCTAGTAAACTCAAAAAATTCTGACGAAGCATCTTCAACTCCAACTCTGAACAATATACCTAACAAAACAAAAACAATAATGATTACTAATTAATTCATAAAACTAAGAAAATTTGCACCTTAATTAAAACATAGATTACCTAGATGTCGTCAATAACCCTCCCCATAAGGGCGGTCTCCATGATCTCCACCGTCTCCATCATCTGCATCTTCGTTCTCGCCTGGCTGGTCAAATTTGGGTTTCGCTCAAGGCCCGCCTATCGGTGGAGGTACTGGAATCCCAGAATGGTTAATACGTATTCAAGTAGTTGTTCTTTGCCGCGTGCATACCGCCGCCGCTTTGTCGTGCTATTTCCTCCTATTTGTCGCGCTTATTTGCTCGGCGTCGTCGCGCAAATTGTTGTGACATTTCTTGGATGATCCTACGGGCCTCAGGAGACAGGCTTGCGCTCGTCGAAGCTTCAGAGTCGTGGTCAACTATGACTCATGTCCCATAGACACGACTCTTATAGGGCCTCCAAAGCAGCCTTGCTCCCACAACAATCGCTTCAACTTAGCCAACTCAACGTGGTCTCTTTGGTATGTCCGATCGAGATAACGATCATTTGAAACTCCTCCTATCAAATGCACAAGTTATAATTATAGTCAAAATAAATGAGATATTATATCAGGCACATTCATAATAACATAGACAGATATAAGATGAATAAACTAAGTGAGACCAGTCAATCTTTGTGAAGAAAAAGTGATGGAAGTCATTTTTGCTAATTATGTCAATTCAATGGAAACACTATAATAGCTAACAAACTATAGAACACAACAGAAGAAAAAAAATGCCATGCATTTTTCAAAAATAATCATGAAGATAAGAACACCATTCCATGTCAGAAAATTCAGCATGTTGAGTGATACTATATACAGAATAGATTGTTAACAATGTTTTTTATATTCTTTCCTTAGATCCTATAACTTTGGACTTGCAAAACCAAATGTATTTTTAACAGACACAGAACCCATCACAGCTCTCTCCTCAGTACCAAATTCTGATGAAACAGGCAACAATCTTGTAAGCACTACTACTAGACAAAAATTTTCCACAGAGAATCAGGGAAATAAAAAAAGAATACTACTAATATAAACGTGAAATCCTATCAAAAGAATTATAAAGAAAGACAGAAATAGATATATTAGGACACAAAGATACTCCACAGAAATAATAGACATGTAGACATGTATACTCCACATGCATGGGAATAGACATGTGAGAAATAATAATCTGTAATAAAAAAAAAAAAAAGAAGAAAAATAACAGTGGAAACTTAGTCACACATTTCCTGATCTATTGATGTAGTAATATATTCTATATATCACAGTTTTAGCTGGGCCATTGGAAAAACAAGTACATAAGAACATTGCACCATGGATAATACAAATATACATTAGCATTACACTAGAAACCATAACCATGAACGTCGGCCTTTGCCGCATTTCAAAGAATCAACTTTGATAGAAGTTCTTTAACTGATTCTCCAAAAACTCATAAGAAATATGACTCTTTTCAATATATAGAAAATTCGTGAATGGTATTCTATACACATATTATATATGTTGTCTATTGATTCATTTGACATTTTTTTCCGGATGGATAATTCCTTTCATTCACAAATTTAACATTAAATACAAGTGACATGAGGGATTATGTATCTTTTTCTGATATCCACAATTAAATGAACCTCTAAATGCAAGTTTATAATCAAGATGGAAAACATTGATGTCAGCAATTTAAATACGTGTGTACAACTACAAATATTCACAACAAAGCAAAATCGTACAAAATTAGGTAGTCCAGCAACAAAATAGGCAGCGAGAATCAAAAAAACATCAATTTAGTCCCTGAAATTTTTTCCTTAGAGATCAATTGGGGAATTGAACTAAACATTAAGGACTATTTAATAGATTATTATATTCAAGCTTCTTTATACCTGAGTAATGCGAGCGCGGTCCTCTACATACTCGCCTGTGCCCTTCCTAATGTGAGTGTGGCGATGAAGCTCTTCTACATGTGGCTTCCTCCCTATCTTCTTGGTCTATAATTAATAACTTAAGTTTGTAAATGGTAAATTATAAGTAATCATATTGCATAAGGAAAACATAAGTTTATAAATATACCAATCTCTTTGAATGCTGCAACATAGAGATAGAACCTTGAGTGTGCAAGCTTCCACCCTTTCTCGATGCCCCTGTTTCTTCTTATTCCGCTCACACGTATCTTTGAATTTTGGATCATTCCGGATGTGGTTTATTAGGTGATTATAGACTCCATCCCCATCCAAGTAGGTTGGCCCTCCTATGCGGACACGTCACGAGCATATCACTGAGTCGATCAAAGACATCTCCTATGAAAAAGATCCTCAACGGCGGCCTCCTGAGATTTATGCCAAGTAACTCTCTTCTGCATTGTGAAAACATGTACAAAACAAATGTTACATCAAATAAAATAACTTCACAAATTCTTAAAAAAAACGACAAACATGAATATAATTAAAATGTACACTTACTCTAAAAGCGTTAAAAAAATGGTCTCGCTCTTCCTTATTAAGATCTGACCAACTAGTCCATGGATAGTGGTATAACTCGCGAATAGTCAGTCGAATAGCATTTGCGGCTGGCCTTGAAGGAAGAAACCTGCGAAGTTAAAACAATTGAAACGATTATGTCACATTATATATAACAAAACAATCAATCAAACAAAGTTGTAAAAAACTTTACATACCCTCCACCCTCAACCTCGATGACTACCCGATCGCCGACTAACATAATCTCATCCTCATCATCACCCCCTCAACATCGGATATCAAATCATCACCCCCTCAACATCATGCATCGGTCACCATCGGGTATCACATCATCTCCAGTGAAAGTGGCTCTGTTGGAGATGGCAAAGAGGTCGGAGTAGCACAAAGATCGGGTGAAGGGGTAGGAGTAGGTATCGCATGAAAACTGGTGTAGGAATCATGCGATATTGAGGACTCTGTGATAGTTGGGGGAGTCACTCGTGGAGATGCACTACGACCATGTACCTCTCTGGGAGATGGAGTGGGTGATGGAGTAACTCGTGGCGAGGAACTAGAGCCAATATGGAAAGACCTAACTCCTGCAGGTCTCTCAGAAAGACCTAACTCCAGAGGTCTGCTCTAAGGACCTAACTCCAGAGGTCTGCTGTAAAGACCTAACTCTAGAGGTCTGCTCTAAGGACCTAACTCCAGAGGTCTGCTCTAAGGACCTAACTCCAGAGGTCTGCTGTAAAGACCTAACTCTAGAGGTCTGCTGTAAGGACCTAACTCCAGAGGTCTGTTGCGTCTGTGTCGGAGGATTTTGCAATGATCTCACTCTACCTGCATGTGCTGGGCATGTCTGTGTAGGGGTAGATGT
The DNA here is from genome assembly GCA_020916435.1 of Oxytropis ochrocephala. Classification (NCBI taxonomy): domain Eukaryota; kingdom Viridiplantae; phylum Streptophyta; class Magnoliopsida; order Fabales; family Fabaceae; genus Oxytropis; species Oxytropis ochrocephala. The sequence goes on from CM037088.1 coordinate 51,583,233, forward strand.
GGTAGGCATCTCTGAATAGTCGGCTGTGTTCTCAACGTGTATCACCCTTTTCTTACGACGAGGGACAACTATAGACTTCCCCTTACGATCGTGGGGTGGTCTAGGTGGCGACGAATCATCTCCACCTGATGCCATGCTGTAGAGGAAATGAAAAATAAGCACAAATAAACAATTGAAAAACATAAAATTTACATCTAAAATAATTCATTAAACAATTCACACACAATTCAAGTTGTTTGGATACATTCATTACAAAGTGGTTCAAGTTGTTTAATTGGATACATACATTCACACACAATTCAAATTCAACCCAAACCAAACATACTATCCAAACTATCAATCTGACTAAATTATCAACAAATAAAAATTCAATAATCAGCAGAACTTGGTAGAAATAAGACACATTACCTTACCCCAGCACCAACAATAGCAACTCTTTCTACAGTTCCTGCAAACCCAAAATTACAAAGTCAAGGTTTTCACAAATTTAGGAAATTATAGACTAAAATAACATAAAAAAGTAAAGTACAAAACTAAGAAGATCACATATTAAGAAAAACTTAAAAAGTTTCAAGTAATAGATAAGCACATCAATAAGTCACAATAGTATTACAAAACGAAGAACTTCTTATATTAAGGATACACTTGAAAAGTTCGAACTCAATTCAGATTCATCATTAAGTCCAAGTATTAGAAAATCACATCAACATAATCACAACGAAGCATAACTTAATCATCCAGATCAACAACATAATTTAGGGAGGCCCACATCTTAATACAGAACATAAAAATTAAAAACTCAATTCAGATTAGAGAGGCATACATCTTAACACAACACAGAAATTGTTATAATTTTGAGCTTAAACATAAAGGTCTTCTCCCGCTTCCTTTGTGTGGCCTTTGCAGTTTGTGTCTGTTCTTAAGTGATGGAATGTGTAATGAAATGTCAATATATATTGTGTAATGCATGAAATGCCAATATATATTGTGCACGTGTATGGATTATACTTGTCCTGCTTAGTAAAGCTAGTGATGAGACTTGTATTATTTTGGTATATAACACTCTACGATCTACACGTTAGAATTTTAATTCAGCATTATGTAAGGAATGCCAGTGTGTTACTGCTCCTCCTCAATTCTCATCCAACTGTTCCCCGCTCATGTCTCTACATTGACTTCAATTGCCACTTTCTTCATTGTTCTCTCTCTGTCCTGTATGCCTTCCTACTCTTCTTTTCACACAAGTGTACTTTATGGCTGTAATTATTTGTAGATCCATAAATTCTGGTTGATAAACTGAGTTAGAGTCTCTAGAAAGTCTACCCTATTAGCCTATCAGCTAATCATACAATAAGTTGTACTTTCAGAACTCATATAATATCATAATGAATTCCCAATTCACTGTGTCTACCTACTTGTCTTTCACTTTCTACTTTATACATTTGACAAAATCTTCAAGTTGGTGGATAGCCTTTACAGCATTGGTAATGAGTTCTAAAGGAATATCTAGTCTTGTACTAGCCCTTTGCCATTAGTAATTGATGGGATTTATATGTATTTTCCAGGTAATATAGGAGTAGTTGTGGCTGATACTCATGAAAATGCAAAGATGGCAGAAACAAAAGTTCATGTTGAGTATCAAGAGCTTCCTGCCATACTATCAATACAGGATGCCATCAATGCTAAAAGTTTTCATCCCAACACTGAAAAGTATTTGGCTAAAGGCAATGTTGATCACTGTTTTCAGTCAGGCCAGTGTGACAGAATAATTGAAGGGCAAGTTCAGATAGGAGGTCAGGAACACTTTTATCTGGAACCACATAGCAGTGTGATTTGGACAGTGGATGGTGGAAATGAAGTTCATATGATATCATCTACTCAAGTAAGTTATACAATTTTCTAGTGAAGGACTAAAATTAAAACTAGATTTATCGTCTGGAAATTGTAGTTGTCTGAAATCTTTTACTTGTTTTGTCATGTCAATCAATTGCTTTATGAAAAGATTCATCCATGTATGACTAAATCACTCAAGTGTTTTGTATAACTAAGTATTGAGAAGTGCATATCAGTATAACAATGGCAGCAGAGACAAAAAATGGACAAAAATTAAAAAAAGGAGGATGTTCAAGACCATCAACAGTTTTACTCTTTGGACGGGTATATGGAATCATTCAATCTCTAAAGAATAAATATAGGAATATAGTAGTGAATCTAGAAGTGTTGTATTACTAATGTATGAGTTACATCAAACATGAGTTCAACTATAAATTGAAAATTATGGTAATGGATTTTGTGCTAGCAGATACTAGCTAAAGACAACCATGATTCCGTAATAAATGAACTAAATTTTCAAATGGACAAAATTACAAGCATACCTCGCAAGCACACGATCCTAGGAACCTTTTGGTAAGTCAAGGAAAGGACATGAATCGCATAGCTTTTGATTGCCTGTTCAAAACCTGCAATAAATTTCTAATTAAGCTAGTGTATACAAATTTCTAATTAAGTTACTCTACAGTATTATACATTTTACAGCAGACAAAAGCAAAATCCACTATCATAGGTTTTCAAACAATAGAAGGCATTTCATGTGCATCAAAGAGGCAATCAATTTTGGTAGGTATATGGATATACACACATAAATTAAGTATTACATCCTACCATTTAATGGAGAAGGAAGAACTTGGGAAAATCAAATCGACTAAACTCTCGAGCTTATTTGGCATAGCAAATATCATAGAATGCTCCTTCCATTGCAACCGATCATTAATACCAAGTTCTCCAAATAGGTTACGCACATTGGGGAAAAGAAAAATAAAATGTAAAGCATGGATAACTGCAAACACGGGTTCAAAAATCATGATTCAAAAGGTTCAACATTGGGGATTTAGGGTTTTGGAGGAAAATCAATTTCTCACTGAAAGCAACAAAAATGGCAAACTCAAAGGAGGAGGCGTGGAGAAGAAAGCAATGCTCACCGAGAAATTTGGGACGTGGTAGAGGCGTGGAGAAGAGACGGAAGATGGCGTGAAAGCTTTGTGACTTCGCAGTGGTGCAAGTAGAGATGAGAGAGAAGAGGTTGTGGAGGAGAGAAGACTTGTGGGTTGTGGCTGATGGAGGAGGACGGAGGGCTAGATGGAGGAGGACGGAGGGTTAGATGGAGGAGGACGGAGGGTGAGTCGAGCGAGAGAAGGTTGTCTGTGTTATGTGATGAGAAGAGAAGTAATAGGGTTTATTAACTCACTCGACGAATAAAAATTATCATTGACATTTGCCACGGGTTTGCGACCAATCCTCCGTCGCAAATTAGCGACCAACATCCCTTTCTGTCGCAAATTAGCGACCGGCATCTATTTCCGTCGCAAATTTAAGCGGGATTTTTAGCGCTCATGTCCAACATCTATTTTCGTCGCAAATCCGTCGCAAATTAGCGACGGACAGTCCTCCGTGGCAAATGTTGGTGGCAATACAGGTTTATTCTTGTAGTGACTCTCATCCCAACCAGGTCGGCACCAGAGCTTACAGATCATATAATTTAATAATTAAACTAAAAATAATTACTTATTTTCATATTTTTAAGATATTCATTAATTTTTTTATTGGAAGATATATTTACTAACTATACGATGAGTTCAAAAAATACCTCATCTTAGAAAGTGTGATATTAATAATTGTTATCATATGACTACATAAATAAATATATTATCATTTAACTATATTTCATCAATAAAAAAATATACTTGAAATATCTTTAGATGACTTGTATAGAAAAAACATTTTCAGATGTATTTCTTCTGATCATTTAATATTCAAATTAAATTATAGAGAATAATACTTTTTTTTAAAATTAATTTTCATTGTCTAATATTTTTAGAAATTTCAAACATAATTAAGAAATTAATAATTTCAAACATGTAGAATATGCTCAAAATTTGAAGAATTTGGAGGTTTATGCTGGAACAAAAGTGATTGCTTAAGCGCCTGTTATTTTTGTAAAAATGAATGTCTGTATTATTGAGTGAGTAACAATATACAAGTAATACCTATATATAGTACGAGGAGGATCTAACACATTAATTACAAATGATTTTCCGACAAATGGAAAAACTGAAATAGATACAACTATCTAAATTATACAAATAACTAAAAATATATAAAATTGATTATAATAATATATCTAACACCCACTTCAAGCTAGGATCAGAAATGTTTTGCATGTTAAGCTTGGATAATAGGCTTTGAAAATAAGCGTCTTTGAAGCGGGTTTGGCGTGGAGGTTAGCAAGTCGGGCAATTGTAGGAATGGGCATGAGATGAATGATGCCGCTTCCGACCTTGTCACAAAACAGTGATGATCAAGTTTGATATGTTTAGTTCGCTCACGTAATGTGGGATTTCGAGCTATTTGAATGGCGATCGTTTGTCACAATATAGCAGAACCGAATATGTGTGAGAGACATGTAATTAATGTCAAGAGGTATAGTCGCCAATGGATCTCACAAGCAGTGGAAGCAAGGGCTCGATACTCATCCTCGGAGGAGGACTTGGAGATTGTGCTCTTCTTCTTGGACTTCCATGAAATTAGCGAGGTACCAAAGAATATACAACAACCCGTGATGGAGCATCAAGTATCGTGGATAGGTCGCCTAGTCCGAATCACTCAAACACCGTAAGTTTCAAATCGAGTCAATAGCAAAAAGAGACCAAAGTCGTTTCCCTAAATGTACCTGAGCACATGAAGAGAGCATCCATGTGGGCCTGTCGAGGAGCGGAGATGAATTAGCTAAGCTTATGAACAGAAAAGTAGATGTCTGGCCTGGTGTTAGGCGACCAACGAGTCTTTTATAACTAGAAGGGTCGTCCAAAGGTGTCCCACTAGTAGCAGAGAGCTTTATGCCAGGGGGCATAGGTGTAGAGACCGATTTACAAGATAGAAGGTCAAAGATCATCGGTGAGAAGTTCATGGGCATATTTCTGTTGTAAGAGGATGATTCCCTAAGTACACCGGACTACCTTTAACCCAAGGAAAAACTTGAGAACCCCAAAACCTTGATTTTAAAAGTTGCATCAAAAGAAAGCTTTACAAATTGGATTTCAGCTAAGTTGTTCCCTGTGAGAATGACGACGTCGTCAACATATATGAGAAGCACAATGACTTGTGAACAATTGGTTTTGACCATAAGATCGAGTATTCTGAATTGGATTGTACAAATCCAAGGGAGGTGAGAAAAGAACCATTCAAAGTTTCATTGCGTACTGACCTGCTTCAACCCATAGAGAGATTTGTTAACTATGCAAACCAGAATAGGTGTAGAAATTTCAAATCGTAGAGGAACCCACATATAGACCTCTTCATGTAAGTCGCCATGAAGGAAAGCATTATTAACATCCAACTTATGTAAATGCCAATTGCAACCTGCTGGAAGTGCCAATACTAGTCTCACTGTGGTAATTTTAACAATATGAGAGAAAGTTTCAGAGTAGTCAACACCTTCAAGTTGTGTAAACCCCTTTGCCACAATGTGTGCCTTATGTCTTTGAAGGGAGCCATCAGCTCTAAGTTCGGTCTTGTAGGCCCATTTGCATCCAATAGGTTTCTTACTAGGAGGTGGTTGAGTGATGGTTGAGTTCGGTCTTGTGATAAGAACTTGACCCAGATCAGAATCCAGCATCGAGGTTTGCCGGCACACTCCTCAGGTTTTCTTGACAGACAGAGTTCTCGGCTATATGTCTGCTATTATTGATGTCTTTCCTTCTGCTACAAATTTATTGTTTCATTGGCATGTGACAAAAAATGTGAAAGCGAAGATTAAAGACTTGGTTCACAAGGATAGGCGGGAGGAGGTCCTCTCTTTGGCTCTGTATTATTGATTCTGTTGATGAGTCGGAGTACTTATCTAATCTGAAGTTTTTTGAGGCTGCTTGCTCTAATAAATCTGCTCTTATTAAATATGTGCATGACACATGGTTGACACAGCACAGGGAGCGATTTATCTCAGCATGGACTAACCATATCCCACACTTGGGGAATGTGACGACCAACAGGTATTTTTTTCACACGTGGACATATTTTTTTCCGTCGTTTAAATTTCTTTGACACTTGTTTATTATTTCTATCAGTTGCTTGAATATTTTCGACACGTGGACATATTTTTTTTCGTCGTTTAAATTTCTTTGACACTTGTTTATTATTTCTATCCGTTGCTTGAATTTTTTCGACACGTGGACATATTTTTTTTCGTCGTTTAAATTTCTTTGACACTTGTTTATTATTTCTATCCGTTGCTTGAATTTTTCGACACGTGGACATATTTTTTTTCGTCGTTTAAATTTCTTTGACACTTGTTTATTATTTCTATCCGTTGCTTGAATTTTTTTGACACGTAGACATATTTTTTTTCGTCGTTTAAATTTCTTTGACACTTGTTTATTATTTCTATCCGTTGCTTGAATTTTTTTAACATGTGGACATATTTTTTTTCACACTTGGGGAATGTAACGACCAACAGGTATTTTTTTCACACGTGGACATATTTTTTTTCGTCGTTTAAATTTCTTTGACCCTTGTTAATTATTTCTATCCGTTGCTTGAATTTTTTCGACACGTGGACATATTTTTTTCGTCGTTTAAATTTCTTTGACACTTGTTTATTATTTCTATCCGTTGCTTGAATTTTTTTGACACGTGGACATATTTTTTTTCGTCGTTTAAATTTCTTTGACACTTGTTTATTATTTCTATCCGTTGCTTGAATTTTTTTGACACGTGGACATATTTTTTATCGTCGTTTAAGAGCAGAATCTTTGCATTGGAGTTTGAAGAGACAGTTGAAGACTTCTAAGGGTGATTTATTTAAATGTTTCATATCTATTGATGACATGCTGACAATTCATTTTGATCAAATCATCGGGTCTTTTCAAAGAAGCATCAACAGAATTGAAGTAAAGTCCAATATTCCACTGTTCAAAAATCTTCAAGGTCTTGTTTCCTTATCTGTATTGGGTCACATGGTTAAGGAGTTTGAAAGATCGAAATCTGGGGTTGGATATGACAAATGGCGGTGTCGCTGCATTCAAAGGAAGACACATCTTCTTCCTTGTGCTTATGAGATAGGTATTTTTCATGCTTCCGGTAATTCTATTGACGACTTATAGATAGATTCACACCTTTTTTGTATTACACATGTATCTATTACTATATCGTTTTTGTAACTACACGCGTTTATTTTATCCAACATATCTACACCGTTGATGTTAATCAAATCACGAGGCTTCCAATTAAAACCGTTGATGAAATCACAACCGTTAACAACTACAAAGCCCATCGTATATATCTCTTTTGGGACATATATCCGATGTGCATTTTTAACGTATCGTATATATGTCCATTGTGCGTATATACGATTGACTTAAAACGCATCAATCGTATATACGCACAATGGACATATATATGATGTCAAAAAATTGCACATCGTATATATGTCCCAAAATAGATATATACGATTCGTGTAAATTTGTAAAAAAAAAAGATTTTTTGAAGGGCATTTTGGGAATACACAAATCGGTGGGGGTATACGGGGAAGGGGTGGGGGTAAAAAAAAAATCCAAAAAAAAATAAGGCATATGGTGTGGATCGCAACTGTTTGGATTATATGGATCAACAGGAACAAAATTATTTTCAAGAGTGGGTTGCTTAATGTAAATGCTATGAACCAAATAAAACATTACTACAGTAAAACTAAACTTCTAAAAATTACAGTTACCCTATATACCAAAAGTCATCAAATGGAGAGAGAAAGTAGAGAGAGAGAGAGAGAACGCAGAGGGAGAATTTGAAAAGGCAGGAGGGAGAAAAAACACATGACGTCGAGAAACTGAAGAGGCGCGACGGTGGGAACGAAGAGAATCTGAAGAGGCGCGACGGTGGGGAGGCAGTAGACGCCGACCATGAAAAGTTGAAAGGGTGTGTTAAGGGAAGGGAGGCCGATGAAGGGTGGCAGGTGGTTGGAAGGAAGAAAAAGAGGGCGGACGCCAGAACAGGAAGAATAGATATTGCAGGCCATTGGAACGGAAGAGACGCAGGTACTGTTTCGTTTTACTTCTCTGATTTTCCAGATACTCATGGCGCGAAGGAGATGTACCGGGCCTTTACATTTTACGGGAAGGTGGTGGAGGTGGTCATACCTCCAAAGAGGAACAAGTGGGGAAAACGCTTTGGTTTTGCTCGGTTTGTGGAGGTGAAGGAACCTGAACGTTTCGCGGTGAAGTTGGATAATATAATATTTGGAGCAGATAAGATTCATGTCAACCTTCCACGTTTTTCTCGAAACAGCTCTGGCATTGATAATGATTCTTCGGTGCAACGGTCCGCCGGTGGGAATCCTTCGAAGGTGGCGCATATGGCCTGGAGGCCGGTTAACAAGAACCAGGAAAAGAACCTGATGAGCCACGGTGTGGGTAAGGAACCGATAGGGAATGTGAAGAGGCCGGTTGCGGAAACTGCAAGGAGGACCGTAGTGGAGCAGGTAAGGAAAGATGGAGGTAACAGAGGGAGGAATCCGTATAGTCAGGAGAGAAGATGGCCTCAAGGTAACAAAGGGTATAATGTCGTTGATAGGAAGATAAACTACTCTCAGTATGAGCAGAAAATCGTATACTTCCGAAAGAAGAATTTATGTGAAGTGTGGTACAATGCCTCAAAAGAAGAGTTAGATGGCCTCAACAAAATGTATGTGGGGGTTGTTAAGCACCCTGGGAGTACTCATATGATACAGGAATGGTTTCACATGCAAGGGTTATTCTCTATTAAGGTAACACCAATAGGATCGAATATGGCCTTACTAGAAGAAATGGAGGAAGGATTGATACAGGATTTGATTGAGAATGCGGAGGATTGGGTGTACGAAAAATTTGACGATATTAGAAAGTGGAACCCTGATGAAGTAGATACGGAGAGAGTGGTGTGGGTACGCTGTCATGGTATACCGGTTCACGCATGGAATAATGATTTTTTCTCAGCTTTGGCTAGAAAATTTGGCACGTTCCTGGGGGTGGATGAGAACACTAGAATGAGAAAGTCTATGGACGTTGCTCGTATTCTAATTTGCACAAGAGGATTCAATGTGTGCAATATGGTTGTGGATGCTAACATCAATGATTTAATGTTCAACATCAAAGTCATGGAGGAATGGTGCGGGCCAATGTATTGGGAGGGTTTAACTCCGGCTTATGAAGGTAAAAAATCCGAAGAAAGTTCTGGAAGCGACTCTGATAGTGATGAGGATGACCCACCTTTGTTTTATGATGACCCTCCTATTCTTGAGGAGGTGGAGGAAGATGAGGAGATTATTGTTGAAAGGTTGCTGGAGGAAGAGCTGGCGAATAATGTGGTGGATACAGGTGGGAATAAGGGGATTAATGAAAATGTAGAAGGGGACACTATGAATATTGAAATAGTTGGGGAGGAAAATGTGGAGGGTACCTTAAAGGAGGGAACTAACAAGGAGGAGGTCAATATGGAAGCTAGAAAGAAGGAGGAAGGGGCGGAGCATGTGGCACTACAAGTTGTGGCTATTGAGGGGGGTGAGAATATAGAGGTTGTGGAAACAAATCAAGTACACTCATCAGATAGCAGAAAATGCACCACCAATGCAGTTGTTTTGGAGGCTGAGGATTGTAATTCTGGGGTTCAATTAATAGAGAATACTAAAAAGACAAACAAGGTGACTAGTGGGCCAACTAAGAAGAAGCCCATGAAAGGGGGTTCGGCTGGTGTGGTTGATGGGCCCTCTCTCAGCAATTCTTTCGGGCCTTTATTGAGAAACAAGAAGAAAAACTCTAAAAGGGAGGTGAAGTCAAGCAGTTGTGATAAGGGTGGTGAGGAGGAAGTGGATCAAGGTGTCATAGTCGGAATTGTTAATGAGGAGGCTAGAAGATTAATTCCATCCGTTAGCTGCTCTAGGGGGTCAATGGGAGAGTCACAGTTGCATGTTGTCACTCACAAGCCTCCATGTACTAATTTATCTATGTCTTTTAATAGCAATATGATGGGTATGTGCATGGGCGAAACTTCGGTAGGTGATTCAGGCATTCAAAATTGCAATGAAAGATTTTTAATTGATCATGAGGTGGTGGTGGCCAAAAATATATGGAGATTTGCAAAAGATAAGTTAGGTGTCAGTGGCAGAGGTAGTGATGAGGAATACGCAGGTAAAATAAGAACTTTGGAAGCCAGAGATCAGTTGGCCAATGGAAGGAAGGGGAATAGAAACGGTTCTCAATGAAGGTTGCAACTTTCAACATTAGAGGGTGGGGGGGCGCTGCGAAAAGAAAGCCTCAAGAAGTTAATAGTGAAGGAAAAGTTTGACGTATGCATGGTTCAAGAAACTAAAAGTAGTGACTTATCGAAACGAATGGTCGGTAGTATCTGGGGTGATTCTGAGTATGATTGGATAAGTATAAATGCAAATGGCTTCTCAGGTGGGCTCTTGAGCATATGGAGATCAGAAATTACGGAGGTTATGTTTTCCTTCTCTAGGGAACATTTTATCGGGGTCTGTGCGAAAGTTCAAGGTAGTTATGTTTATTTGGTGAATGTGTATTCCGCGTGCAATATGGTTGGTAAAAGGAGACTGTGGGATAATCTGAGGAATCTAAAGGCAGGGTTTGAGCAAGGTGAGTGGTGCATAGCTGGGGACTTCAATATTTGTCACATCTAGAAATTTGAGAAAAGTCGCTGCTCTTCTAGTTTCAAGAGTCTGGAGGCTAGGGAATTCTTATCATTTATGGAGGATATGGAACTGGTGGATGTACCTGTATTGGGCAAGAAGTTCTCATGTTTTGGTGCGGATGGGAGGGCAAGCAGACTAGATAGGATCATTTTGACTGAGGGATTATTGTCTAGTTGGAATATCAAAGCACAGTGGATAGGTGACAGAGAGATATCCGATCACTGCCCGGTTTGGTTGGTGTGCTCGGCCCTGAATTGGGGACCTAAACCCTTTAGGTTCAACAATTGCTGGACTGAGCATGAGGACTTTATGGAGTTCGTCAAAGGATGTTGGGCATCATTTCAGGTTACAGGGAGTGCTTCCTATTTGGTAAAGGAAAAATTGAAACAACTGAAAGAGAAATTGAAAGTCTGGAACCGAGAGGTGTTTGGATACAAAGATCTTAAGATTGAAAATATAGTTCGGGACTTGAATGAGGTGGAAAAATTGGCATCAGAAGGGGGTGGTGTTGATGATGTGAGAAGGAATATGCTGAATGATGAGTTCTGGAAGGAATTGCTTGCGAAAGTTCTAGCGGGCAGGTTGAAAAAAGTCCTAAAAGGGGTGATCTCGGATAACCAAAGTGCTTTTCTTGCCGGTAGAAATATACTGGATGGAGTGGTAGTGGTGAATGAGATTGTGGATATGGCAAGAAGAAGGAAGAAGAAATGTGTGGTGATGAAAGCGGACTTCGAAAAGGCATACGATTCGGTCAGCTGGTCGTACTTGGAGTATATGTTGGGTAGACTGGGGTTTGGAGAGAAATGGAGGAGATGGATGAGGGCGTGTATATCATCGAACTCTATTTCGGTATTAGTTAATGGGAGCCCAACGGAGAAGTTCATGGCACTGAAAGGTTTGAAACAAGGGGATCCGCTAGCACCTTTTTTGTTCTTGATTGTGGCGGAAGGTTTAGCAGGTTTGGTAAAGAAAGTTGTAGAGTCGAACCAACTTAATGGGTTTAGCGTCAACAATTCTTTGTCGGTGGAACTGTTGCAATTTGCCGACGACACCATTCTTTTTTGTGATGGGGGGATAGGAGCATTCGGTGTTGGAAGGCGATTTTGAGAAGCTTTGAAATGGTCTCGGGGCCAAGGGTGAACTTTGCGAAAAGTAGTGTTGTTGGGCTGAATATAGATGACAGGGTGTTGGAGGGATTCTTTCAATTTTTGGCTTGCAAGGAGGGGGCATTGTCGTTCAAGTTTTTGGGGGTGCCGATCGGGGCAAACCCACGTAGATTGAGCACTTGACAACCAATTATTGACTCTATGAGAGCAAGGTTGAATAGCTGGAAGAGTAGGCAATTATCCATTGGGGGTCGAGTAACGCTCATCAACTCGGTACTTGCTTCACTCCCTTTGTATCTTTTCTCTTTCTACAAAGCTCCTAAAAATGTTATTGCGGAAATTACAAGAATACAGAGAAGGTTCTTATGGGGGGGGGGGGGATGATGAGAATAAGAAAATGGCTTGGGTGAGGTGGGAAAAGATTTGTCTACCGAAGGACAAAGGGGGCTTGGGCATAAAAAATTTGGAATTGTTCAACATTGCATTATTAACTAAATGGAGGTGGAGATTATTGGGTGAAGATAGAAGTGCCATATGGAAGGTCGTAGTGGAAGAGAGGTATGGGTTGAGGGGGAGATGGCCCGACATGGGTGAGAATAGAAGAGGATGGGAGAAGAAATCGTTATGGTGGAGGGATCTATGTTTGTTAGGATCGGATAGTAACTTACAAGAAGAGTGGTTCCATCAACTAGTTAGAATCAAAGTGGGAAACGGAAACATGACGAGGTTTTGGAAGGATGTTTGGCTTGGGAGGGACACCTTGGAGGATTTATTTCCATCTTTATATAATGCTTGCAGGTCCAAGGAGGAAACGATTGATAAGTTTGGCGAATGGACGGGCGACGGTTGGAGCTGGTATATGTCTCGGTCCGATGGCTTGCTGCCGCTCGTGCAAAGCCGATCGGTTCTTCGCTGCCGAGAAGTGCGGCGATTCTGCCGCCTATTGGGTTGTCTCGCGCATGCGGATAAGTGGTCCTGGGTTCCGGATGGCTTGGAAGGTTTTTCGGTGAGAAAATGCTATGATTGTCTGCTGAATTTTTCTGCAGGTATAGGAAATGTGCAGCAGACCGAAACACTTTCAGCTTGTAGGAAAATATGGAAATGTGATGTTCCATCAAAAATTCAAATATTCGCTTGGAGAGTATTGTTGCATCGGATTGCAACTAGAGATGCTTTGCATAGAAGGGGAATTATTCAGTCACAATATGAGCTCAGTTGTGTGTTGTGTTTTAGGGGAGATGAAACGGTGGATCATTTGTTCGTGTCTTGTGGGGTGGCTAAGCGCATTTGGAGCAATATTTTCACTTGGATGGGGTTCTCGGTTGGTGCAGTAGATGATGTAGTTTCTCATTTTATGGACTTTGGGAGGTTGGTGAAAGGCAAAAGGCAAAAAGGGGTTAAACATCTCATTTGGATGGCGGTAATTTAGAGCATCTGGATGGCAAGAAATAAGGTTATATTCAGAGGCGAGGTTGCTTCAGTTACATCGATTGTATTGGGGATCAATGAGTTGGCTTGGAGTTGGTTCAAAGCAAGGAAGAGGAGGAATTGCAAGGTTTCTTGGGCAGAATGGTTTAATTGCCCAAATGGGTGCTTATCTATGTTGTAATTACATGTATGATTAAAGAATAATTTTGATATTATTGTAGAATGGGGAGAAGCAATGGGTTAAGATATTTTGTTCCCATTGTTGCACATTCTCTTTTTGTGTGAGTCTTTCTTTTCCTCTAGCAGTCTTTTTCCAAGGGGTTTTGGCTGCAGGAGGTTTTGAGAGGCATTCCCTTACCATTGTAGCTGTTGTTGGCACGACGACATCTCTCGCCAATGAATTTCTTGCTTATCTAAAAAAAACATTACTACAGTAATTTTCACTCCCGGAAAGGACAATACTCTCTTACAACCACCTTTTTGTCTCATTCTTGAATAGGCTGTCAATAGTCAACAATAACAGGCATTAAATTAAATATTAGAATACTACCCATGCCACCCACGGGTAGCTCCTTTAATTTATAGTTTATTAATTTACCAAATTAAAAATGTATACATAAATTCAATTTTATATTAATTATGTCAAAAGATAATTATTTTAACAGTTTTTAGATACTTGTTAATTTTTTTTTTTATAATGAAATGCCAACGTAAAAAAATAATTCATCTTATAATAAAGTTTGAGATTAGCCATAATATCATAGCTCAAAATAATTATCATTTAACTATATATCAAGTACTATATACCGACGGTTGTGGAAGCAATATACTGATTTTATTCAAGTTTTATTAATTAAAGACAAAAAGCTTATTTGGTCAAAAAAAGAAGACAAAAAGCTTGTATCATATACCGACATCAGGTCTTTTTGCCCCTTGGAGTGTCTATTATCATTGTAACCAATAGCTGCTATTGAGGTACTCTTTTTTTCTCTTTGGGTCTTTTTTCCAAAGGCCTAAACCCTAAACCCTAAACCTTAAACCCTAGACAAAAAGCTTATTTGGTAAAAAAAAAAAGACAAAAAGCTTGTACCATATATCGACATCATGTCTTTTGCCCATTGGGGTGTCTATTATCATTGTAACCAATCCCTGCTATTGAGGTACTCTTTTTCCCTCTTTGGGTCTTTTTCCTAAAGGGTTTTGGCTCAGAGAGGTTTTAATGAGGCCTCTCCCCTTCCTATTTTCTTGTAAGGGTTGGGTGCACCCCTAGTGCCCCCCTTATACATATCATTTGCTTATAAAAAAAAGGCTTAAATACGTTTTTGCCCCCTGCAAATAGGGGGTGTTTTGGTTTTACCCCCTGCAAAATTTTTTTTTGTAAAAAGCCCCTTGCAAAATACCAAAATTTTGGCGTTAGTCCTTCTGTTACTCAAACGTTAAAAAAAACATACGTGTCACACAAAATTTTGGTTTTACCCCCTGCAAAATTATTTTTTTGTAAAAAGCCCCATGTTCTTCTTCCTTCTTCTTCCTCCTTCTTCTTCCTTCTTCTTCCTCTGTTTCTTCCTCTGTTTCTTTCTTCTCTTCTTTTATTTTAATTGCCCATGTTCTTCTTCCTTCTTCTTCTTCCTTCAACTTCAACTTCTTAAAATTTCAAACATACATCAATGTATAAACTTAGTCCTTCAAACCCATAGTGAGACAAACCAAGCACACACCAAATTTCTTGCTGGGTGTATGAGAAACTGCTGCAGCTCTAACACCGGCTTGCTTTGCTCCACCCTATAGGCAATATGAGAAAATCATGATGAAAATTAAGAAAAACTGAGTAAATTCCCGATACCACAATGGAGAAATGAACAAGAAATTATATAAGTATATAGACCTCATAAATATATGAAGGAGCCCAAAGACAGAGCAAGCACATTAAACAAGCTGTGTTTGAGAAAACAAGCTGTGTTTGAGAAAACAAGCAACGTGGTATAAAAGAAATACACTAATATGCTTGGGAAATTGATGAAAAACAAGTGAAGATTATATCGTTCCACAATCTTAGGAGTTTTTACACTAAAGACCCTGCAGATATGTGAGAGGGTTTGAGAAAATTATTCTCCACAGCTAGTGTAACTTCTCAATGCACATGGTAGAACTGTAGCATCAAGAGCCAAGTACCATAGGATAGGATGATATGCAATAACTTTTGTTGTCGCTTTACGATAAAGGTCGTAGAAATAGGACCAATTAAGTTGCTCAACTGAGACACTAACGAGTAACAACCATCTATGACATATGTATGATATCACAAGGATCTAATAGTGAAAACACAATTTCTAACGTCCAACAATGAAAGAAGAAATAGTGAGACATTCACTGATAAAATTAATGGAGATCTTCGTGATTTTTCCTAAATTACGCTTACGATTTTGGAAGAATCCCATGTTAGACCGTATTCTTTCTGCGATGTCATTCAAGACCTTGAGTTTTACTCTCTCGGATGGAGCACTAACCGAGAGCTTTTCAACTATCTGAAATAAAATTATCAAAATAGATGTAGTGATATAAGCAATTGTTTAATTGTTAATACGTTGTTATAATCAATAGTTGTTTGGTGTTTGCTATTGAGAAACTACAAATAATGATATAAGAAGAAGAAGGAAGAAGAACATGGGCAATTAAAATAAAAGAAGAAGAGAAGAAAGAAACAGAGGAAGAAAGCAGAGAAGAAGAAGAAGGAAGAAGAAGGAGGAAGAAGAAGGAAGAGGAACATGGGGCTTTTTACAAAAAAAAAAAAATTTGCAGGGGGTAAAACCAAAATTTTGTGTGACACGTATGTTTTTTTTAACGTTTGAGTAACAGAAGGACTAACGCCAAAATTTTGGTATTTTGCAAGGGGCTTTTTACAAAAAAAAATTTTGCAGGAGGTAAAACCAAAACACCCCCTATTTGCAGGGGGCAAAAACGTATTTAAGCCTAAAAAAAATATTGCCCATTGAATCGTTACCAAAACCTTTTCTTGTTGATGTCAAAAAAAAAAGTCTCTTGTTGAAGGAATATTTCGCATTCATTATTAGTAGTTACCAAAAAAATGTATACCGACATTAGGGTCAAAAATAAAAATTCTTATATATATGGAAAATAATCCTATTTAAGCCCAAAAAGATAAACAACATGGCAGATTTTATTACTGAATATAATTACTTGATGTAGTGTTGCATCTTGATATATCCAAATTTTATATCCAAATTTCTTGTATTGTAAGTAAAAAAACATAAAAAGGAATATATTTTGTGTGAAAGGTATATACTTTGTGTATATTGTCAAATAAAGGTATATATTTTGTGTGAAAATTTGCATTACAGAATATACAATTATGGAAAATTTTGATTTTAATAATATACAAAAATATTGGTTAGATTTTTTTTTTGACCAAATATTGGTTAGGTTTTAGAAATAGTAATCAATAGGAATGCAAACAAATGAACATTACATTAAGAATTACTAGAATAGTACGCATGTTCCGTCAAAAATAAAATAGTACTCATGTTATCCACGGGGTTCCTTTTTACACATTGTTTATTAGCTTACAGATCTTTTTTTTTTTTTACAAACGGAAGGATTATGGAGCCTCGTTAAAACCTTATGATGAAAATCCTTCTTTAGGGAAAAAACAACGGTAAAGAAAGAGTACTCCCCCTAAATTTTATTAATAAAAAGAGAAAAATAACAGGAAACATGGGAGGACTAGACCAAAACCCATGAGCAAAAACAACAAAATAACTTGAAAAAAAATAGAAGCAAGCCGACCAAGATGTGCAAAAAAGCATCACTATATCGACTCTCATCCCAACCAGGTCGGCACCAGAGCTTACAGATCATATAATTTAATAATTAAACTAAAAATAATTACTTATTTTCATATTTTTAAGATATTCATTAATTTTTTTATTGGAAGATATATTTACTAACTATACGATGACTTCAAAAAATACCTCATCTTAGAAAGTGTGATATTACTAATTGTTATCATATGACTACATAAATAAATATATTATCATTTAACTATATTTCATCAATAAAAAAATATACTTGAAATATCTTTGGATGACTTGTATAGAAAAAACATTTTAAGATGTATTTCTTCTGATCATTTAATATTCAAATTAAATTATAGAGAATAATACTCGTTTTTAAAATTAATTTTCATTGTCTAATATTTTTTGAAATTTCAAACATAATTAAGAAATTAATAATTTCAAACATGTAGAATATGCTCAAAATTTGAAGAATTTGGAGGTTTATGCTGGAACAAAAGTGATTGCTTAAGCGCCTGTTATTTTGGTAAAAATGAATGTCTGTATTATTGAGTGAGTAACAATATACAAGTAATACCTATATATAGTACGAGGAGGATCTAACACATTAATTACAAATGATTTTCCGACAAATGACAAAACTGAAATAGATACAACTATCTAAATTATACAAATAACTAAAAATATATAAAATTGATTATAATAATATATCTAACACCCACCTCAAGCTAGCTATAAATGTTTTGCATGTTAAGCTTGGATAACAGGCTTTGAAAAGAAGCGTGCTGAAGGGGTTTGGCGTGGAGGTTAGCAAGCTGGGCAATTGTAGGAATGGGCATGAGATGAAGGATGCCAGTTTCGACCTTGTCACAAAACAGGTGACAGTCAAGTTTGATATGTTTAGTTCGCTCACAGAATGTGGGATTCTGAGCTATTTGAATGGCAGATCGTTTGTCACAATATAGCATAACCGAATATGTGTGAGAGACATGTAATTAATGTCAAGAGGTATAGTCGCCAATGGATCTCACAAGCAGTGGAAGCAAGGGCTCGATACTCATCCTCGAAGGAGGACTTGGAGATTGTGCTCTTCTTCTTGGACTTCCATGAAATTAGCGAGGTACCAAAGAATATACAACAACCCGTGATGGAGCATCAAGTATCAGGATAGGCTGCCAAGTCCGAATCACTGAAACCTGTAAGTTTCAAATCAAAGTCAATAGCAAAGAAGAGACCAAAGTCAGGTTTCCCCTAAATGTACCTGAGCACATGAAGAGAGCATCCATGTGGGCCTGTCGAGGAGCGGAGATGAATTAGCTAAGCTTATGAACAGAAAAGTAGATGTCCGGCCTGGTGTTACGCGACCAACGAGTCTTTTATAACTAGAAGGGTCGTCCAAAGGTGTCCCACTAGTAGCAGAGAGCTTTATGCCAGGGGGCATAGGTGTAGAGACTGATTTACAAGATAGAAGGTCGGCTTAGTGAGAAGTTCATGGGCATATTTCCGTTGTAAGAGGATGATTCCCTAAGTACACCGGACTACCTTTAACCCAAGGAAAAACTTGAGAACCCCCAAATCCTTGATTTTAAAAGTTGCATCAAAAGAAAGCTTTACAAACTGGATTTCAGCTAAGTTGTTCCCTGTGACAATGACATCGTCAACATATATGAGGAGCACAATGACTTGTGAACAATTGGTTTTGACCATAAGAGAGTATTCTGAATTGGATTGTACAAATCCAAGGGAGGTGAGAAAAGAAACCAGTTTGAAGTCCATTGCGTACTGACCTGCTTCAACCCATAGAGAGATTTGTTAACTATGCAAACCTGAATAGGTGTAGAAATTTCAAATCGTAGAGGAACCCGCATATAGACCTCTTCATGTAAGTCGCCATGAAGGAAAGCATTATTAACATCCAACTTATGTAAATGCCAATTGCAACCTGCTGGAAGTGCCAATACTAGTCTCACTGTGGTAACACTACAAGAAAATCGTTGATTTGCCACGGACATTTCCGTCGCAAATGTACAAATTTCCATGGCAAAACAACATTTGCCGAGGATTAGCCACGGACCAAAAATAGTGGCAAAAACGCTCGTTGCAAATCGTTTGCCACAGACGTTTCCGTGGAAATTTTTTTCGTCGCAAACCCGTGGCAAATCCATCGCAAATTTTCGTCGCAAAGTTGTGGCAAACTCTGACACCTTCCGTCGCAAATTTTTTTAAAAAAAATTAAAAAATAAATAAACAAATCCAGCAATTTGTTAGTATTGAACTTCAAGACAGCCCCTGCAACAGCCATTCAAACTAATACATAGAAACCCCCATATACTAAATCATACTTTCAAATTAGACAGATCCCAAACAACATAAATACACACCAATTAGATATTCACATTAACGACTATATAGGACACTATGGAGATGCTAGTCTAAGACCCACTAACATGAGTTAATTGCATAACTTTGACATGGTTATATAAAAAGTTTCATCTACCCTATCTCCTCAAGAGCGTGAACACATTGATAAGAGTGGGCCTTCAATTGCAGCAAACATGCCCGGTTTGGTTCGGTCACGACAAACATGCCCAAGAGAGTTATAAAGCCTCCTGCACATTACAAAAACTAAGTTTAGTTGGTTTTAAATAATTGTATTGTAACATATTATAATATAGCAGTTACCATAATATATTGTCATCAATTAGGATCTAACGACAGATCATTCAAATCTAAAAGAAAAGATAGAAACCAAATTATCTATTATCTATAAGCTAAATGGACTTTTTTTTTCCTTTTCTTCCCATGTTGTCTTTCCAAAATATCAATTATACTCCCACTAGTGGAAAAAAGGCATTTCATATCGGTTAAAATAGACATTTCATATCGGTTACTGAACCGATATAGATAAAGGGGATAGGACATTTCATATCTCTTAATGCATAGACATAGAGCATAAGTGGTAATAAACATACTTGAGAATATGGTGATTAGATATTAAGATAAATAACAAAGTTAACAAGCAAGAAATTGGTCAATGCATTTTGTGGGAATAAACATAAAGTTACTTTTATAATTTAAGAAAAAAGAATAGTATATCATAAGTATATCAATCCATACTTCAGCAACAAATTTCTGGGCATCCATCATATAACACCATTCAACACCCTAGTTCCCAAATTATAGAATCAAGATAACATGTATTCGAAACCTAATCTAGGTAAAAGGGAAAGAATGAGGAACTCACCTCAAAAGAAATTATCCAGGGCGAGAGAGGGGAGCAGTGTGAGTTTGAAGAGCAAGGCGAGAGCAGTTGTGAGAACGACCTGGGGTGAGTAAAAGGGTGAAAGCATAAGCTAAAAAAACATCAATTGCTCTGATATTATATAACAACAAAAAGGTATTCTTGAAGTGGGATAATGCAAATGCAACCAACAAAAAGGTATCAATTGGATCATAAGACTATTAAGTATTAAGAGGATTCATGCGCTAGCTGTTACACACAAACCTCTTGTATACGATCCAATGCTCTGATATTATCCAGTGTATCCAAGGAAGGTGAGAGGCCTCCATGCAAGCAGAAAATCTGTAGTATAATTGGAAGTTAGAGGCTGTCAGAAAAGCAACATGTGCAAATAAAACTTCTGTTATTGAAAAAAAAAGAGGAAAAAGAGAGTTGCCTTGATTATGCACATGTTAATGAAGAAGCTACTAAGAGGTAATAAAAGGTACAGTTAGGAGGCATCACAGTAGTGAGACAGAAAATGAATAAGAATCAAGAATATATTGGCTCCTTACTAAAAGGACTTGAGCAACAACACATTATTGGCTCTACAAGCAACAAAAGCAAAACCCTAATAATACTAGCAAAACAGGCTAACAAAAGCAAATCTCAAATCTTGGAAAACCTAGAAGTCTTGGAACCTTATGCTAAAGCTATGAAAATACAAAGACAAAGACATATACCATGTTTTAGCTTTCACAAACACAAAAACTAACCTCACTAGATAATAGCTGTCACCCTACAAACTCATCATGGAGAAGCTAAATGATTTGAAGAGTGAAAGATAACATGAGAAAGTAAGTTGCATCTTCACCTTTAGCATGGAGCAACATTCGGAATCCCTGCATTGCACACCTCATCATCAGTTACTAAAAAAGATAATAAAACATAAGAAATAGAATGAAACTAATTATCAATGTAGTTTCTCCACTTTCCAAAAGAGGAGCGTTAGAAAAATGCAGCATCCCACGATAACAACAAATTCAACACTCTACGCTGTCATGTCGGTGCGAGTTCCGACCGCGGTTGACGACAGTCATACACCGATGTGTCACCTTTGCTCTTGTGTTCCATCACGTGCGTTCCGCGTTTCGTCACTGTGTTCCCGACCACCGTCGTGATAATTGCCGTCGAAAGGTCCGTTTCAGTCACCGGAAACGCCGTTTGCACCGCAGGTCTCCTTCTCTGCTCTTAGCGGCGGCTCCGGTCATACTGATGTAAAATTAAAAGTAAGCACAACATATTATAATGAGTTTTTGACATGATATATAATGCAATAACTAATTTTTTTTTGACAGCAATGCAATAACTATTGAAAGAGTGGAAATTGAAAGATAAAAAGGAAAGAGAATGACTAAATAAAAACATTCAGTTATTGACAAAATCAAGAATGTTAGCAATGTATCCATTCAGTTATTTTCTCGCTGGTACTTAGAGGGTCTTACAAAATCTTTTGCTCCTTTTGCAAGTAATCACACCCCTTCTTTATCTATTCATGGAAAAAGCCCCCAAACAACATTAGTGAAGGAATTGCTTTAGAACTTTGAGAACTGTCGCACTTGGTTAAGTGCTCGATTGGATCGACTGCACAACCATGCAAGACAAAGTCTGAGAATTTAGCAACATAGAGTGCATACTTGTAATTTACTCTGTATTTTCCTCCATTAGTAGCCCAATCTGATGCATCCCATATTGTTGCATATAGAGTCATAGGTTTAGAAGGGAAATCTCCTCCCATTAATTCTGTTCGCGTAACTTCTCTAATGGGAATATTATCTACATAAAATCTGTACAAGGAAAACAGTAACACAAATTAGGAAAACATGGTTAACAACTTAACATGGTTGACTAGGAAAGTTAGAATTCATGCTGATTTTCTTATACCTAAGAGGTACAAATAAGGAAAGAATAGGTAAATAGATAATTTCCAAACCACAATGTGATAGATACTCAGTTTTTAAGGAACTGAGCAAACCTCCTCAAGCAAGGGATAAAGAGAAGAAGATAGACTTTTCTTAAGATATTTCATTGGTACCTATTATGAGGTCACTACAAAGCTTATATAAGCTAATGGATACACACCAACTAAGAGAATATGTCCAAAAAGCCCCTTCTAGAATTAACTAAAAGAATCATTATTTCCTTAATCTCAAAGATCATATCATTACCTACCCCATCAAAATCAACCTTGTCCTCAAGGTTGTAATTATAAGGAACTTCAACCGTCACATAGGCATCTTTCAAAGTGTCCAACCAAACAAGCAAGCTATTCCAATGCACAAAAGAATATCCTCTGGGGTCCCATTGTCTGAAACATAAGGACTTCGCAGTACGTAAAGCAGTCACAGAAATTGTCATTGGAGCACATATTAGCTGATTAGCATCAAGAATCTCCAGCACAATCCCAAAGGTCTCCACAGTATTGCTAATTGCACCTCCTGAGCCCATAACCATATTACCTACTCCTTCAAAATCAACCTTGTCCTCAAGGTTGTAGAAATTTTCTCCATGAATAAATTTTCCAGGATCCCATTGTTTGAAATGTAAGTGATTTACAGGTGGGAAGTCTTGCCTTTGTGCAGATGAAATACTCTCAACAATTTTGCAAACCCAAGCTATACACCAAGCAGAGGCATGATAGGCATTATTTACGGAATGCACCTTATCATGAGGAATATGCTCTTTGATTTTCCTCCAAATGCAAGCTTCTACAATGATCACAAGGTTAGAGTCTTCGCATAGAGTATTGGCGAGAAAAATCATCTCTGGCTAAGATGCAACTAGTCTTAACATTATGGCACAGTAAAGGAGAAGAAGACTCATAATTGATAATTGCGACAATATTAGTATTTTCTGTAGCCAAAAGCATGTTATTATACCAATCCAAATCTAGATATCTCCTGATGCAATATTGAAGTACTTGCGTATCCAAGTGACCATGTGCAGGATACTCAAATAACACTATAGCTTCATCTAGAAGGTCTTGCTCAAGGAACCAATTAAGCTTAATGACAAAGGCTTCAACTTCTATCACGCCTCTGTTTGCTACATTTGCTTTCCAAACCCACACACCTTGTTTGCCACTATGATAAGGTGTCAAATTTGAATAAACTTTCATATCAATTGACTTAACAAAAGTTCAATTTGACCATAGAAATTTAGTCTATCCATAAAGAGGACAAGGCTAACGTATCAAGACTACTTCTATCACTTCTAGCAAGCAAACTAGTCCATGCCTTTGGAAAATTTTTCGAGCATACAACATAATCACCATATCCAAAAGGTCATTCAATCTCGTCCTTGGCTTTTCAATAGAACACTTCCAAGTAATTAAAATACCCCAAAAAATTTGCATTTCCAAATCAAATAAAGAGTGGGATAGCATTCAAGGTAGAAGTGTCATCACAACAAGTTTTGATTGTAAAATCCCAAGGAACCACAAAGTTAAAGTGCAAGCCTAACACCACCTTTGTGGTATGTGATTTAATGAGAACCAAGTTGCGAGGGCATCATAAGAGAGTAAATCTTTTCATCCATTTGTGTAATTAGATCGGCTAAGGAAGCAACATTGGTACTGGATCCCAAGTGTTTAAATTGTAAGCATCATGTTGAATGGGAGAAAGAGCAAGTTCCACTAAGAGGCCTTCTATCGAGCGGATGATGGGCAAGAAACAACATGCGCAAGCTAACAGACTCTGTTGTCACCCCTCCGTAATTGACATCTGGCGGCTCCGGAGGTGGTGGAGGCATAGTGAGCTCGATGTCACTTGAATTTCCACCGTCCTCATTGGGAAGCTTCGACCCGTGTGGTTTCTGGCGGCGGTTCAAGCGGTGCGAAGAATTGCGATACCATGGGAAGGAAATTGTTTAGTGGTTGTGAAAGAATTAGGCCTGGGTCGTATGGATATGTGTTTGTGAGCGACGCATCAAATGGATGCGAACATTCAAAGACTCGTTGTTTCAATTTGGAGCGTAGATGGTCGAGGAGAAAGAAAGCAAGACCGCTCCATCTTCATGGGTTCATCAATGATGGCAGAACCGGTTCAAGAAAGGGAATGCCAATTAGGGACGATGCTTGCTCCATCAAGCGGTGGTGATATCGGTGGAATCGAAATCGCAGAATTCGAGGCAACATCTTCCATCGATCTTTGGAGATCGTCGTTCGTGAATCTGAATCACCATCATTCCCACAAGTAAATCGGGCGAAATCCAAAGTTGAATCTGAAAATTGAGAGGATGAATCATGGTCCTCGGAGACGGCATCATCGGAGTTGCGTCGGGGGGGTGAAGGAATCAAAGCGAGAATCGGTGGCGTGAACAATTCTGGATTGTGCGAATCAAATTCCAGATCTGAAACCCCAATTGGTGTTGAAGGAAATGAATAAGCGACACCATGGGACGAGAGGAAAACGAATCTCTAATTTCAGAGAAATTACGCCAAGAAGTGATCCGGTGATTCCTATCCATCCATCGATACCAAGCAAGTGCTGCGCCATCGAGGTATAACGAGGCAATGGCGAGGCGCTGATCTTCAGGTGTTCGCAGGTGGGTGAAAAATTGAGAGATCACGAAGATCCAATCATGGACATGTGTACCATCGAACCGAAAAACAGGGAGGAGTGAAGAACTCATGGTAGGGAGGGGTTCAACACAATGAAAGCACCATTGATAGATACTCAGTTTTTAAGGAACTGAGCAAACCTCCTCAAGCAAGGGATAAAGAGAAGAAGATAGACTTTTCTTAAGATATTTCATTGGTACCTATTATGAGGTCACTACAAAGCTTATATAAGCTAATGGATACACACCAACTAAGAGAATATGTCCAAAAAGCCCCTTCTAGAATTAACTAAAAGAATCATTATTTCCTTAATCTCAAAGATCATATCATTACCTACCCCATCAAAATCAACCTTGTCCTCAAGGTTGTAATTATAAGGAACTTCAACCGTCACATAGGCATCTTTCAAAGTGTCCAACCAAACAAGCAAGCTATTCCAATGCACAAAAGAATATCCTCTGGGGTCCCATTGTCTGAAACATAAGGACTTCGCAGTACGTAAAGCAGTCACAGAAATTGTCATTGGAGCACATATTAGCAGATTAGCATCAAGAATCTCCAGCACAATCCCAAAGGTCTCCACAGTATTGCTAATTGCACCTCCTGAGCCCATAACCATATTACCTACTCCTTCAAAATCAACCTTGTCCTCAAGGTTGTAGAAATTTTCTCCATGAATAAATTTTCCAGGATCCCATTGTTTGAAATGTAAGTGATTTACAGGTGGGAAGTCTTGCCTTTGTGCAGATGAAATACTCTCAACAATTTTGCAAACCCAAGCTATACACCAAGCAGAGGCATGATAGGCATTATTTACGGAATGCACCTTATCATGAGGAATATGCTCTTTGATTTTCCTCCAAATGCAAGCTTCTACAATGATCACAAGGTTAGAGTCTTTTGCATAGAGTATTGGCGAGAAAAATCATCTCTGGCTAAGATGCAACTAGTCTTAACATTATGGCACGAGAAAGGAGAAGAAGACTCATAATTGATAATTGCGACAATATTAGTATTTTCTCAGTAGCCAAAAGCATGTTATTATACCAATCCAAATCTAGATATCTCCCGATGCAATATTGAAGTACTTGCGTATCCAAGTGACCCATGCGGGATACTCAAATAACACTATAGCTTCATCTAGAAGGTCTTGCTCAAGGAACCAATTAAGCTTAATGACAAAGGCTTCAACTTCTATATCGCTCTGTTTGCTTCTTGTTGCTTTCCAAACCCACACACCTTGTTTGCCACTATGATAAGGTGTCAAATTTGAATAAACTTTCATATCAATTGACTTAACAAAAGTTCAATTTGACCATAGAAATTTAGTCTATCCATAAAGAGGACAAGGCTAACGTATCAAGATCTACTTCTATCACTTCTAGCAAGCAAACTAGTCCATGCCTTTGGAAAATTTTTTCGAGCATACAACATAATCACCATATCCAAAAGGTCATTCAATCTGTCCTTGGCTTTTCAATAGAACACTTCCAAGTAATTAAAATACCCCAAAAAATTTGCATTTCCAAATCAAATAAACAAAGTGGGATAGCATTCAAGGTAGAAGTGCCATCACAACAAGTTTTGATTGTAAAATCCCAAGGAACCACAAAGTTAAAGTGCAAGCCTAACACCACCTTTGTGGTATGTGATTTAACAGAACCAAGTTGCGAGGGCATCATAAGAGAGTAAATCTTTTTCATCCATTTGTGTAATTAGATCAACTAAGGAAGCAACATTGGTACTGGATCCGAGTGTTTAAATTGTAAGCATCTGTTGAATGGGAGAAAGAGCAAGTTCCACTAAGAGGCCTTCTATCGAAGCGGATGATGGGCAAGCAAACAACATGCGCAAGCTAACGGACTCTGTTGTCACCCCTCCGTAATTGACATCCGCGGCTCCGGAGGTGGTGGAGGCATAGTGAGCTCGATGTCACTTGAATTTCCACCGTCCTCATTGGGAAGCCGACCATGTGGTTTTGCGGCGGCGGTTCAAGCGGGCATAAGAATTGCGATACCATGGGAAGGAAATTGTTTAGTGGCTGTGAAAGAATTGGGCCTGGGTCGTATGGATATGTGTTTGTGAGCGACGCATTAAATGGATGCGAACATTCAGCACATGTTGTTTCAATTTGGAGCGTAGATGGCTGAGGAGAAAGAAAGCAAGACTGCTCCATCTTCATGGGTTCATCAATGATGGCAGGAACTGGTTCAAGAAAGGGAATGCCAATTAGGGACGATGCTTGCTCCATCCAAACAGTGGTGATATCAGTGGAATCGAAATCAGCAGAATTCGAGGCAACATCTTCCATCGATGCTGGAGATGCGTCGTCCGCTGAATCTGAATCAGCCATCATTCCCACAAGTAAATCGGAAGCGAAATCCAAAGTTGAATCTGAAAATTGAGAGGATGAATCATGGTCCTCGGAGACGGCATCATCGGAGTTGCGTTCGGAGGGGGTGAAGGAATCGAAAGCAGAATCAGTGACGTGAACAATTCCTGGATTGTGCGAATCAAATTCCAGATCTGAAACCCCAATTGGTGTTGAAGGAAATGAATAAGCAGCACCATGGACGGAGGGAAAACGAATCTCTAATTTCCAGAGAAATTCTGCCCAAGAAGTGATCTGGTGATTCCTATCCATCCATCGATACCAAGCAAGTGCTGCGCCATCGAGGTATAACGAGGCAATGGCGAGGCGCTGATCTTCAGGTGTTCGCAGGTGGGTGAAAAATTGAGAGATCACGAAGATCCAATCATGGACATGTGTACCATCGAACCGAAAAACAGGGAGGAGTGAAGAACTCATGGTAGGGAGGGGTTCAACACAATGAAAGCACCATTGATAGATACTCAGTTTTTAAGGAACTGAGCAAACCTCCTCAAGCAAGGGATAAAGAGAAGAAGATAGACTTTTCTTAAGATATTTCATTGGTACCTATTATGAGGTCACTACAAAGCTTATATAAGCTAATGGATACACACCAACTAAGAGAATATGTCCAAAAAGCCCCTTCTAGAATTAACTAAAAGAATCATTATTTCCTTAATCTCAAAGATCATATCACAATGCAAATATCTAGTTGTATCAATCTCATTGAGTAAACAGATCATCAGCTATAATAGTAGTAATAATACTCTAACAGGAAAAGACTGGTTGTTGAGAGAAATCTTTGAACAAAACATCATGAATCCAACAACAAAATCCATCAAGTTACTATTTATAAAGAAGGATTATGTTAAGAATAATGAAAAAGTCACTATCATAATGTAGCCATATTATTGTTGAGTAAAATCCAAAAGAGAACCAAATATGGTTATGTAGGAGGGTTGGCTCACATGATTTTAGAATCTGTCCAGAGAATCTTTGTCTTGATGAAAATCTTCACAGGATCAAACCAGAGACCATATCTTTCTTTCTCGCCAATGCTTGGGTATACTTCCATTTCCATAAACATTGGTTTGAATCCTCCAGTCTTTTCCTCTAATGTTTCATAAAAACTCAAAGTCTATTTCATCATGGTTCTTTTCATACATGTCACCATTTGACATCTGCAAATAAAAAAAATAAATATGATAAGACATTATTCTTAGTCCTTTTTCAACACAGACTCTTCTTCTGGTTCAAATAGTCCATATATAAACATTTACAATGTAAAATGTCATTAAATAATGTATAAAAAATAGTATAAAAATCTAAATTTCAATCTTCATCGTGTGGTGAGAGCATGCAATTGAAAAAACAAATGAAATTTAACACTATCTGATTGATTCTTATATTACAAAAAAGTTTACATGCATGTCTTCAATACCTCTGCTATATTATAAAGTTTACAAATTACAAAACAAAGAAAAAAAAAATTAAATAATGAATAGTTAAAGAAAATCACTTACATAAAAGGCAACAACAACTCTAGCAGTGTAATCAGCAGGCAACTTAATGGAAGCACTGAAATACCCATGAAGGTAAAGATCATGAGAAACAAATCCAGAACCTGCAAGCAAAAAAACAACCCAGAAATGAAAAAACCAAAAAGGTCAAGACTTTAGGTTGAAAATCACCTTCAAAAGAAGAATCAAACAACCCCATAAAGATTTGTTAAAAGGGTAAAAAAGAAAAACCTGTTCTCTCATTGGAGGAGAAACGCCGGAGAAACGGTCGGAGGTGAGGTGCAAAGGAGATGGAGAGTGGAAGAGGGAGAACGTGTCTCTCGGTGGCCGTAGAGCTCGATTAGCGACGGAGGAGGGCGGAGGAGGCCGAAGGAGGGCGGAGGATGCCGGACGAGGGTGGAGGGTGGAGGTCGGAGTAGGAGTCTGTGGCAACGCATTGCCGTCGCAAATCTTTGGCAAATTACTGACGGAATAAGCTCCGTGGCAATTGCTGGTGGCTAAAACAAGCTTTTCTTGTAGTGTAATTTTAACAATAAGAGAGAAAGTTTCAGAGTAGTCAACACCTTCAAGTTGTGTAAACCCCTTTGCCACAATGCGTGCCTTATGTCTTTGAAGGGAGCCATCAGCTCTAAGTTCGGTCTTGTAGGCCCATTTGCATCCAATAGGTTTCTTACTAGGAGGTGGTTGAGTGATGGTCCATATGTTGTTTTCTTCTAAGGCATGGATTTCTTTGTTCATGTCTTCCTTCCAAAATCATGCTTAATGTCTTGAGCATAAGAGGAGGGCTCAACGAGGCTGGATATGGCTGAAACAAAGGTTTTGTGGAGGGGGATACATGATCATATGACAAAAAATGAGAAATATGTTGAGGGATATTTGAGAGGGAACTACGATCTACCTTTTGGTATAGTTTGGGTGGTGATTGGAGGTATTTTGCTAAGTTTCAAGAGAAACCCTAGCAGAGTTGTTGAAGTGAGGAAGAAGAAGGAGCTTTAGAGAGAGAAAAAAGAAAGAAGGGTTTGCTGTATCTGATCAAGAACGGTCAAAGATTCGCTTAAATAGTCTGGGTTAGAATAACCCGCGCGTTGTTGAAGTGGGTTGGATTTGGGTGCCGCACAATTGTTTAATTGTTTGGAACAGTCTCTGCTGGGCTGGGCTCCTTGTGTTGGATCCTGTTACTTGCACCCCTTGCAAGTGTTGATACAGCTCATCAGTATTAGAGTAAAAGAAAAATTGGAGAAAAAATTGTAAAATTCTACACAGTCTACCATTCTATTTTCATTTTTTTAAAACTGCATTTATTTTAACAAGTCATGGCCAAGTTGAAGAACAATTAGAGATACTACCTTTTAATACCAACCTAGCTTTCTCAATGAAATCGATTTTGTTGTTAATCACTACCCTTGTACTCTGCTGGTACTGCTGTGAGTGCTACTACTGATGACCAACCCAGATCTTGCTCCTAAAAAAAAAGAACTCGGTGTTTGGTGATTAGGGTTTCACATATCATTTTTTTAGTGATTTTCTGTCTGTGTCCCCTCCATTTGACTGTGGTTGACATTCTTTTTATTGTTAATTATTAGGTTTTAGCATTAATGCCGGTTTGACTGGACTATTTTTGTAGATCTAGGATTTTTGGAGCTGTAGAGGAGCCTTCTCAGCCCAAATCAGTTGCTGAAGCCGTTGTTTTTCATTTTTGCTATTTTTTGTATTTTATTTAATTATTTTCGTATTTTTTTATTTTTTAGATTATTGTAAAAAAACATTGTAACAAGACGATTAATTTAAATCTACTATTTTTGTGAATTTTGAATCAACTGTTTTTTTTGTTTAACTAAAAAGATTAATAAAAACGCAAAAGTGACAAACGCGAGCAAAATGACATATTTAACACTAAAATCCAAAAATACGCAAAAAGCAAATATTTTCGTGATTTTTGGAAAAAAAAATGAAAAATATTGGTTAAAATCAAGTATTCACAGTTGCCCCTCAATTTTAGCCAGTGAAATATGCACAATTGTCGAGGTGGAACTAAGATCACAAAATTAAAAGGGATAATGTCAGGGCTAGACTACAAAAGAAATAATGACAATGTCAAGGCTGAACCGATAACATGAAAGTTAAAGACAATGTCAGTGCGAGACCGATAGCATGAAAATTAAGGACAATGTCAGGGGGAGACCGATAGCTTGAAAATTAAAGACAACGTCTGGGCGAGACAGATAACATCAAAATTAAAGACAATGCCAGGGCAAGACCGATAACATGAAAATGAAAGACAATGCTAAGGCGAGACCGATAGCGTGAAAATTAAAAACAATGCTAGGGCGAGACGGATAACATGAAAATTTAAGACAATGCTAGGGAGAGACCGATAGCATTAAAGACAATGCTAGGGCGAGACCGATAGCATGAAAATTAGAGACAATGCCAAGGCGAGACTGATGGCATGAAAATTAGAGACAATGCCAGGGTGAGACCAAAAGCATGAAAATTAAAGACAATGTCAGGGCGAGACCGATGGCATGAAATTTAAAGGCAATGCCAGCATGAGACCGATACCATTGTATTTCCCATTATTAAATGGATGTCTTCTTGGAACGACTCTTCCTTTTTTATTACTTTATTCACAGAGACTGAAAAAATATGCATGATTCTATTCATGAAGGGGAATGCATGGTTGGACATGAAATGTATACGTGCTATGACATGAAATGCATGAATTATGCATGAGTCTTGAGTTGAAATTGAGATGCATGTGTCATGAAATTTAGATTCACTGAAGAAACTTTTTTATTGCACATGCTTATTTGAAACCAATCAAACTTGTACTCATATGGAAGCTTATCCCCAACCGAGATACCACGCTTAGACCTTTTTTTTTTTTTTATGATTTGGTCACTTCTCACCTTTCAAAGCAAAACGCCTTCAAATTTCTCTTTTTTTTTTTTCATAGATCGTCATTAGCTCTCTAAATCACATAACTGATTCCAAGTTGACTATTTTTGAAGCATTACTTAATAAACATGCATGGATTCAGAGGTATTCAAGAGCTGGAATTTTGTGTATCTGGATTTTTTTGTTTTGGATCTTGAAGGTTTGGTTGTGGAAGTTATTTCTAAAGTGAAAGCATAGGGAGGACAAAGGTGACACAAGATGGTACAAAAAAAGGTATTATGGCAGCCTCGAGCTATTGGGAATTTCTTTTCCTTGATGTACCCGACTTGTTGGAAATTGGCTGGGAATTGGTAAAAGTTTTTATTATAGAGGAAAGACTGCCAGGCGTAGTAAGCAGAATCTGACTTTATCAAGAGTCATGCAAACTTTTTTTTTGCCCCGGTGTTGGTAAAAGGCACTGCCCCAAGAGAATGATACACGGGTGTACCAAACAAAGTTTGACTCATGAAGGGTCCTGCGCAAGTTTTCCCCGGTATTGGTAAAAGGCATTGCTCACAAGACTGCACTGGCGTGGCAAACAAAGTTTGACTGATGTAGGATCCTGTAAGATTTCTGACTAATTCTAGTGAAAGACATTGCCACGAGAGAAAACTACATTGTGTAGCAACAAACATTTGTCTCCTAAAGGGTCTTACAAAATTTTGCCCCAATGTGGGATTTCTTGAAACTCTCAAGCTTATTCTCCGCAAAATTGCCCCAATGTAGGAGAAATTCCTCCGGTGAACTACATAAAAAAACATTGTAAGTCCCATTCTCCTTTTGTACCTTAATTTTTTCTAGATTGTCTTTTACAGGTTTTCAGTCTAGCGGGCTTTATCTTATTATTATTATTATTAATTCTTTTTTTAAAACCCTAATTTTTGCCTAGACTACCTTTACAGGTTTTCAGTCTAGCGCCCCATTCTTTTTTCATTTTTTCCTCAGGGCAAAGGAAAGTTTAAAATAAGCAAATGAAAACAATCATTCATAAATCAGAGTGGACTTTTAGAAGCTTATAATGTGGCTATGGGTTATGGGTTATGGAAGAAAGATGATTACAAGACTCAAAGAAATGCTTTACGAGTCTGGGTCATGGGTTACAGGTTATGGAAGAAAAATGAATAGAAGACTCAAATAAATGTTTTACGGGTATGGGTTATGGGTTATAGGTTGTGGAAGAAAAATGAATAGAAAACTCAAAGAAATATTTTGCGGATATGGGATCAAGGATCTGTAGTGCAATTAGCTTTCTATTGTGTTTCCAAGACCTCACATTTTTCTTATAACTCATACCTTAATTTTTTTAAAGACACGCACCTTATACTTGTACATTGAACTTTACCTCTTTACTTGCAACCTATTTTAAAATTACATTCCTAAAGAGACGTTAGTTCAACAACATTGAGTTTAAGATCATCTATTAGTCTTTTTGAAAAAATAGTAGCAAAAGTGGAGTTGTGTGTTTTTTTTTTCCAGATAAGCAACGAAGTGGAGTTGTACACGGTGATTATCTTTTAATTACAAGAATGTTTAGTTTGTTTTTTTATTTCTATTGTTGAAAGTTTTTAAAACCTATAGATAACAACTTAGATGATCCACAATTTATTTTTTATAATATGCCTGGGGCTTATCCCTACAAATATAGCGATATATAAAAAGCATAGTCGCTTATTTGTTGTCATTATTTAATGGTAAACAATTGCATTTATTTATTAGATTAGATAAAAGAAACATCAATACAAACATGAATCAACTCTAAGAGCTAAGCATACCGAGACTTGGGCGAAATTACACATGAAAAGCTTAGAGAAGCAGCATAACTAAACCAAAGTCAACGGTCAATCACAATGGATAAGTGAGAATTCACATTCATTTATCATATCTAATTATGACCGTTTCTTTGTCTTTGTCTTTCTCTGGTACATTCTGCCAAAAGTAGACCTGGCTTTGCTCAAATTAACGCCCTGTCCGAAATCCAATTCAAGCTTGGAACGGTTGTTGAAATTGTGCTCTGCTCAAAAGGATTTTCCCCTCTTGTGGTAATTTGAAATTCCCAACTCTTTAGAGTTTCCCGACAGGCACCACAACTGATACATTATTGTAATAAGAAAATGCAAGAAATCAAACACACAAAACAAAAGTTAACATAGTGGATGGAGGAAATGAAATTCCCTATCCACATAACTTATTTGAAGCGATAAACACAACTTTTCATAAACCAACAACACCCATTTAGATGGAGATGCTGTTGGGAATTCCTTGAAATGTTACTCCTGGCCCGCTTGAAGGATAAAGAAGGGTGTATGGCATATCAACTGGCCCAACTCGATTTTTTTGCTTTGGATCATTGTTCCTCTGATTGATTTCAACCTCGATTCCCGCTAATGTTTCTCCAAACTTCTTAAAGGCCTCCAATGCCCTTGGATCAGAAGTCCAGTTCTCACCACTCTCTCTTTGACCAAGATAGAACTCATCAGTTAAATGTGTTGACAAGAGCTCAAGGGTGGTAAGATTCTTGATAGCAGATGGGAATTTTTGAATAATTGTTTTCAAGTAAGCCTGTTCAGGGGAGTTTACCAGCTCATCATAATCAGCAGTACCTTTCTCAGGAATGAATCGCCTAGTAAGAGTTGGGCGATTTAAAATGAGACCACCATATGGATATTGTCCAAAATTTACAGCTGCATGGAGGGCTGACGTGATCCATATGAGAGTAACGCAAGCTTGAATCAACTCTTCACGGGTTTGCATTTTAGGCCACCACGTTTCATTTTTCTTGTCACCATGACCTACTTCTACAACTTCTTTCCACCAAGATTGGAGTTCACGGTCGTGTTGAACTGAGTCATCTGATGTGTAGTATAGGAACACATACTCCTGCACCCATGTCTTAATAGCATCCCAGATGTCTAATCCATCAACAGCATAGGGGTAGTCCTCTATAACTAACCGAAGACCATGACGGGAAGTTTTATCCTCAACTGCCATTCCTCTGAATAAATAAATGAAAAGTGCTTCCAAATTAATGACTTTTAAATTTAATTATAAATTGTGTATAAATATTAGTAAGGACTACTACCTCTTGATAAGATCTGCAGGCAAGGCTTGATCTGGGAAAACCCAATCCTTATACGATATTGTTGACATTTCCACAGCATACCTTACCCATGAATAGGTCTCTTCAATAATACCATCAGCATTTATTAAGGCTTTCCTAGCAGCCGCATTTATATTCATGGTATTACGAAAGTGTGGATGCAACAATTTATAAATGGGATGAACCACACTAAGTTGTCTGTTTGTTGCTAAGACAAATGGTTCAACAACTGCATGAGTGTGCAACCTGCAATCCATGAAATTTTGTTACATAATAATCATATATATATATATATATATATATATATATATATATATATATATATATATATATATATATATAATTGTAATTGTTTGTTTTAATCATATATAGACAATACCAGTGGCTGACAAGTTGATGAAAGCATGCATCATTCACGACAACGTAAGCTTTGACCAGTAGCCACAATGAACCTTCTTCAGTACCTTCATCTGCAGGAAAGTACACCTCACTAATAAAATCAGATTCATCTCCACTGGGATCTGGTCGAGTTAACTCAATGACCACAGGCTTTAGAGTTCCATCATCTGCCAAGAAAAGGTAGGTTCTAGAAGCATAGGTTCTTGATATGGGAGATGAGTTTATTTTCCTTAGATATGGTAATATTGTGTCATGGTGATCTAGCACAAACAACTTCTTGTCTTGGATAGCCTGCTCAACAAAATTTATATTTATTCATTGCAACCAAAAAACAACCGACTTTGACTTCAAAATAAATAAATAAATAACCATATTTGGGATAAACTATTTGTCTTTACCTTGAATCCAGGATGGTGCTTAATTTTTGGGGGTACATCCTACAATAATATAATGGATCTCTATTAAGTCAATAAGAAATTTAGGCTTATATTAAAATCTAATATTATAGTTGCATATGTGATTGGCAAACAGTAGATTGTTATATACTTACTTGAACAGCACGAATTACGTTAGGATTTACTCCAGCGATAATCTCTCTTGCAAATTCTTCATCAGTCATCCATGCAGACTGATCCACTAAACAAAGCAATAAAGAATGATGATGGTTAAAACATTTATTTATTAGCTAGCTAGCTTTGCATACGTTGTTGAAAGTATAAAAATTAATGGTTAAAGTTGAGGTACCTTGAATCACTTTAGGAATTGTAAGACTTGGAAATTCTTGATATACGTTAACTGTGGCATCATGAAAGTCAACAAACTCAGGATTTATTGCTCTGGAAATTGTCCTCCTCTTAGGAACTTGTTCTTGAGAAATACAGGAAATAGACTCCAGCTTATAAAGTAGAGAACTTCTTGATACAGATTGAATCTTAGGAACTGCTCCATTGGCATTATTAGCCTGAGCCTTTCCAAATGGCAAGTCGACATCAATTTCATCTCTTGGAATATAATAGGCCTTCTCAGTTGGGCTCTCACTCTTAGGATCTGTTACCATCAATTATAGTTGAACAATATTAATTGTTAGCAACTATAATCATAATATAATTACAAAAAGAAAATAAGACAAGACAATACAAAAACATCCTAACCTGCTTTTGTTGGTGGTCTTCCTGTTCTTCCTCTACGAGGATAAGGAGGGTTACCAGGCCCTCCTGCAACTGGACGAGCAAAACTGGGATCCAAATCTGGATTTCCCAAATCGTTATAAACATCGTAATCATAAATTCTTTCCCATTCCTGGCGCTCTCCAGTTCCATCCCCTCTTAAAGTTTGTAGCTCAGATTCTCTGTAGGGGACTAATGGAGCTGGTGTTTCACTTGGTAGATATGTCTGCAATAAATTCCATAATGATGATATATCTAGAGTTTATAAATTTTAGAACAAAGAGCATCTAAAGTTGAAAGGTATAAATGTAATTATATTATGAGATATATGGGTTTTTTGACGTCTAAACTTAAAACAAGACCTCTTAATCAATAATAATAATACTTATTATTGATGCTTTAAAAAACCTATAATTCGTTAAAACCCATACAACAAATATTCACTATAGATGTAAAATTGAAATTATTTGCTTTAATATAATTAGAGAGTGAATCGTTACAAACATTTCATCAAAAAGTTTGTAGTGAAGGTCATTAGTATGCGTTGACAATTGACATGTCAGACAATTGACATGCACATCTGACATGTATTATTTGATTTTGGTGAACTTAATATATCTCTGACCTACATTCAAAGATTCCCTCAAAGTTCTCAAACCCATTTAAGGGGTCTTACTTATCTCAATGGATGTTTTTTTTTTTTTTTTATATACAACCGAAGATATCATTGTTAGATAAATTATTTACCTTGTTGGAGAAGAAAATGCGATCACTTTGGTACTTTTCTTCATTATAAATCCATGAGATGCAATCGAAGTTGATATTTCCGATATTTGGGATATCTTTAAGAGTCAGACTAACAAGGTAGAACTCAGTTGTTGAAAAGTTCTTGATAGAAAATGCCCCAGGTTTTCCAAAGGTCACAGGATCATAATTAAAATGAATATCGACAGTATATTCATTGTCTCCCGTGCGCAGATGATTGTCAACTTCACCTTTGAAATTTGCTGTACTTCCAAGTTTTCCTTTCCCACTTGCTGCAAATATTTAAGGCATAAAATTTAAATTTATAACATTATATTAACATAATCTTAAAAAACCTGCTGTACATTACTCTCTATTTTTAAAGGAAAAAAAATCAACTTCTCTTTATATAACAATAAAAGTTCACTATTGATTACAATTGTTTAAATGCCATTACGTATTCATTTATTACTTATTATATTTAGGGAGAAATTATAAATCAATTCTTACCTCACAATACAAATTAATAACTCATCCCACAAAATTCATACAACAGGGTAATAAATACTCTGCGCACATCATTGATCATTGATTTATTTAAAAGCAGAAAAATATAAAACAGTGAGGTAAGAATTAATATACGTTGGTTCTTTAACAACAATATTATTTGGACAAAAAAAAATTAGACAAAAATTAACTTACAATATCAATTAATCAAGTTTTTTAGGTCATTAACCAAGTTTTTAATCAACGCCTCGAAAACTGTGAAAAAACAGGTTGGCTAATGGTCTAAAAAACTTAATTAATTGGTGATTGATTTTTGTCTATTTTTAGCTGAAATTTTTGGCTACATAATCCTCGCATTCTAGATCCCCTAAACAAAACGCATACTCAAATTAAGAAGGACACGTATTTTTTTGTTTAACTCAACTTATGCTTTGATTCTATCCTCTCTGATTCATTTTAATTGTCGGTTTTTTATAACTAATGTGGTTTTCAAATTTCGTTGTAATATTAATTACTTTTGTTTTTTTAGATAAACCTATCGGTTTTGCTGATGACTAATCTATGTCGGGAAACCTGGTTAGCCACGAGTATCAGTTTTGCCGGCCTGTGTGGTTCTTCCCTCCCAACATAGTTTTTACCACACCCAAAATTCGAACCCGAGATCTTGAGGTAGGATTTAAGTTCAGTTACTACTTGGACCGACCATCGTTGATTGTCAAGGTTGTTTTAATACAAAGCAAGAAATATCTTTGATTACAAAATAAATTAGAAAAGTACTGTCACATCTTATTGGTCATCTTACATATTTAATATTTTTTTTATTAATATAAGTGTAAAATAATTAATAAAAAAGGGTATAATCGATAAAACATAAAACAGTAGTTATATAATGTTGTATCGAAACTTTTAAGAAAGGAGGGAACAAATGAAAGAACTTACAATCAGCTTCATCAGCCCTAATTAACTGGATGGTGAATGACGGTTGTGTTTCCTTCACCCTCAGCACCACTGTGCCTATGATCTGTGGCGAAATGTTCATTTTCGCTTTCTTAATCAAGCAACAATACTTAATTTCAAAATGGTTAACTAGAGAATCTTGTGCACTGAACTGTGAGGAACACAAGCAAACTCGGTGGGTATTTATAGATGGAAAATACAAGTAAGAAAGTATTAAACAAAACCATTTCAGATCTCTCCTTGATCTACTCACTCCATGTGCAAAATGTGCAAGACACAATGTATTTTTCTTTTTTGATCTTGAAAACAGAAAATATTTATTAATTACAACTCTCATCTTAATTCATTAATTGCCATGTTCGCCTCTTCACTACTAAAATAATTAATTATGCGATGGTATATGATGGTGTTAAAATAAGACATCGTATATATGTTAAAATTACATAAATACGATGGTGTTTAAAAAACGAATCGTATATATGTTAAAAGTACATAAATATGATGGTGTTAAAATATGGCATCGTATATGCCCCCACACCTAAATATATAGATTCTGTGAAATACGAGTCGTATATACGTAGGTGTGGGGGTATATACGACTTCTATTAATTTTTTTTTTTAAAAATTCGTTTTAAATAAGTTTAACGGTTAGGATTTGACTGTCAATGTTGATCAACGGTGTCGATTGCACTGACACTATCAACGGTTGATAATCTTTGATTACATCTATAAGTACCCACTCCCACCCTCATTATTTTCACACAAAAAATTCAACTTCTTTCACACAACACAAGTCATGATGACGCAGGCTTCCCTAATGGCATACTATCATGAGCCTTTTTCTCTCACTATCGTTCATTCTAATCTGGGGCTCATTGATCATCAGGGCATCATCTTACAAGATGATAGTGTAGGTTTCGATGGGAGAGATGTTATGCATTGTAGGTTAAAACACTGCATATCATTTGCTGCTCCTAAGTAGAAACTACTGTGGA
Source organism: Oxytropis ochrocephala (assembly GCA_020916435.1). Lineage (NCBI taxonomy): Eukaryota > Viridiplantae > Streptophyta > Magnoliopsida > Fabales > Fabaceae > Oxytropis > Oxytropis ochrocephala. Next base: position 51,622,842 of record CM037088.1, read on the forward strand.
TGGTTCAACCTGAGAACGACGACCATGAGATAACTCGTATAGTTTATCGGAAACCGGAATGGGCTAATGGAGGTGTGTACTGGTTTACCATGGATGTCAACAACGACGATGACCTCCGAACCATGATGTCCATTCATATTACGTTTAAATGAAAGGGTTATATTAATCTGTACATCGAAACTAGAAGGACCGTCACTAAGATCATTCGTCGCTTAACTTCACCATCTCAGTAGTTTCTATTGTATTTTCTTTTTATCTGTCTATTTTTATTCTAGTTGTTTATGTTTTATCGTCGTTTATGTAAGTTTGTTTTATCGAATCAATGAAATCGAAATTTTAATGAAACTCGTAAAATATAACAACCGAAAACTAGTAATAATCAAGTGCAAGAAATAGTAATACGTTACATAAGTACAAACATGGAAGTATGAATACAAAATCCCCTAGTCTCACCTAGGTGGTAGCATCCCCAACAAGTTATAAAGTCCCGAAAATGTCGGAGTGCCTATACGGATGTCGCCTCTACGAAGCCCCTCCTACAGAGGTCCACCATCTCTGAGACCCAATCACCAAAGTTTTGTGGTAGTCTTGGTGCATCCGCTATCTTGGTGGTGGTGGCTTTGGAGCCAGAATGCTGATCTCGAGAAAAGATACTCTGACGTACAACTGTAAGTAGCTCGGTCCAACCTCATCCGCCTCCTAAGTTGCCCGAGTAGTCTGCAGAACGTCAGTCATACTCGGTATAAAGTGGGCAATCTGAAAGATGCAGGTATCATGGCTCGGACAACCTGCAAGAGGGGCACGTGGGACGACCTGCACGTACCCAAATTGTCGCAGGCACCTATCAGGCATTTAGCGAACTCTGAAGTTGTCCCAGCTGATGAAGCCCCTGTACAGTGAGAGCTGCTCAAACTTTCTAGCACCCCGGTGCTCCTCAAAGGGTCGCCAACAGACATCCTCCGATTTGAGCTCATCAAGCATCCTCCTATAATCCCCCACTTTCAAAGCATCTGTCTTCCTCTTCCTCCAGCGCCCACACAATGGCTCCCCCTGTAAAGGACCAGGCCTCCTCTTTGCCAACCTAGGGAAATACCACATAATCCAAGCCTGAAATGAAAAAATAAACCGCATGGTTAGTTAAAAACAATTTAACCAAACTCGGAATTAGAGAAAAAATTAATTTAAAATTTGTACCTGTAATAGGCTAACATGCCCTCCTATCTGCGCCAAATCCGCCAATTAAAGAGGCGTAGTTCAAGGACTCACATGGAAGCTAGTGCACCTGCCCCCCATGCATATTATCCAAGAACATCTGTACTGAGGTCATGAAGTACCAGCAGCCACTTAGCCTCAACCCTGTCTTCGAACTGAAGATGTTGTAGGTCAGAAGCAAAAGCAGAAATGCCCTCACAGCAACAGACATTTCGCCCCTCCATCAAATTATGTGAAAGTATCTCTCGAGCTAAGGTATGAGCAACAAAGTTAGCTTGCCTCCGGATGAAACTAACCGCATAGTTTTGTGTCAGAGATAATAGGTTCTTAAAAGTTCTCATAATTGAGCCAAATTCGGTAACAGAATTACACACTCATCTGATGCCATCTACCACTGCCTTGCAATCCAGCTCGATGGTAACTCTTTGGACGTCTAATTCTTGAAGCCATTTGACTGCTAGTAATAATCCCAATGCCTCTTCTTCCTGTGGTTGTGGAGCTCCATAAAACCAAGAAGATTTCGCTTTGACATACAAGCCATCACTATCCCGGATACAAATACCAATACCAAACCTGTTATCATCAAATATAGTCGTGTCGACGCGTTGCATTTCATCAACGAACCGCAGCCGAACCTAAGCAGTTTGCTTCAAAGAATGTTGTTCGCGCAGAGCAGTCGCAAACTCTTATTGTCCTCGCGCAGAATTTGACGCCGAGCAGAACTCTTTGCCGATGATACAAAAAATTCCATAGGTCCGACAAAGATTCTCCCATATTTTTTTATTTCTCCTCTTCCATAGGCACCAAATAATCATTGCCACAAGTGTCCTATTACGCTCAGACACTATTGCGAGAACATTAAAAATAACAGAAGTAAAATCAGCAGTACCTATGGTCAGAAAATGTTGATTAGTGTTCCAAAAGCCGGATTGGCGCCATACAACAACAACTATTGCGAGCTACGAAAAAAGCAATGACTTATAAAAAAACCAAAAAAGCAGTGTCAATCACTCTCTTCCACATGCTCACACCACAGACACTCCATTGGGCAATTAACATGATGTTTTCGAAGATTAAGGCGACTTGGAAGCACCCCTCTAGCACACCTCCACAAGTGGATTTTCACCTTTTAGGGAATTTTAAGCCTCCAAATTAAATTCCAATCATCGGGACACGAAGGACGAACTATCAATCAACTCATTCATACAAACATAATAAGTTGATTTAATGGAATATTGCCTATCTCTATTTTTTTCCACACCAATTTATCCTCGATTTCCCTCCCATGGAGCACCATACTCTTTATACGGATTTTATCTTGCTCATTAAACAATTGGTCTAGCAAAGAGATATTCCAAACCCCTTCATTTGCATCAAAGAGATTAGAACAGTCATATTGTCAGTTCCCAGGACCACGTTAGAAGAAACAAAAGAACTACTACCTCCTTTCACCCACGTTGTATTCCAAATGTTGATAGATGTGCCACCCCAATTTTCTATCTTGCTCCAAAGTTGACCAATACCTGCGAAGTGTGGATGCTATGCCAAACATAGTTGCGATTATTGGCCAAGCGAGACCCTAAATAGTTCCCATTAGGGAAATATTTATCTTTGAAGACACGAGTAACTATAGCATCCCTGTTGGTGCACAAGCGCCAACCTTGCTTGCCTAGCATAGCCAAATTAAAGTCGTGAAAATGTCGAAATCCCATACCACCATACTCTTTGCGCATAGACATCCTATCCCAACTTAACCAATTAATCCCTCTCTGTGCTCCTCTATTCATACCCCAGCAGAAAGAGTTAATCATCCTCTCCATATCCTCTAATCACACCACTAAACCCCGGACACAATTATATAGCATAAAAATTTATTAGTTTGGTGGACTTAAATATAAGTTAGTTTGTCAACATGACGTGGCACAAGTGGTAGATATTTGGGTCTCTTAACCATTTATTTCTATATTTGATCTCTAGGTGCATGTGGAAAAATAGTTGTTGAGAAAGGATACATTATTTTACTAAAAAACCTCGAAGGATTAGTCAACATAGCCGCTGTGGAGGATACATTATTTTACTAAAAAAACATAGAAGCAAATCTATGTACCCAAAAAAACACTCCCCCCATCTCAAAATGTAAGACCCTTTTGGTATTTGTCTTTGTCCCAAAGTATAAAACTCTTTACCAATATCTAGATATATTTATTACTTTTTTCCAAATATATCCCTTATTAGTACTACTAAATTGTCTTGGTATATGAAAAGTTAACATTAAATGTTAAGGGTAATTTAGTAATAGTCATACATAAATCATACTCCCTCCATCCCAATTTTTTTGATGTTTTAGAAAATGCACATAAAATTATAAAACATTAACTAAGTAAATATGTAGACTAAAATACCCTCATTTCTTATTTTAGCCACTTTAAAAAGTTTACACTTTCCAAGTATATCATATTGAAGTAGCATGGATACTTGTAATATTCACTACTCTTGAAAAGTCAAAAATTCATTAATATTTTAGATAGTGGGAATTCACATTTATAAGGCAACATACACCAAAATTCTTGAATTCCACATACCTGATTATATATCTGAAAATGGCCCTGAATTCCACATACCTGTCTACCACTCTAAAGGCAACATACACCAACGTTCTTGTACCGAAAATCCACAACAGAATGGAGTACTTGAACCAAAACACCAACATCTCCTACATGTAGCCAGATCCCTCATGTTTCAATCCAAATTACCTTTCCTTTCTCGGGAATTTGCCATTTCTCAAGTTGTTCACATCATAAACCTCTTTCTCTCACACACACTAAACAACCAATCTCCTTCCTACATATTAACTAAGTAAATATGTAGACTAAAATACCCAACCTCTCCTACCTTCGGGTGTTTGGCTCCTTATGTTATGCTACTACTCATGTTGCTCACCCAACTAAATTTCAACCTACGGCTCGCAAATGTGTCCACATTGTCCAAACAATTGGTGTCAAAGGTTACCTCATCTATGACTTGCACAAGCATGAAATTTTTTATTCTAGACACAATTCTTTTTCTGAGAACATCTTCCCTTTTGCCACCCCTCACTCCCCTACCCTGATTATCAACCCAATTCCCTCATCTTCCCCTCCAATACCCTTACCCAATGTTACTGACCTTCTCCTTCCTTCGTCCTCTACATCCCCAATAAATCTTTCACACCCTGACCCTACAACAGAACTTTCTTTTGCCTCACAAAGTCCCTCTCCGTCACTACGATTCACCTACTACGCCTCCACCCCCTCCCAGACACTCTACTTGAACCCGTAATACCCCCAATTACCTTCGAGATTATCATTGTATTTGAATTCATTCAATTGATGCTGCCAATACATCCTCAGGTATTGTTTTTCCTATTTCTCATTTTTTGTCATATGATCATGTATCCCCCTCCCACAAAACCTTTGTTTCAGCCATATCCAGCCTCGTTGAGCCCTCCTCCTATGCTCAAGACATTAAACATGATTTTGGAAGGAAGACATGAACAAAGAAATCCATGCCTTAGAAGAATACAACATATGGACCATCACTCAACCACCTCCTAGTAAGAAACCTATTGGATGCAAATGGGCCTACAAGACCAAACTTAGAGCTGATGGCTCCCTTCAAAGACATAAGGCACGCATTGTGGCAAAGGGGTTTACACAACTTGAAGGTGTTGACTACTCTGAAACTTTCTCTCTTATTGTTAAAATTACCACAGTGAGACTAGTATTGGCACTTCCAGCAGGTTGCAATTGGCATTTACATAAGTTGGATGTTAATAATGTTTTCCTTCATGGACTTACATGAAGAGGTCTATATGCGGGTTCCTCTACGATTTGAAATTTCTACACCTATTCAGGTTTGCATAGTTAACAAATCTCTACATGGGTCAAGCAGTCAAGACGCAATGGAACTTCGAACTGGTTTCTTTTCTCACCTCCCTTGGATTTGTACAATCCAATTCAGAATACTCTCTTATGGTCAAAACCAATTGTTCACAAGTCATTGTGCTCCTCATATATGTTGATGACGTCATTCTCACAGGGAACAACTTAGCTGAAATCCAGTTTGTAAAGCTTTCTTTTGATGCAACTTTTAAAATCAAGGTTTTGGGGTTCTCAAGTTTTTCCTTGGGTTAAAGGTAGTCCGGTGTACTTAGGGAATCATCCTCTTACAACAAATATATGCCCATGAACTTCTCACTGATGCTGACCTTCTATCTTGTAAATCGGTCTCTACACCTATGCCCCCTAGCATAAAGCTCTCTGCTACTAGTGGGACACCTTTGGACGACCCTTCTAGTTATCAAAGACTCGTTGGTCGCCTAACACCAGGCCAGACATCTACTTTTCTGTTCATAAGCTTAGCTAATTCATCTCCGCTCCTCGACAGCCCCACATGGATGCTCTCTTCATGTGCTCAGGTACATTTAGGGGAAACCTGACTTTGGTCTCTTCTTTGCTATTGACTCTGATTTGAAACTTACAGGTTTCAGTGATTCGGACTTGGCAGCCTATCCTGATACTTGATGCTCCATCACGGGTTGTTGTATATTCTTTGGTACCTCGCTAATTTCATGGAAGTCCAAGAAGAAGAGCACAATCTCCAAGTCCTCCTTCGAGGATGAGTATCGAGCCCTTGCTTCCACTGCTTGTGAGATCCATTGGCGACTATACCTCTTGACATTAATTACATGTCTCTCACACATATTCGGTTCGCTATATTGTGACAAACGATCCGCCATTCGGATAGCTCTCGTAATCCCACATTACGTGAGCGAACTAAACATATCAAACTTGGATCACACACTGTTTTGTGACAAGGTCGAAGCTGGCATCATTCATCTCATGCCCATTCCTACAATTGCCCAGCTTGCTAACCTCCACGCCAAACCCCTTCAGCACGCTTATTTTCAAAGCCTATTATCCAAGCTTAACATGCAAAACATTTGATCTAGCTTGAGGTGGGTGTTAGATATATTATTATAATCAATTTTATATATTTTTAGTTATGTGTATAATTTAGATAGTTGTATCTATTTCAGTTTTTCCATTTGTCGGAAAATCATTTGTAATTAATGTGTTAGATCCTCCTCGTACTATATATAGGTATTACTTGTATATTGTTACTCACTCAATATCATACAGACATTCATTTTTACCAAAATAACAGGCGCTTAAGCAATCACTTTTGTTCCAGCATAAACCTCCAAATTCTTCAAATTTTGAGCATATTCTATATGTTTGAAATTATTAATTTCTTAATTATGTTTGAAATTACAAAAAATATTAGACAATGAAAATTAATTTTAAAAAAGAGTATTATTCTCTATAATTTAATTTGAATATTAAATGATCAGAAGAAATACATCTGAAAATGTTTTTTCTATACAAGTCATCTAAAGATATTTCAAGTATATTTTTTTATTGATGAAATATAGTTAAATGATAATATATTTATTTATGTAGTCATATGATAACAATTAGTAATATCACACTTTCTAAGATGAGGTATTTTTTGAAGTCATCGTATAGTTAGTAAATATATCTTCCAATAAAAAAATTAATGAATATCTTAAAAATATGAAAATAAGTAATTATTTTTTGTTTAATTATTAAATTATATGATCTGTAAGCTCTAGTGCCGACCTGGTTGGGATGAGAGTCGCTATAGTGATGCTTTTTTGTACATTTTGGTCGGCTTGCTTCTATTTTTTTTCAAGTTATTTTGTTGTTTTTGCTCATGGGTTTTGGTCTAGTCCTCTCATGTTTCCTGTTATTTTTCTCTTTTTATCAATAAAATTTAGGGGGAGTACTCTTTCTTTACTGTTGTTTTTTTCCCTAAGGAAGGATTTTCATCACAAGGTTTTAACGAGCTCCATAATCCTTCCTTTTGTAAAAAAAAGATCTGTAAACTAATAAACAATGTGTAAAAAGGAACCCCGTGGTTAACATGAGTACTATTTTATTTTGGACAGAATATGCGTACTATTCTAGTAATTCTTAATGTAATGTTCATTTGTTTGCATTCCTATTGATTACTATTTCTAAATCCTAACCAATATTTGGTCAAAAAAAAAAAATCTAACCAATATTTTTGTATATTATTAAAATCAAAATTTTCCATAATTGTATATTCTGTAATGCAAATTTTCACACAAAATATATACCTTTATTTGACAATATACACAAAGTATATACCTTTCACACAAAATATATTCCTTGTAAGTATTTTTTATGTTTTTTTACTTACAATACAAGAAATTTGGATATAAAATCTGGATATATCAAGATTCAACACTACATCAAGTAATTATATTCAGTAATAAAATCTGCCATGTTGTTTATCTTTTTGGGCTTAAATAGGATTATTTTCCATATATATAAGAATTTTTATTTTTGTCCATGTAAATTTGTTTTCCCAACATAATATGCTTGAAAATATGTTTTTGACCCTAATGTCGGTATACATTTTTTTGGTAACTACTAATAATGAATGCGAAATATTCCTTCAACAAGAAACTTTTTTTTTTGACATCAACAATAAAGGTTTTGGTAACGATTCAATGGGCAATATTTTTTTTTTTGATAAGCAAATGATATGTATAAGGGGGGCACTAGGAGTGCACCCAACCCTTACAAGAAAATAGGAAGGGGAGATGCCTTATTAAAACCTCTCTGAGCCAAAATCCTTTGGGAAAAAGACCCAAAGAGGGAAAAAGAGTACCTCAATAGCAGGGATTGATTACAATGATAATAGACACCCCAAGCGGCAAAAGACCTGATGTCGGTATATGGTACAAGTTTTTTGTCTTTTTTTTGACCAAATAAGCTTTTTGTCTTTAATTAATAAAACTTGAATAAAATCAGTATATTGCTTCCACAACCGTCGGTATATAGTACTTGATATATAGTTAAATGATAATTATTTTCAGCTATGATATTATGGCTAATCTCAAACTTTATTATAAGATGAATTATTTTTGTACCCCCACCATTTGACTCCATACCCCACGGATACGGTGAAAAAACTAAAACCCCCCTAAAAAATTATAAATTTACAGAATATTTACCATTTATCATTTACATACGATTTGACAAGAAATATATATTTTACCTTCCAGGAGATAGATACGATTTCCAGCAAATTTCGCATCGTATTTATCTAGATACGATTTCCTCCCAGAAGCTTCAAAATAGTAAGTTGTATTTACCTTCATCAAACATAAATCCGATTTTTCTTAAAAAAATCGCATCATATTTACCTTATTCTGAGAGTAAGATTATTTTTTTTAATTTATTTATTTTTTGTCAGGGAAATCGTATATAGGTAACTATGACTTGAAAAAACATAAATTGTATTTACCTATTACAAACATAAATCCGATTGGTTCAATTTTTGTCAGGAGTATGTCCGTCCAAAAATATAGAGTGGGAGTATATTGGTAAACAATGAGGTAGAAAAAAAAAACCAAAATAATATGTGTTTAACAATGAGGGGTACATTTTGATAATAAAAAACAATGAGTGTTGGACAAAAAAAACAATGAATGGAGCCTAATTTTTGTTAAATTAATAGTGGACATAAAGTTTGCATTTTTTAAATCTAATACCATCAAAAAAAATTCCCCCAAATTGACTAATAATGTAGATAGTATATAAGAAGGATATGTTGACATGATTAAATGACATAATGGACTTTGACATGATTAAATGACATACATAAATCATCTCTCAGATTGCCGCCTAAATCCACCAATAAAGTAGATTGTGTATTTATTAAGAAGGATACACACCCCAATGGGCAAAAGACCTAATGTCGGTATATGGCATAAGCTTTTTGTCTTTTTTTTTTGACCAAATAAGCTTTTTGTCTTTAATTAATAAAACTTGAATAAAATCAGTATATTGCTTCCACAACCGTCGGTATATAGTACTTGATATATAATTAAATGATAATTATTTTGAGCTATGATATTATTGCTAATCTCAAACTTTATTATAAGATGAATTATTTTTTTACGTTGACATATCATTATAAAAAAAATTAACAAGTATCTAAAAACTGTTAAAATAATTATCTTTTGACATAATTAATATAAAACTGAATTTATGTATACATTTTAAATTTGGTAAATTAATAAACTATAAATTAAAGGAGCTACCCGTGGGTGGCATGGGTAGTATTCTAATAATTCTTTTATTTTTTTTAATGTTAATCTCTATTATTATAATATTTAATTTAATGCCTGTTATTGTTGACTATTGGCAGCCTATTCAATTTTTTTCCAGAATGAGACAAAAAGGTGGTTGTAAGAGAGTATTGTCCTTTCCGGGAGTGAAAATTACTGTAGTAATTTTTTTTGTCTAAGATGAGGTATCATTTGAGGAGTGTATTATATGATATTTTAGGTGAAAAAATTAATCTCATAATATATAATTTTTTAAACAACAATGTTATTTAGACACGAGTTTTTAGACAAAAATCGACAAAAATCAACTCAAAACACCAATTAATCACGTTTTTTAGACTATTAGCCAATTTGTTTTTTCACAATTTTTGAGGCGTTGTTTAAAAATTTGGTTAATTGATCACTTGGCTAATAGTCTAAAAAACTTGGTTAATTAATATTATGAGTTGGTTTTTGTTGATTTTTATCTAAAAACCTATGTCTAAATAAAATTGTTGTTTTTTAAATGCTCCCACGGATCTGAAAACTGTCTCCAAGAACACACATTGCCAGACCTGAGAAGAGAGACTGCAGCAGAAAAATAAGTGTGCGATGTCTTCATCGTCTCGGAAGCAGTAAACGCACGAGCCACCTTTGATTTTGATTTATAACTCCTCTCTGCTGTAAATTAACACGCGTTGGTAACCCGTTTAATTTCAGCTCACCAAATTTTGGTGTATTTTTAATTTATAATCATAGTTTGTTTAATTTGAAAAGAAAAGTACATATATCAAAATAATAACAAAAATTAGTTGTACTATTCTCTTGGGGCCTATTAGATATTTTTGTCGGTAGATGATCAAGTGTTAAACATCACTTGAATAATAACTACGAAAAATCTCTTGTCTAACTACGTCTACTTACCAGTTGAGCTAGATTAGAAATTACTTTTTTCCATTTGATATTAAAAGTTAAAGACCAGAATTCTTCCTCATAAAAACACCTGAATTTCTGTGAATTTCTGCAAATCTACTAATTGAGAACAAGGCATCAACAACAACAAAGCATATACATGAGGCTTTTCTTCAGGAAAAAGAATCTCTCATGTTATTTTCAATGATATTTACCTTCATGTTTTTTTTTTCAATCATTTTCATGGTTTGTGTCTGCTCTGAAATATGTATAAGGGTTCAGGTATTTATTATACTCCTTTTTTTATATATATATATATATATATATATATATATATATATATATATATATATATATATATATATATATATATATATATATATATATAAAAGAAAACGGACTTATTCCTACAAACGTTTTTACCGACAGAACATCTTTCATAGATAAAAGTTAAGACCACACTATTTTTTTTAAATAAATAAATATATAAGTTCAGAAACCCAGATATCGAGACAATGAACGTTGGCTCAGTTAGTAAGGAGCCGACTTATTTTTGCAAGTGCGTGAGTTCAACTTCTGTTGCTGGCGTGAGCACTCTTTAGTGGGTAATCTATAAGTACCTCTGTTCAGTGGCGGATTCAGGACCCCGAGGTTAGGGGTGTCAAATTTTTTAAATACACAATTTACAAAAAAAAACTAATAAAAACAACTATAATATATTTAAATAAATAAATTATACATTTCATAACTCTCCTCTACGTGATTTCATATTCTGAAATCATTGAATAGTAAGCTTAGAGTCAATTTTATTGAATACATTACTCTCAATGTATGTCACCAAATAGTCGTTCATCAATGTATCCCACATCTGGTCACACAACCTATTCTTTACAATATTCATAGCAGAGAAAATTATTTCTAAAGTTACTGTTGCAACAGGCAAAACTAGTGTCAGCTTCAAAAGAAGACTTTATCATGTTCAACTTGTGTTGCATTAGACTAACTCAAATTAAATAGCACAAATTAGTTCCTCAATACAAATTAAATAGCACTTGTTACCACTCAAAATCAGTTGAGTTTTTGCCACACCCAAAATTCGAACCTGAGACATTGCGATGGTATCCAAGTTACCACTCAAATCAGCTGTTGTTGGTAAAAAAATTCAAATTAATTAGCACAAACACAAAATAGAAACTAAATAGTACTAACAGATTCAAAATTAGGATAATAAGAATAAGAACGGATCCAAGGAGATAGAGAGACAAGAACTTTTTAAAAATAAAATGTAAGAGTGTGAGTGATTGTGTGAGTGTGGTGCATTAGAGTGGTGCAAAATTAGGATCTTTGGTGCAAAACTAAGAACTTAGGTGCAAAACATATTTTTCAAAAGATGCAAAAACATTTTTCCCTAAGGTATCAGTGTTAATTTTATTATTTGAGGGGGTTCACTTGAACCCCCTCACATATATGTAGATCTGCCTATGCCTCTGTTAGCGCTCTGTTCCGACCTAGGCCAAAAGTCCCATTGAACATTGGGCTTGGCCCAATGACCCTCTAAAATCATGGCCCAGAAACGCCTCGGTACCAAGTACTACACGCTTCGCTCGGCCACCGAAGACCGACGGCCAGGATCAATCGGCCAGATCCGACGGACATAACCAAGCTGCTTCGTATATAAATAAGTGCGAGCCTCCAATTCCGAATGCGCTTTCATTTTTGTACATTCCGCCTATTCATCTACTGACTTAGGCATCAGAGTGTCTGCAGGTACCCCCCCAACCGACGTGGGACGAAGACCAACTCAGAGCTCCCGAGGATAACCCTCCGGAGTCGGCGACAACCTCCAAGGACCGAGAAGCAAGATCTCCCAGAGCTCCTCGGATAAAGTATTCCCGAATTTCAGGACCGAACATTGGCGACCACAGTGGGAGCCCATAGTTCGCTTCCACTCAATCTTGCTTCCGTCTTCAACCTCGCAAACAATTCCATTCGAGTCATGCCTCTCGAGGGCGTCCTTCAAACCGAGCTCAATCTCGAGCACATGCCACGATTTCGTGGTTCCTCCACGGTCGAGCAGACCCCCGAGGCCCGCGTCAAACATTGCCCTACGAAAATGTTTTAGCAAAGACCGTGATCGGCACTACCTCGCCCACCGTCGGCTCAACCAAATGACCACACCTGGCGTTGCAGTCGTCAACCATATTCGGGCGTCTTTGGAACGAAGAAGCCGAGACTTGGTTTGGCAAGAACAATCACGCATGGAGATGGTCTCCTCGCAAGAATTTCGACCATCCAACCTCATCCGAAAGTACAACAAGGCTCACCCCAAACGGTCATTTCGTGTCATCGGTAAAATTCGCCACGCATTGCCGGCTTATGACTTGCCGGTGGTAATGGAAAAGCGGCGAGGTTGACCTCCAACTCCACCGTCTCCTTCCGACTCAGGGTCAGAAGACAATCACGAATCCTCCTCCTCGGACTCCTCTTCCTCAAGAAGCCCGTGACCGAGGAAGAAGACTCACAAGTTTAAATCGAAAGCTAAGGGACGTCGGTCTCGGAAAAGTGCTTTTATTCCTAGAATCCAGGACTACAAGATACCCAAATCCTGGTTGAATCCTCCGCCCGAACTCATATGACGGAAAGAACGACCGACAACCACGTGAGCGACTTCAACAGGATCTTGGACTACCGAGGTGCTCCTGACGAAGTCCGCTGCAAGCTTTTTCCCTCACTCTCAAGAAGAGCGCTTCCAAGTGGTATAAGGACCTTCCGTCGGCGTCAATATCCTCATGGAGGCAGTTCGCAAAACTCTTCACTGCATGTTTCACGGCCTCGAGAGGTTAAAGCCCAAGTCTGTGGACATCCTGCGGACGAGATGCTAGGAAGAAACCGAGTCCTTGAGGGCGTACATCGAAAGGTACAACAAAGAGGCCGATGAAGTACACACTGCATCCGATGAGGTGCGGATGATGTTTATGAGGCATGGCCTCAGGAAAGGAACTATATTCCACGATAATGTCGGACTTCGCCCGCCGAATACTCTGGATGACTTCCTTAGGCGAACCCTGCGACATATCGACTATGAAGAATCCATCGATGCTATTGAGGCAACCGCCACCTCGGCTCGACTAAAAGATAAAGAAACGAAGGAGAAATCTTAAAAGATGGTGGGTCGAGCTCGAAAGAATGGCGCTGAGATTCACCGACTACTCTCCTTTGAACACATCCAAGTCGAAAATCCTCCAAGAATGCGCCAACGCCGAGTTCAACGAGGTAAAATGGCCGCACCTATCCACTATATATATGCACACCACAAATAAAAAGACTTATTGTCGGTATCACAGAGTTGTGGGCACGACATCAAGTCTGTTGGGTGCTAAAAATGACATAGAAGACCTCATCCAAATGAGGCAAACTAAGACAATACTCAAGACTAATGATAAGAAAAGAGAGCGCTCACCTCGGAGGCGAAAGTGGCAGTGAACGAGGTGGCGAAGCCCCCCTCCGACGATAGTGACTCGGAAGAGGATTCACCGAGGTCGCATCGCTAGAGGCCCGTAGCAATGGTGATAATGGGTGGATACTCCCTCAAGGTTGGTGAAACACGCTGATCCATGAAAAGGAGATGGAACGACATACTCAACATCGGGTATAAACCGACTCCAGTCATTGTCGAATCTAGCAGGCCCCCGCTCTCATTTGACGATTCCGACCTACAGAACAGGAAGACAAACAAATGGCTGCCCCTGATTATATCAGCTGTAATTGCAGGGACCGATGTCAAGAGAATCCTAGTAGACCAAGGAAGCTCATTGGACCTTGTTTTCAAAGAGTTATTGCCCAAGCTCAAAATATCAGAATTCGACCTTCTGGCTTATGACGGTGGAGGGCTCACAGGGTTCAATGGTTCAAGGACAACTCCCCTGGGGTACATTGAACTACAAGTTATGTACAGGGATGGGTAACAATCCCAGACCATCAAGACTCGGCTCCTCGTATTACCTTGACAATCCCCATACCACTGCATCGTAGGCCGACCGACTTTGAGAAAACTCGGAGCAGTCACCTCCACAGTTCACCTGAAAATGAAATTCTTTTCCGAGAAGGGGAAGGTGGTAACTACCCGCACTGAAGAAGTACCAGATAGTTAGAATTGCCTAGGAAAGAGTAAGGATAACTGGAACATAAAGATATTAATGAGGCATATGCACCTCGGAACAAAAAAGGATGTAACAATACTTCCGATTTTCAAATAAAAGGAAGAAAAGATTGCCGAATACTCCTGTCAATATCTCACAAAATATATTTTACTTGTCTGTTTGTATAGCTAACATGCAGGTACATCGGCGAATAAACTTCCCGACCTGACTCAACGCCCCTCTCCCCCGATTCTGACACTGGACTGGCCACCTAGCGGATGACGGGATGAGGCGAGGTTGTCGAAAAGAAAGTCCTCCACGATTCCGAGTTCTTACACTCCATCGTCCGGTGCTGGCGAGGCCCACGGCCGGCTCGCCAGTCCTTGCTACCCTTTCTTTCGCCTTGTGTGATTGTGCCTTCCACTCCGGTGTCCGAGGTACTCATCTCCACCAGACGGCGAAGAAAGAAGTCCTTGCGGCTTCGCCCCTTCTTTCGCCCTGAGCGATTGTGCCTCCCCTTTTGGTGTTCGAGGTACTAATCTCCACCAAAAGGCGGGGGAAGAAGTCCTGCGCTTGGTCAAAGTGCGAGCTCGAGATCCACGGCGATCCGGTAGAAGGCCGGATCCACAGCGATCCCGATAAGAAGGCCTGGATCCACATCGATCCCGGTAAGAAGGTCCAGATCCACAGCGATCCCAATACCAAGGTCTCTCTGATGTCAAAACTTTGTTCCATCAGAGAGCCATACGACGATCTCCAAGAAATAACATGTAACCCACTATCTTAATCATTTTACGCTATGTTTTGTTATAACTCTCGGTGCTCTCGTTAAGCTCGCCATTTGGGAGTCCCCGGACCCAGCGATGGTACGACAAACAGATACGCACTAGAGAAAGTAACAAAACATAAGCAAAAAGATAAAACATATTTCATTATATATATATATATATATATATATATATATATATATATATATATATATCCTCGGAAATTCTTACGATAAGTATATATGCCGACGAGGAAAATAAATACAAAAACTAATTACTCTTGATCGACCGAGATTCGTTTGAGGAATCGTGGTCATTGGTCTTCTGTCTCTTCTTTTTCTTCTTGACGACCATGGCGGGGAGAGAAAACCGTCTCGGCCTCGCCCAAGGAGCCCCAGGCCCGAGGCTTCACTATCCTCCCTTCAAAGACCTCGTTTCCAAGGTGCAAGTGTTGCGAGAGGCATCTTGGGGTGGATAATCTTGATCCGGTCTTTGCAACGCTCAAACCCGGATGATGAGAAGAATATCTTTGCTTGACGAGCCAGGCGCGCCGCACCGGCTTCTTTCTCTTCCACGGCCGTCCAAGCAACAACTACTCGGCTCTTGATCTGCTCAGCTTCCGCCTTAACAGTTTCCAACTCAGTCGCCAAAGGGTCATACCTGTCGATCTCCTTTTAAAGACTTGCACTGAGATCCTAAGTGGCAATCTTCTCTTCCGCCGTGAAGAGATTCAAACTCGAGCGTAGGCTGGTGTTTTTCGTCATAAGCTTCCGAGATGAGCATGTCCCAAACGCATTCCAACTTCTCCTCTTAATATAACAGGCCGTCCTCGGACCAGAGATTCCACTTCTCGAGCTTTCTAAGATTGTCCTGAAGCCACCCAATAGCCGGATTTAAAGCTTGTCGCTCAAGCTCCTGGAAAAGAAACCTTCGGGCCTCAGCAACTCGGGAATAGGCTTCGACGTCAGTGTCAGTAGGCACCTCTATCTCCTCATCAGCAAAAAGCTTTGGTTTGTTGGAAGCAGGAACGCTCGAGCTCGGCACCTATTCCCTCCGACTCAGTTCCTTTTTGCTCTCGACCGCCATAGTGGTGCAAGCACGAATCACCAGCAGTTGGGGGAAGCTCGCTGAGGTCAACGTCGTCGACCAAGGTATCTATGCAAAAGAACCATGAGGATAAGAAATCAGAAAACTATTCGGCCAAGGCATCTGCCTCTATTCCGAAGTTGAGCATTAAAAATGTCACTTACCAAGAACAGAATTCAACTTCTCCTCGGACTCTGAGGCAGCATTGATGATGGACTTGCAATTGAATTTCTTACCAACATCCTTGAGCTTCTTGGCCCACCTCCGAAAAAGGTTGTAAGTCACAACATCGTCTCCGGTCAGCGATGGCGGATCCACGCTGTAGGAGGCTACATCTTGACCAAAGTGGGAAACCATCCAGCAGAACGGGAAGTTAGGGATGTAATCCTCCTGACTTAGATAGGCATTGGTAATGGCCTCCTTAGCCGCCCTGTTCACGGCTCTCACGAAGAAAAATTCTCGTTTGAAGCCTTTGTTAGAGTCGGTCACAAGAGTAAAGTAAGACTCATGAGTGACGCCATGAAGCCCGACGTGGTTGTGGCCATTGTTGTCTCCTTCTTCAGTAACCGAGTGATCCTGACCAAGGCGAAGAAAACTCGAACAGAGGGAGCACGTCGGAGATAATTTATCAAAAGCTCAAATGTCCGAACAAACCCCCAGCCATTGGGAGCCAATTGGCTTGGGGCGAGACGGAGATGATGACGAAGATGCTTCTTTGAAACTAAGTTAAGGGAATCTGAATTCCCATCCACTCCAAAGACCTCCCGTGAAAGAAAAAACAGAGGTCTGTCTTCGGGAATGCAACGCAGATCGGCAGTTCCTCCTCGTCGTCTAGCCTCCACTTTTGGCCCTCGGGGCTTTGATGTACCTAGCGTAATATGGCAACGACTTATTCTTCTCAAGCCGAGCCTTGGTCCCTAATATTGCCGAGGACACCCAGTCATACGACTCGGGTGATCCTCTCGGATCTCGGCAGCAGTAGAGTTGTTATTTTCTGACTGGTCCGCCACCGCGTCGTGAGCAACGGGTGTGCTCTCAGGCCTCTGCGGAGACTCAACCGCAGTTGAAGGTTGATCTCAGCCCTCCTCTGGAATGAACTCAGTTGAAGCACAAGACTTGATTCTTGGAAAAATCTTTGAACGATGAATTCGGCTCGAATGGGAAAACAAAAGCCACCGCACTCCGTGAACAAAACAGATTTCGGACAGTGGTTGGAGTTTATAGAAAGTATTCTGGGGAAGGTCGAGAACGGAGCTCCTATTTTCACTAGTAACAAGTGAAGTGGAAAAGTTCCCAGACTATGTTTATATACCTCCGTGCCTCGGAAAGCTCAAACGGCGCATTAAAGCATGCCTCAATCGAGTCCTCCTTTGGAAATGCGCCATAATGATTACCTGACGCTTCATTTCCCCAGGAGCGACCGTTGACAAGATTGACGTGGAGGAACCATGAGCTCATCAAGCCGAGGCTGAGCTCACTCTTCGTCCGACCTCGACTTGGGGGACCACTGTTCCGACCTGGGCCAAAAGCCCCAATTAACATTGGGCCTTGCCCAATGACCCTCTAGAAGCGTGGCCTAGAAACGCCTCGGTACCAAGTACTACACGCTTGGCTCGGACACCGAAGACCGACGGCCAGGGTCAATCGACCAGATCCGACGGACATAACCAAGTTGTTTCGTCTATAAATAGGGGTGCAGGCCTCCAATTCCAGGTACGCTTTCATTCTTGCACATTCCGCCTATTCGTCTACTGACTTAGGCATCGGAGTGTCTGCAGGTACCCCCCCACCCGACGTGGGACGAAGACCAACTCGGAGCTCCCGAGGATAACCTTCCAGAGCCGGCGACAACCTCCAAGGACCGAGAAGCAAGATCTCCCAGAGCTCCTAAGATAAGATATTCTCAAATTCTAGGACCGAACATACTCAAAGAGTCGTGAGGCCTGACCCAACCATGGTGAGCCCCCTGACCCCAACTCACATAAGTTTTTTGTAAAAAGAAAACAAGAAAGCCCACATATCTAGAACAAATAAATCAAAACCTTGCTCTTCTCTAAAACCCTCCCTCTCTCTCTCTCTCTCAAATGTTGCTGTGAACTCTTCATCTTCAATGTTGCACTCCCTATTCTTTCGATTCCTATTGAAGCTGATTTTTCCTTTTCAATTTCTTGTTTCTTCAGATTCATTCCTTTTGTGAGTTTATAGTTTCTAAATTAGGGTTGATACTTAATTAAGCGTTTTTTCTCATGAATTTAAGGAACACAGTTTTCACCATTTCAGCAGTTCTAATACAGGTGAAATGCAAAGACGGGTGAAACACATCTAGTGGACAAACGATACACGACGTCAATCGTCAACAATTAGACTATTTTAGTTTAAGTTATCTTTCGAATGGACAAATGTCCATGGTGCAAAAAGTTAGTTTCTGCTTGTAAATCTATAAATATATAGTACTTTGTAATTAGTGCTAGGGGCACATTTCATAACATTGAGTAACCATACACGCCTAACACATCACCACACAGATCTCCGATAATTGTGATGTATTGTGGTCGAAGTAATGATTCGAGAGGTTGTCGTTAGTGGTGACCAATATTGTTTAAAGTGGTGGTTTTCGATTGTTCGAGTGGTGGTTAAAATGGTAGTAGGTGGTGGCCGAATTGGTGATCATAGGTGGACAGAGTGGTAGTCGACAGTTGTTAGAGTAGTGGTTGGCGGTGGTCGAAATGGTGATCGACAATAGTCGAGTGGTAGTCGACGGTTGTGAGATTGGTGATCATGGGTGGATAGAGTTGTGATCAAGAATGATCAAAGTGGTATTCGGTGGTGGTCGCAGAGCAATTGAGAAAGACAGACCAAAAAGGCACTTGCCTTAGGCCCCCTATTATTTTTAGGGTCCCAGTAATAGTTTTTAGGCTAAATTACTGTTTTGGTCCTTTATCTTTGGTCTTAATTTCATTTTGGTCCTTTATCTTTTTTTTTTCTCGTTTTGGTCCCTCATGTTTCATTTTGTGTCAATTTGGTCCTTTTTGTAATTTTTGTGTCAAAGAAGATGGATGGAAAATTACAAAAAGGACCAAATTGACACAAATTGACACAAAAATGAAACATGAGGGACCAAAACGAGAAAAAAAAAAGATAAAGGACCAAAATGAAATTAAGGCTAAAGATAAAGGACCAAAACAGCAATTTAGCCTAGTTTTTATTAATTCTCATTATGTTTCTTTTCTATCTTAACTGTATTGATTATTGTTTATAATTTTTCTTTTCCTTCTCTCTTTTCCTGTCCATTTTTTCCAAATCATATTAAAAAGTGGCTAATCATATGTATCACAATGAAAAATGACTTATGAAAAATCATTATTATAAAATAATACCCTTAATTATTCTAAAAATAATACTCTTAATTATAAATGATAATAATCATAAAATTTGATCGTACCTTGACCAATGAAGTGTTGAAGTGTTGATTGATTCGTCTATGGGCCGGTCGTTGAATAGGTGAAAGGACCGGTCCTGGCTTCACGCGTTGAGCACCTCGGGTGGTACCGCAAAGACACTCCGACGATCTAGTGAGAGGTCGCCGGGGCAGATAGCACAAGGTTAGAGAACGCACACGATGCCATGTGCGAATGGCGTATATATCTGATGATGTCCGACCGTTATGCGAGAATTTCGCCGGCGAGAAGTGCGCCCAAGCGGCGTGTCGGGGCGATCGTGATGGGTCGGGCCGCAGTCCAATTGCTGTTGGCATCCTCATAATTGCTAATACACCCAGAACAGTTGCCCCCAAGCCTAGGTCGGCGAGAGCGGGCCGAGGCTTGAATCGATGCCCCGTGAGTGGAGTTACTTTGATGAAAGCGGGACGCGCCGTTTGCTTTTTCTACGGGGCGGTGTCGCCATCGCTCGTCAACCATCGACCGTCTTTGTCGCGACGGTTGGTCTTTCCCGACATTTAAGACGTGACGTTTGGTGTTTCAGAGGCTGTGCGAGACAACCATTGGTGAGAAGACGAAGCGTTGTGACTCTTCGTATCCCGGCCCCTTCGCGCGCAGAGGTCCTGTGCTATAAATAGCCCGCCACGAGTTCATTTCTCACACTTCCAAGATTTGCTCGCTAACGACCGACTCGTCGCCGCCGACTCGCATTCAAGTCGTTTACGTCTATTTGCGACCGATCTTCAACATCTGCTTAAGGTATGAATCGATCGCTCCCTTACTCTTTTCAACTTTAGTTTTTCTTTAAAGTACTTCGTGCTTTTCCACGCCTCGTGATAGGGGTGTCGTCGAGGATGGCCGGCCGCCCCTCTCATGAGCGCTTTGCTCGATCGACCGACTCGATCCTCTATCACAGTGTTTGTGTATGCCACGGACAAAGCTAATCGCCCGTATTCCTCGAAAACCGCCCGATCTTTTGCCACATACATGTCGAGGCGGGTGAAACCAAGTCGTCTTGGGCGACAAAAGCTCTAGCTCTCCAAGTAGTTCCTCGAGCAAAGACGGGCTCGAGTTCTCGTTCTTCCGGTCGGGGATCAACTAGCTCCAAGTCTTTGGTTCGCACCTTCCCATTCTCGCCGAGCGGCCGAAAGCGCCTCTCCACCGCCGAGGATGTTGCATCCCGAGTGGAGGGAGAAGAAGAAGACGCCGATGTGATCATCATTGATGATGACGAGGCGCAGAGTGCCGCCCCGGCCGTGGACGAGGAGATGGTGGAGGCCGGCGCGGCCGGGCGAAGAAGTCCAAGGAGAAGAGGTGGCTCGGCCCGAAGTCAATATTTACGGTTTGGAAGCCAACATCGGAGGTCGAACGGGCGGTCGGCCGAGGTTCAAGCCGAGGTCGAAGTCCAAGCCGACGTAGCTCGGGAGGTGTCGACATGTCTTGGGTGTCGGAGACTCTTCGCCTAACAGAGCATTCTTACGGTCGGTCACGATGCTTTGCCCGATCTACGGAGCCGCTTGAAGACTCAGGGTGGAGGATAAGAGGTATGAAGGAGGCGAAGATATCGCGACTTACTCTTCCAACTTCAAGTTCACGATGTATCGGCTCGTGTTCGAGAAGATGAAGATTACCCTCCTTTACCGAATTCGGTACGACGTCTGCGCCATATTGGAGTCGCCCCTTCACAGCTTCTTCACCCAAACGCATGGGCGTTTTTAAAGACTTTCAAGTTTTCTTGACCAAGCCGGGTCGGCGGTATCGATGATGCTTTTCTTTGCTATCTTCGAGTGAGTGGCTCAGAGAAAGCCAACAAGGAGAAGAGGGAACAAGTCTCCTTCAAGATGCGTAAGACTCACCACGCATTTTTCAAAGCGTTCCAGAGTCGTTGGGAGCGGCCCGAAAAGTCAAGATTTCGGATCGTTCCCACCGAGGAGGCCGGGAAGACCGTTTGTGAGGTTCAACCGGACGGGATGCTAGGTCCCCTTATTTCCCAATCATGTGGAATGAGGCTCATTTCTCGCAGCGGCCAGGGAGATTACATCTACACAATGAAAGATGCGGGAGAGGCCGACACGAGACTTTGGAGATGATAAAGTCATTTGGCGGGCATGATGCGTCCAGATCCTAAGGCGACATACCTACCGGCCCTTTGTCTTGTAATCTGAAGGCTACGAACCGGAGGCCGAGATTGGTTCGCTTTTGAACTTTTTCGTCCTTATATTCGTCGTTGCCTTTTCTTTTTCTTTTAACTCATGACTCGTTATTTTGCGTAGAAAGAATGGCCGCAAAAAGCCGGAACCGCCGCTCGGCCCCGAAGCCGAAGGAGGGGCTAAAAGATATGACGGTCCTCGTAGGGGATAACCCGAATCTTCCTCGAAGGTCCCCACACCCCTAAGAGCCAAGGGAAGAAGCGGCGGCGGTCGGTCGCCTCCTCCCGTCTGCCGATCGCTCACCAAGCGGGCCAAGCGTGATTGTCGGTCCCGGCCCCGCAACGGAGGAGGTTCCCATCATTCACTCGAAAGCTTGGGTGCGGCCGATCCGGGAGCGATCTCGAAGAAACCCATGGCGCTCTGCGCTTCACTCTGTATGGGGTCGATAAAGTCGGCCGAGGTGGTGGCCGAATCGATGGTAATTTTATTTTCTTAGTCTTGTACTTTTCATTTACCTTTGTTCGACCGACTAACAATCCTTCGACTGAATTTTTGCAGAAAGGACAAGGCTTTAGCCGAGGCGCACTAAAGTATGACAAGCTCCTCCAAATCGAAGAAGGAGGCCACGAAACGGGGAGGAAGACCGGGTCAAGGCGGCAAAGAGGAACAAGGAGCTTGCTTCTCGTGTCGCTACTTTGAAGGCCGACCTTGATGCTACTACGGCCAAGAGAGAGGTCGCTCGGGCGACCGAAAGAAGGGCCGAGTGGAGGAACGATCCGAAAGGTGGCCCGGCCGGTCGGGAGGCTGCAATTGAGCAGTTTTACAATGCTCTCGGGCAGGTGCGGGTATTGAATACCGATCTGCAGGTCAACTTTGATGACAAGATGATCAAGCCCACACATTATGTTGACAACAATAAGATCATGTTGCTGCGAGAATATGACGAGCAAGGCAACGTCATTCGCCCGACCACCATTCTCTTTTTGAAGCCCGCTGCGCAGCGGTGTAACTTTGTAACTTGCCTTCGCTCGACAATTTTTCTCGCTTCGCGCTTCTTCAATTCGTGGTCGCTCGGCCGGCAAGGCCCCATATTTGTAATGACAATCTTTACTTGCTCTTAATTACGCGCCTTTTAAATTTATATCATTCATCTGCATTTCTTGCACTTATTCGCCTTATTCATTTTGGACTTGTGGGCGCTCGGTGGCGGTCGCTTTCGCATTACTTCAATAGCGCTCGTTTTTGGTCGCTTTCTTTGTGCGCCTTGTATGTTTATTTTCTCTAAGTCTTTGAGCTTTACTACTGTTCGGTCGTCATTCGTGCTTATTTCGAAAGCATCCATTCTTTGATAAGTTAATGTCCCAACGGGCCTTGGATCGCTTCGGCGACCTTCAATCGTGCCCTTTCGATGGCATTTAAGGTAGATCGTTTTCGACGCCCACCGCGATGGGTTATTACTTAACCTTTGGGCCATTTTCGATGGCGCCGATGTAGATCGTTTCGACGACCTAGCGTTGTTGGGCCATTTTCGATGGCGCTCGATGTAGATCGTTTCGACGACCTAGCGTTGTTGGGCCATTTTCGATGGCGCTTCGGTTGGGACCGATTCGGACGGTCGCTTTCGATTCGCATCGTTTTCGACGATCTAAGGTTTGCGGGTTTTAACCCTTGGGCCATTTCGATGGCACTTTCGGTTGGGACCGTTTCGACGGTCGCTTTCGATTCAGATCGCTTCGACGATCTAAGGTTTCATGGTTTTAACCCTTGGGCCATTTCGATGGCGCCGGTTGGGACCGTTTCGACGGTCGCTCGATTTAGATCGTTTCGACGATCTAAGGTTTGCGAGTTTTAACCCTTGGGCCATTTCGATGGCACTTTCGGTTGGGACCGTTTCGACGGTCATTTCGATTTAGATCGCTTCGACGATCTAAACAACTTTGATAAGTCTTCGATCGCTTCCTTTGCCACGGGCAATCTTGAGCGACGGTCATACATTCTTGCGAGAAAGTAAAGAACACATCGTATTTCTAAAGGTCGCCCCGTAAAAAACCCGAGTGGGAAAAAAGCGCTGCGCCGCTTTTCATTAATAGGTCGGTCGTCATTACATTCAAGTCACTTGTTACATTCAAACGTAATATTTCCTAAGTTTTTTCTCGCATTCCATGTTTCGGGGATAGTCGCCCCATTCATGGTTTCCGGCTTGTACGCCCCTTGCGCCTTCTTGATGACTCGTCACGGACCTTCCCAATTTGGTGCCGCAGCTTCCTTGGCGTGCATTCTTGTTTCCCACGTCGGCCCGTCTTAGGACGAAGTGGCCGACCGAGAACTCTCTTTTGAACTCGAGCGTTGTACTGGCTGCGACCTTGTTTGATCAATTGCTCTCTTAGCGAAGCTTGGGTGCGCAGATTCTTCAATTAGGTCCGATTCTTCTCGGATAGCCTTGGCCGTTGTCGATCACCGTAGGGGTTTGAAGTCCTCCAATTCAGCTCGCCCATTTCTATGGGTATCACAAAGATCGATTAGTACACCAATCTAAAGCGGCGACTCCCTGGCCGATGAATGAGGGTCGCCCTGTAGGCCCACGTGAAACGATCGCACTCTTCGACCAGTTTCCTTTCGCTTCATCCGGTCCGCTTTAAACCACGTAAGATAACTCATTTGGCGCTTGGCTTGGGCGTTAGTCCGAGGGTGCTCGACCGAGGTGAAACGCTTGTTGTTTGACCCCTAAGTCGGCCAACATTTCTCTGAATCTCTTGTCTGCGAACTGGGTGCCGTTGTCTGTTATCAATTGCTGGGGGATCCCAAAACGGGCTAGCACACACCGTCCGAAGAACTTGCTGACTTTGGCCGATGTGATTGTTGCGAGCGGCTCGGCCTCGATCCACTTAGTAAAGTAATCCATCGCCACGATCGGGAACTTGAACCGGCACGGAGCAGTGGAAACGGGCCTAGAAGATCCATGCCCCACCGGTGACGGCCAAGGTGAGACAAGACTTTGTAATTTCGAGGAAGGTGCAATGTGAACATCAGCATGTATTTGGCATTTCTTGCACTTCTGAACGAGTTTCTTGGCATCCTCGTCCATGGTCGGCCAATAGTAGCCGGCCCTGAGGGCCTTCTTGGCTATGGAGCGAGCGCCCTGGTGACTCCCACAAACACCTTCATGAATGTCCTCAAGACATGGTAGTGCGAACCGGACGTAAGACACCTTAGCAATGGAGAGGAGAATCCTCTTCTATACAATCTTCCTTCTATAACCGAAGTACTTGGTTGCTCCGAGTCGACCAACTTAGCTTGCTTTGGGTCGTTCGGCTCCTCTCCTTCAACAATGTACCTCGGGATAGGGCGATCCAATCGAATCGTGGTGACACACGTAAGCGGACAACGGCCGACTTGGCTTGGTCGAGGCGCTCGGTCGATTTAATGTTTCTTGAATCACACTTCTATGATTCCCCTGGAGTTTTGGTACTTGCGGCTTTGATAGAATGTCCGCTCGAACATTTTCGGTTCGAGGCACATGTACCACTTCATTTCGGTCGAATCGCTTGAGCGCTTCTCACCTTTTGCTAGATAACTTTTCAAAGACGTCGTCTTTAGCATCATACAATTCCTTGATCCGTGAGACTACGAGTAGGAATCGATCCGAGTTCAACCCGGTCAACATTGAAGTCTCGGCGAAGCTGCAGTCGGCTATACACGCCTCATATTCGGCCCGATTATTTGACGTATGGAAAGCGAAAGTCAAAGACACCTCCACGGCCAGCCTTCGAATTTTCTAGAATTAGCCGGCTCCACTTCCTTTACTATTAGACGACCCATCTACGTGCAAGATCCGTGTCGCTCCAATTTTGATCTTCCGGAGTAGGAGTCATTTTCGCTATAAAGTCGGCCAAAGACTGAGCTTTTTGCGGCCGATCCGATTCGAATTTGATGCCAAACTCATCGAGTTCTACCGCCCACTTTATCATACGCCCGCTGTGTCCGGCCGATGAAGGACTTGCTCGATAGGGTGGTCGGTCCTTACCACGACTGGTGGGCCACAAAGTAGGGTCTCAATCTTCTTGCAATATTATTAGGAGTGCAAGGGCAAACTTCTATCTTCTCGGTATCTCACTCGGGCCTCGAGTACTTTACTTATGAAATAGACTGGATTCTGCTTTAGCTCGTTCTCTCTAACTAGCACAGCACTGAGAACTTCTTCTGTTATGGCCAAGTACAGATATAACGTCTCGCCCGGTAACGGCTTGGTCATGATCGGCGGGCTAACCAAAGCTTGCTTTAACTCATCCAATGCTCGCTGGCATTGCTCGGTCCACTCGAAGTCCACCTCTTTCTTCAAAGAGCCTAAGCGATTGGAAGCGACTTGCAGCCGCTTTGGGGATGAACTCGGATAGAGCGCCACCATGCCATTTAGCTGTTGTATTTCTTTTTTCGATGTGGGCGGCCTCATATCGGCGACCGCCCTACACTTTTCAGGGTTTGCTTCTATCCCTCTTTCAGTCAGGTGGAAACCCAAGAATCTGCCGGCCCTCACCCCAAAGGTACACTTTTCAGGATTTAGTCTAAGTGAGTTCCTCCTAGTTTCTTCAAATATTTCCCTGAGGTCGCTCACGTGGTCTGGGTCGGTTACGCTTTTAATGATCATGTCGTCCAGATAGACCTCTGAGATGCGACCGATCTGTCTTTTAAAAATCTTGTTCATCATCCGCTGGTAGGTCGCTCCAGCGTTCTTCAGACCAAAGGGCATCACCTTGTACTGAAAATTTCCCCGATCGGTCATGAAGGCTGTCTTGTGCCGATCGGGCGGATACATCGTGATCGATTGTATCCGAGTAAGCATCCGTAAAAGACAAGAGTTTGTAGCGAGGCCCCATCGACCACTTTGTCGATGTTGGTACGGAAGGCATCCTTCGGGCATGCCTTATTTAAATCGGTATAGTCCACACACATCCTCCATTTTCCATTCTTCTTCTTAACCAGCACGACATTTGATAGCCAGGTCGTGTATTTGATCTCTTCTATGAAATTGGCCTTTATGAGGTCCTCAACGGCCTTTGCGGCTTGAGATTTTTCCTCGCGCTCGAGCACGCCTTCTCTCGAAGCGACCGCTCGCCCCTTCATCGATCGAAAGTTGATGGCGAGCCACTTCGATGGGGATGCCGGGCATGTCCGATGCCCGCCATGCGAACAGTCGGCATAGTCTCTTAAGCAATCGCACAAGATCTTGCTTCACTTGCTCGTAGGTCGCCACCGAAGCTTTACCGCTTTTGGATGGGTCGTCACCCAATTGAACATCTACCAACTCTCCATGAGGCTCACGGTCTTATCGGCTGTGTTTTGGTTCTCGAGCCAAATCATCATCATTGTCTTCCTCGGGTCGTCGGATCATATCGAGCGCCCAAATCGCCGACATTGACTTGATGGCCTTCACTAGTGCTCGAACGTTCGCCACGATCCACCTCGCCACATATTTCTTGGTATAGAGCGTGGCTTCTTCTTGCTGATTCAAGGTCGGCCGCCAAGGTAACCACTTGGTCGTCCTTGCTATAGAATTTCATTTTTAGATGCACCGTTGATGTAACGGCCTCTAGCTTACCCAAAGTCGGCCTACCAATAATACATTGATAGCAGGATTTGAGGGGGAGTACAAGGAACGTCGTCCCGACCAGTCCGCATGCATCATCGTCTCGCAGTCGCCACCAAACGTGACCAGCAGCTCGATCGTTCCCAACGGGTAGGTCGTCGCCCCATTGAAACCTGTTAGAGGAGTAGGCTCGGCCTGGGGAATTATCTCGCTTCGATCAACCTTTATCTTGTCGATCAAATCTTCAAACATGATATCGGCCGAGCTACCTTGATCGACCAGGATTCTCTGCACTTCTGTGTTTGCCATGATGTAGCGGCCACGATTACCAATGGAACATAACTATTAGGCTTGCCGTCAGATAGTCATTTGTCACCGAACGAGATAGGGTCCGCCGAGACCGGTGGTGGTCTTGAAGTGGATGCGACCATTAACAACTCGCCCCACTTTCTCTTGGTGGCTTTGTTAGATTCCCCGCGATCCGGGGTTTCCACCATGAATAACCATCGCAACATTACGGCCTTTAGATCGCCGAGTGTCACGATCTTGATCGATCCTTGTTTTAGGTGCTTTCTAGGGCGAGAGGCCCTTTCCTCTATCTGGATCGGCTTCTTTCTCGCTTTCTCGAGGTCGGCCGCCTTCCTCCTACCTCACATACTTTCCCAACTTGCCTTTCGAATAAGCTCTTCGATGTCATCTTTGAGGGCCATACGATCGTTAGTGTCGTGCCCCCTTACTCTTGTGGTAGCGACGGTATCTTTTAGCCTCGGCCGTGCCCCCTTCTTGAGCACGAGTGGTTCAGTCGCTTAACTCCCACAAACTCATTGTTGCTCGCACTCGCTATAGATCCGCGCAATAGAGGTGTTGAGTCGAGTGCGATGATCGAACTTCTTATCACGAAAGTCGGCCGATTGTCGCGGCGACTTTCATACCCTTTAGCCGGCCATCGCTTTCCTCTTGGGCGGGCGCGGACGGCCTTTCTCATGCCAAAGTCTCTTCATATGCCATATGGGCGTTTGCTCGTCAAGAAGTAGCCGAGATCTTGGTAATGGTTCGGTGAATTCTTCTACGAACCGGTGGTCCTGTCGAATACCACGCTCGAGATATTTCAACTTGTCCTTATCTCGACAAGTCACGCAACGCACTCGGCTTGATGATTGAACCGGTCGATATATCGTCTCAACGTCTCATTCTCACCTTGAACAGCACGAGTCCAAGTATTCCTCAGACGGTATTGGCACCGGTTGGCGGTGTAGTGAGACAAGAAGATTACGATCAGTCGCCCCAGAGGAGATGGAATTGGGTCGCAGAGACTCCCACCATTCCAATGCTCGGCCGCCCGAGATCGGGAAAGAGCTCGCATTTCATGGTCGGTCCCAATTCCCTATAGCAGCAGCAGAATTGTTGAAGTAACGGAGATGCTTGTCGAGGATCTCTCGGCCGTCAAACTTGTTGAGATTGGGCGGCTTGCGGAGATCTCGGAATCTTATAACGCCGATCTCCCGGAGAACGGGCCGTGCTCATTCTCGAATGCCGTTCGACCCAAAGTGGTTGCATTGCGAGGCATGCCTCGCGTTGCGGCATTCCATAGAATCCTCGAGATGGGCGGTTGGTGGAAGCCGAGGTGGCCTCTGGGCCGCCGCTTTGGCTCTCCTAGGCCGATGCGAACGCCCCTAATTCTCCCATTTACGTAATCTTCCGGCTCTTCACGAGAATCCCAAGATCCGCTTCTCGACCGAGCGTGACCGGACGACTCATTAGAGGAGTATCGGTGGGCGGCGACGGTGTCGGGACGGTAGCTAGAATCTTCATAGTCATCGGACATCGAAGCGGCGCTCACACGCTTCTCGCTCGGGGCGACTGCGTGTGTAACACCCCATTTCTACCCGGTAATTTAAATCAAAAATCGAGTATACAAAAATCATTTCGGTCATCTTTTAGTTTAGTGTGTTATAAAATAGTGAACCGATTGACTATGGGATTACTCGAGTAATCGATACTACTTGCAATGTGTATTGACCTCCTTTGCAAGGCTCTCGATGATGCCCTTGTAAATACACCAAATGAAAGAAATTTCGACCTTAGTGGCGAACCATAATTTAGCCATAGTCATTCAAATGCACTAATAGTATAACATAAATCAGTCCTCAATAAAATGGAGCGTCACACATCTCTCTTAAAACATTCAATAGTTAACTCATCTCATAATATAATCAAAATACGTAACACCAGCAATTAAACTTGTGGGACTATAGTTTCACATATTGCAGTGGAAAATACTCATGATCTCAACAGAATAATTCAGCAGTCTCAAAACAATACATAGAAGGCCCAACAAAGAGCAAAACAAGACAACTATAGTTCATAACCCCAACCCCTAGGTGCTACGTATCAGAGCAGACCGACTCGGGGAGTAGTGAAGGCAGAAAGCCCTCACTCATGACTACCTGTGGTAAATAACAACAGAAAGGGTGAGTCTCGAACTATATAATAAAAGAGATAATAAGCAATATATATAATCATAGTTCACAGCATACTCAAACACACCAATCATCACTCACAATATTCATGCACTAATGAGAATGTATGCAATGTAAGTATGCATGTGGTACCATTTGCCCTCCGGCATTCTCATCAATAATGGAGTCCTCATGACTGCGGCCTCCGCCGCCTCAAAGCTTCACAATCATTTTATAAGGCCCTCCGGCCGCCCTCAGGCTTCACAATCATTTTATAAGGCCCTCCGGCCGCCCTCAGGCTTCACAATCATTTTATAAGCTCTACGACCGCAGCCGAATGTATGCATGAGACTCCATGTACAACACAAATACAATCTCAAACAGCTCAATACACACATTAACTCTTACCTCAGTATTCAATCTCATTTTATAGCCCCCATGGCTTTGCTCCTCCGCCCATGCCCTCATGGCATGCTCTACCACCTCATTGTATACTCTCAACACCATTAAGTCCCAAGGACTAATCCTCTAGTGTACTCAACCTCACTCAAGGACCTAAACCACCATTTAGGACCAATTCAACACTTAGGGACCAAGTCGACATCTTTTGGACCAAACTGGCACCTAAGGACCAAATCAACACCCGTAGGACCAAACTGTCACCTAAGGACCAAAACAGCACACCTAGGACCAAACCATCACCTAGGGACCAAAACAGCACACCTAAGACCAACACGGACTCTCGGGGACTCAAACAAAGACGTAAAGGACCAACACGGCTCCATCAGACTACAAAGAAGCACCTAAGGACTAAAACAACTCCACCAGACTACAACACTCTAAGGCTTTCAAAAGAGGAATCAATTCATAGCTACTTGTTTTCAAAAGAGGAATCGATTCATAGCTTTCATTTCTAAAGGAGGGAATCGATTCATGGCTTCATTTTCAAAGAGGAATCGATTCCTTGCTTCCTTTCTAAAAGAGAAATCGATTCTTTGCTTTATTTTCAAAGAGGGAAATCGATTCCTTGCTTCCTTTCTAAAAGAGGAATCGATTCTTTGCTTTATTTTCAAAGAGGGAAATCGATTCCTTGCTTCCTTTCTAAAGAGAGGAATCGATTCTTTGCTTTATTTTCAAAGAGGGAAATCGATTCCTTGCTTCCTTTCTAAAGAGAGGAATCGATTCTTTGCTTTATTTTCAAAGAGGGAAATCGATTCCTAGCTCATTGTGTAGAGCTCATAATCGATTTCAAGCTTCACTCTAGAGTCAAACAATCGATTCTTGGCCTATTCCAACTACACTCCTCACAGTTTCAGGATCATTCACAGACAATCAAGTTTTCTCAAAACCAAACATCAACAACAATCCAATTACACGTTATAATCATGCCAACAACTACAATTTCACATTTAAACATCAAGAACACCTCAAAGTACGAAACAACATATCAAACCCTAACATTAAGCCCCAAATTGATTTCATGCTCTATTTCACATTCAAATTCATCAAACCAGACATGCAACCATCAAATTCATTATCAACAAATACAATTAAGGACTCTATGACCTATATACAACCTATTATACTCTCTATTATAGAGTGAGACTCCCCTTACCTTAAGTTTTTCGAAGATGATGATCCTTCTACGAACCCCAAAGTAACCACAAAGAACAAACTCTTCCTCTCCTCTTCTCTCTTGTGTGATTTCCTTCTTTCTCTTGGGCGCTCTCTCTTCTCCCTTCTCTTCTCACGTTTTTCTTCTCCTCTCCTTTCTCTCTTGTTTTCGTTTTCTTTCTTTCTGACACAAATGATGCGACTTGCATCAATCCTAGGAGCCTAAGTCAATGGGCTTGGGCTCTTGGGCCAATCCTTGACACCCGGAATTACCGACACCACCTCCTTCACTTTAAAAAAAATACAACAATATATTAATATTTTAATATACAATATTAATGCAACACTTAAATAATTCAATTAAATAATTAATTAAATTACTTTGGGTGTTACAACTCTCCCCCACTTAGGAAATTTCGTCCTCGAAATTTTTACCTGATTCAAATAGCTCTGGATAAGACTCCCTCATCCTGCTCTCCAGCTCCCAAGTCATGCTCTCTCCAGCAGCTCCCAACCACACTACCTTGACTAAGGCAATGTCCTTCCCTCTCAACACCTTCACCTCTCTATCATCAATCCTCACTGGCATAGTCTCTACAGTGAGGTTCCCACTTACCTCTACATCATCCATGTGAATCTCATGAGACGGGTCGGGAATATACTTCCGAAGCTGCGACACGTGGAATACATCGTGCAAGTTCGATAGATTAGGTGGCAGAGCCACCCTATAAGCAACCTTTCCCACCCTCTCAGTGATCTGGTACGGTCCAATGAATCTAGGAGTCAACTTCTTCGCCTTCAGTGCACGCCCAACACCTGTCATAGGCGTGACCCTCAGGAAAACGTGCTCACCAGCCTGAAATTCCAATTCCTTTCTCCTCCTATCATGATAACTTTTCTGCCGACTCTGGGACTCTTTCATTTTCTCCCTGATCATCTTCACCTTCTCTGTAGTCTCCCTAACCAACTCCGGTCCAAGAATAACACTCTCACCCGGACTCATGCCAACATAACGAGTCCTACACCTCCGCCCATACAGGCCTCAAAAGGAGCCATCCCTATGCTCGAATGATAGCTGTTATTATAAGTGAACTCAATCAGTGGGAGATGTGTATCCCACGCACCTCCCTGCTCAAGCACACAAGCTCTCAGAAGGTCTTCCAAAGACTGGATGGTTCTCTCTGTCTGACCATCGGTCTGAGGATGATAAGCTGAACTCAACCTCACCTAGACCCCAATGCCTCCTGCAAGCTCCCCCAAAACTCAGATGTAAACCTCGGGTCTCTACCTGACACGATACTCTTCGGGACCCCATGCAGCTTCACAATCACCTGAATGTATATTCTAGCCAACTTTGGCACAGGATAGGTGATGTTGATAGGAATAAAATGGGCAGATTTGGTCAACCTATCCACAACCACCCAAATAGTGTCAAACCCCCTTCACGGTGTTTGGCAACTTGATCCACAAAATCCATGGAAATCTTGTCCCACTTCCATTCCGGAATCTCTAACGGTTGCATCAACCCCGCAGCTTCGATGCTCAAACTTTGACTTCGGCAAGTCAAACATGCATATACAAAGCGCACAACATCCTCTTCATACAAAGCCACCAAAAGCAGCTTTCTTGAGATCATGATACATCTTAGTAGCACTGGATGAATGCTCAACTTACTCCTATGGCTCTCCTCAAGTATCATCTTCTTCAACTCAAAGATCATCCAGGAACACAAATTTTGTCCCCGAATCTCAACATACCCCGGGAATCCAACCCGTAATCCCCATCTACAACTTGTTCACCAAAGAACCAAAGAAGTCAACCACCTTCACATCTAACTTCTCGGGTGTCTCGATACTAACCAAGAAGTCATTCCCAATCCTCAAGATACCCATCGACACACTGGGTGTCACCTCACAAACCAGGGCTCAAGTCACGGAATTGCTCAATCAACTCCCATTCCTCACCATTATAGTCGACATATGCAAAGTTTTCCGACTTAAAGCATCGCCACGACATTAGCTTCTGGGGTGATAGTTCAAGTTTGAAATCATAATCCTTTGACTCTAACCAACGCCTCTGTCTCATATTCGGCTCATACGGTCAAACAAGTACTTGGACTCTTGTGATCACCGAACACTTCGAATCTAGTACCATAGAGATAGTGCCTCCAAATTTTCAACACAAACACAATCGCAGCCCAACTCTAAGTCATGAGTAGGATAGTTCTTCTCATGTGTCCTCAATCTGTCGGGACGCATAAGCAACCACCTTCCCATCTCGCATCAATACACCTCCCAAACCCATCTTGGAAGCATCACAAGACACAACAAATGGTTGCTCCGCACAGCAACACTAACACTGGAGACGTGGTCAACCTCCTCTTTAGCTCTTGGAAGCTCTCTTCGCACTTTGCATCCCACACAAGGCTCTTCCCTTACAGGTCAATTGAGTCAATGGAAGGGCTAACTTAGAGAACCCTTCGATAAACCTCCTGTAGTAACCAGCCAAACCCAAGAAACTTCTCGATCTCGATCCACGGACTTTGGGCTCTCCCACCGCAACCTGCATCAACCTTGGCTGGGTCCACAGCTATACCATCACCGGAAATAATGTGACCCAAGAAGCTCACTTCACGCAACCAGAACTCACATTTTGACAACTTGGCATACAACTTCTTCTCTTTCAAGACCTCTAGTACCAACCTCGAGTGCTCTGCATGCTCTTCCTCAGATTTTGAGTACACCAAAATATCATCAATGAAGACCACCACAAACCGATCCAGATAGCTATGGAAGATTCGGTTCATGTATTCCATAAACACCCCTGGTGCATTTGTGACACCAAACGGCATTACAGAGTACTCATAATGCCCATACCTCGTTCTGAAAGCTGTTTTCTGGATGTCCTCATCCTTCACCTTAATCTGGTGATACCCGGACCTCAAGTCAATCTTGCTAAACACTTAGCACCCACCAGCTGATCCATCAGATCATCTATCCTCGGGAGAGGATACTCATTCTTGATAGTTACTTTATTCAATTGTCTGTAGTCCACGCACAGGCGCATACTCCCATCCTTCTTCTTTACTAACAAAACCGGAGCTCCCCATGGTGACACACTAGGCCTCACAAATTTCTTCTCAAGAAGCTCCTCTAACTGCTTCTTCAATTCAGACAACTCAGAAGCTGACATCCGATACGGTGCCATAGACACACGCACTCTAGTACTGTGCACAAGCTCAATTCGAACTCAACTTCTCTCTCTGGGGCACACTAGGAATCTCATCAGGAAACACTTCAGGGGAACTCACACACCACCAGAACCCATCAACCACGGCTCTGTTTCTCCGCAGACGTAGACGCCATCAAAGCAAGCAGTGACCACCCTCTTTCATTACCCCCGCGCAATTGCTCGTGAGACAAAGAAACATACCCTTCCTCTTCAGGAAGAAGAAAACTAGCAGACTTGCAACCGAAGCTCTTGCGACCCGGCTTGCCACACTTGAAACACACCATATCAGCGGGAGCATCTCCCCCACTTGGCTTCTTGCCCTCAGCAGGCCTCTACCCTCGGCATACCTCTGATTTCCTCTATCAGCAGACACCTCATATGGCTTACTCTGGTTCCGGAACTCACCTCTATCGGCAGCATGAACAACAATTTAGAACTAGTCTAGCAACACCTAATTGTCATAAACACTATGACAGACAGACACACTTGGTCGGACAGACCGAACTTTTGCTCTGATACCACTAATGTAACACCCCATTTCTACCCGGTAATTTAAATCAAAAATCAGAGTATACAAAAATCATTTCTGGTCATCTTTTAGTTTAGTGTGTTATAAAATAGTGAACTGATTGACTATGGGATTACTCAGGTAACTGATACTACTTGCAACAGGTATTGACCTCCTTTGCAAGGCTCTCAGTGATGCCCTTGTAAATACACCAGCGAAAGAAATTCTGACCTTAGTGGCGAACCATAATTTAGCCATAGTCATTCAGCGCACTAATAGTATAACATAAATCAGTCCTCAATAAAATGGAGCGTCACACATCTCTCTTAAAACATTCAATAGTTAACTCATCTCATAATATAATCAAAATACGTAACACCAGCAATTAAACTTGTGGGACTATAGTTTCACATATTGCAGTGGAAAATACTCATGATCTCAACAGAATAATTCAGCAGTCTCAAAACAATACATAGAAGGCCCAACAAAGAGCAAAACAAGACAACTATAGTTCATAACCCCAACCCCTAGGTGCTACGTATCAGAGCAGACCGACTCGGGGAGTAGTGAAGGCAGAAAGCCCTCACTCATGACTACCTGTGGTAAATAACAACAGAAAGGGTGAGTCTCGAACTATATAATAAAAGAGATAATAAGCAATATATATAATCATAGTTCACAGCATACTCAAACACACCAATCATCACTCACAATATTCATGCACTAATGAGAATGTATGCAATGTAAGTATGCATGTGGTACCATTTGCCCTCCGGCATTCTCATCAATAATGGAGTCCTCATGACTCTGGCCCTCCGGCCGCCCTCAGGCTTCACAATCATTTTATAAGGCCCTCCGGCCGCCCTCAGGCTTCACAATCATTTTATAAGGCCCTCCGGCCGCCCTCAGGCTTCACAATCATTTTATAAGGCCCTCCGGCCGCCCTCAGGCTTCACAATCATTTTATAAGCTCTACGACCGCAGCCGAATGTATGCATGAGACTCCATGTACAACACAAATACAATCTCAAACAGCTCAATACACACATTAACTCTTACCTCAGTATTCAATCTCATTTTATAGCCCCCATGGCTTGGCTCCTCCGACCCATGCCCTCATGGCATGCTCACCACCTCATTGTATACTCTCAACACCATTAAGTCCCAAGGACTAATCCCCTCTAGTGTACTCAACCTCACTCAAGGACCTAAACCACCATTTAGGACCAATTCAACACTTAGGGACCAAGTCGACATCTTTTGGACCAAACTGGCACCTAAGGACCAAATCAACACCCGTAGGACCAAACTGTCACCTAAGGACCAAAACAGCACACCTAGGACCAAACCATCACCTAGGGACCAAAACAAAGACACCTAAGACCAACACAAAGACTCGGGGACTCAAACAAAGACGTAAAGGACCAACACAGCTCCATCAGGACTACAGCAGCACCTAAGGACTAAAACAACTCCACCAGGACTACAACAGCTCCTAAGGCTTTCAAAAGAGGAATCAATTCATAGCTACTTGTTTTCAAAAGAGGAATCGATTCATAGCTTTCATTTCTAAAGGAGGGAATCGATTCATGGCTTCATTTTCAAAGAGGGAATCGATTCCTTGCTTCCTTTCTAAAGAGAGGAATCGATTCTTTGCTTTATTTTCAAAGAGGGAAATCGATTCCTTGCTTCCTTTCTAAAGAGAGGAATCGATTCTTTGCTTTATTTTCAAAGAGGAAATCGATTCCTTGCTTCCTTTCTAAAGAGAGGAATCGATTCTTTGCTTTATTTTCAAAGAGGAAATCGATTCCTAGCTCATTGTCATGTAGAGCTCGAGAATCGATTTCAAGCTTCACTCTAGAGTCAAACAATCGATTCTTGGCCTATTCCAACTACACTCCTCACAGTTTCAGGATCATTCACAGACAATCAAGTTTTCTCAAAACCAAACATCAACAACAATCCAATTACACGTTATAATCATGCCAACAACTACAATTTCACATTTAAACATCAAGAACACCTCAAAGTACTGAAACAACATATCAAACCCTAACATTAAGCCCCAAATTGATTTCATGCTCTATTTCACATTCAAATTCATCAAACCAGACATGCAACCATCAAATTCATTATCAACAAATACAATTAAGGACTCTATGACCTATATACAACCTATTATACTCTCTATTATAGAGTGAGACTCCCCTTACCTTAAGTTTTTCGAAGATGATGATCCTTCTACGAACCCCAAAGTAACCACAAGCAACAGCTCTTCCTCTCCTCTTCTCTCTTGTGTGATTTCCTTCTTTCTCTTGTGCGCTCTCTCTTCTCCCTTCTCTTCTCACGTTTCTCTCTCTCTCTCTCCTTTCTCTCTTGTTTTCGTTTTCTTTCTTTCCGACACAAATGATGCGACTTGCATCAATCCTAGGAGCCTAAGTCAATGGGCTTGGGCTCTTGGGCCAATCCTTGACACCCCGGAATTACCGACACCACCTCCTTCACTTTAAAAAAATACAACAATATATTAATATTTTAATATACAATATTAATGCAACACTTAAATAATTCAATTAAATAATTAATTAAATTACTTTGGGTGTTACAAATATGCCCCGCTTCTTCCGGCGGAGAACGATGAGTAGTGCTCTCGGCGTGAAATGCTC
The DNA here is from genome assembly GCA_020916435.1 of Oxytropis ochrocephala. NCBI lineage: Eukaryota > Viridiplantae > Streptophyta > Magnoliopsida > Fabales > Fabaceae > Oxytropis > Oxytropis ochrocephala. The sequence goes on from CM037088.1 coordinate 51,660,810, forward strand.
CTTCGAGGAGGAGGCGGCGTCTTCGCGCCGGTCGGCGGCGGTGAAGGTTCTCCGTCTTCGCACGCGGCAGGCGCCCGGAATTGAACCTCTTTCATCTTTGGGAGATGAGTGCATCTCGCCTCGCGATCACCGATTCTTGTTTTGCGGTGAGTTGCAAAAGCGGCTTGAGTTAAATGATCCGTAGAGGTTTCGAATGCCCGCTTCCACCGGCTCGGGCGGCAAATCTCCGTGAACGGCCGGATGGATCTGGCTGGAGGACCGGTCCACGGCGGGTTGTGCACCGGGGTTCTTGTCGTGGAAGTCCTTGAGACTCGTGGATCGTGACGCCGCCGCGCCTCGGAAGTCATTGCGATTCTCGCCGGAAGGATTGAGTCGAAGCGGCCCGCGTGCGGGGCGGCCGCGTGGAGCCATGAATGTGGTAGGATAGCGCACGGGCCTCCCATCGTGGTCGCCAATTGATCGCGTACCTTGACCAATGAAGTGTTGAAGTGTTGATTGATTCGTCTATGGGCGGTCGTTGAATAGGTGAAAGGACCGGTCCCCGGCTTCACGCTGCGTTGAGCACCTCGGGTGGTACACGCAAAGACACTCCGACGATCTAGTGAGAGGTCGCCGAGGCGAGATAGCACAAGGTTAGAGAACGCACACGATGCCATGTGCGAATGGCGTATATATACTGAGTGATGTCCGACCGTTATGCGAGAATTTCACGGCGAGAATTGCGCTCCAAGCAAGCGTGTTGGGCCGATCGTGACGGGTGGGCCGAGTCCAGTCCAATTGCTGTTGGCAGTCCTCATAATTGCTAATACACCCAGGAACAAAATTTATTTAGAAATTTTGCCTTAGGCTTCAAATATTCTCTACACAATCTTGAGTAGTTGTAGTAAAATGGTTGATGGTAGTCTGAGTATTGGTTATTATGGTAGTCGATAATGATGAGATTGGAGATCATAGTGGTTGACAGTGGTCAGAGTGGTGACAGGTAGTGCTCAAAATTGTGGTTGGAGTAGTGGTCGACGATCAGTCGTGGTGATGTGTTAGTGTTAAAATAAAAACAGAAACTTTAAAACCTATTTTTTTGATTTTGAGTTTTGATCGAAAACTATTTAGAAATTAAAAAATAAAACCAAGTTAATCCCATTTTTTGAGATTATTTTCGTTTTGAAATTAATTAACTTTCAAAACAAAACTAATATGGTGTAGCATATGTGGTAGATACTTTGGCTACTTCACCATCTGGTTAAGGAGTCTTGGGACAATTAATCTATACAAAAAGACACAATAAATTTAACGGGTATTTTTGAAAAAATTGGTGAATTGTACCTTGAATTTTAAAAGTACAATTATTTTTAAACAAAATTAAAAGGTTAAATGTACCAATGATTATGAACGGAGCGAGTATCTCCATCAGTGGAAAATAAAGCCACCAGTAAACCAAAAAAGGAAATTTTTTCGGCTTGCAAACAATAAACATTGTCATTTATTCGTTAACTTTTTTTTACAAAATTAGAATCATATTGGTGTAGTATATGGTGTAGTATAAGTGGTAGATGCTTTTGAATTTTTTTTTAAATGTGGTAGATACTTTTTAAGTGGTAGAAAAAAGTGGTAGGTACTTTGTTTTCCTTCATCATGTGGATCAAATGTTCGATCTCTAGCCTATACATATAGAAAAATATTTGGTGGGAGAGGTCAAACCATTAAATAGATCATAATACCTCAAAGAGTTAGTTTTTGAATTTTTTTTTAAAAATGTGGTAGATACTTAGGTTTACCCAGAAATTGCTTGTGATAGTCGATCATGCATTAATTGAACGAAAATATAATAATTTGTTGGCACATATTAAGGTTGTGTTTATTTGGGGTGAAAGAGGGAAGAGAGAGTGAGGGAAGAGAGAGTAAGGAAAGAGAGTTATTTTGATATGTTTGGTTAACAACGAGGACAGAACTATCCTATGAGTGATTCAAGCGCACATCCTAAAATATAAAATTGAACATACTCATCTTATAAAAAGGATATTGTAAAAAATAATTTGCACTCAAATCTCTAACTTTCCACTAAGTCCACACTATACCATACACATACAATCGCACACTCACATCAATTCCTCACCCCGTGTCCATATAGAACAATTATTAGTTGAGTTATTTATGTAATTAAATATATTTAAGTTTTATTTCTAATATATTTGTAGATGCGTGATTTAAAAAATTTGCGACTCTCTCGACACTGGATTAGATCCACCATTGGACAACATATAATGCTTCTTGTATCCAACACATATTGTAATGACAAGACATAATTTATGCTTAACTTTTATTTTTGTTAATATCCTCGTGGTAAACAAAAGCATATATTTTAGTTTTTTTAACAATAAAACGCAGTCCAATGTGATAGGTCCGTGAGTCAATCAGCCAACCTATTTAACTTTCTGTGAGATCAGATCACTAACCAAGTTTTCTGTGAGATCTTCCCTTGGACTCACTACATGTGCAAAATGTAATTTTTTTTATCATGACTATCTACGAAATATTCTAACACTTTAATGATAGATTGATATCTGATCGTGTTTATGAGTAAATTTCTCTCCGACAAACACCAAGTTTGTCACTACAGGAAGTGAATTTGCAAATACCAGGACCTCCTGTGCCCCCAAGATAGATTATACCACTGAGTCAACTGTGTTGCTTTTGTGAAAAATGTGAATAGTGAAAAGACAAAAAACATATATATTAATTACTTGCAACTTTTATATTAGTTGAATAATTTTTGTAATGTATTTGACTGCAACTATTAATGTAGTGTTGATCTCTATAGTGTACATATAAATAGTTTAGTTCTGTGGGAAATGTAAATGGGAAAAGATAAGAAATATATATATATATATATATATATATATATATATATATATATATATATATATATATATATAATTTACCACTTGCAACTATCATGCATCTTAGTTTAATTATTATTCTAATGTTGAACTCTTTTTTTTTGTCTGCATTGTAATGTTGATCTCAATTACAATATATAGTTAGTTTAGTAACCCATGCGCTGCACGAGTATTGAGTAAACAATGAACCATATTATTGTTTATTCTTACCTAATTATAGTATTCTTGTTAGGTTTAAATATATGTTTCTTCAAATAGGGTTTTTTAGGTGTAGTCCCAATAATAAAAGTCTCAGTTGCTGTTTGCATATATACAACATTTTGATTTTAGGCTTGTTTATTTCTTTTAGTCCCTACAAAATTCGTTTATATAAAATTTGGTCCTCTGTAATTTATAAAATATTTATTTTAATCCATTATGTATGGATGAAAAACAAAAGAACCCGGGCAATATTTAGGGATCAATGCGTTCCTTTCACTACTAGAAAATTTGTTTTTGGAGAGGGATTCTAGAGGTGGAAAAAATCTCTCGACTATTTGGGAGGGATTTAGCATTGAAAATATCCTCTCTAAAAATTTTGTAGCTAAATTCATCACAAAATGTTGATAAGACGTTTAGAGACGGATTTTGAGAGGAAATGCATCTCTCACTTATAGTGAGGAACCCGAAATCCACCGTTGACCAAAAATTACTTACTCCCACTTGGGTTTTTCGCTTTCCTCCTACTAATTAACTTTCACTGGTTTTTTCTTGTATATTTCACTTAACCAATAACTCTCGCTCTGTTTCCCATTCCTCACTCGCGAAATTCATGACCACTCTCAAACCCTCTCACTCACTCGTGAAACATAGTCACTCTCAAGCCTCTCCTCCCAAGCACTCACCCTCACCACCGCACTCATCAGAAACCACTAACCTTCGCCACGAAAACATTAACTGTCTGAACCCTAACATTTGAACCCTTATGATTGTCTCCATCAGAAACACAATTCTACTTCTTTCTAAAACGATGCTGAGCTTCGTTGGTCCAAGCACAACTCTGGTTTTCTCTGGACTGATTCTGCTTCTCAATGGTCCAAGAAGGATTTGAACCCTAACACTCTGAAACGATATAAACCTATGTACGACTTTAACTCTTTGGCTTCGATTTGAACCTTTTGGCTGTGATTTGAACCCTTTGGAACCCTAATTAGTAGAATTTGAACCTAGGTACAATTTGTGGTTGGGTGTGTCTCTCACTTCTAATCTTTTCATATTCAGTAAGGGTGCGTAATTTTCCTCAGGTACGATTTGGTCCTCTCTCCCATTTCCCTCGGTCTCCATTTTCTCTTTTCCATTGTCTGATACATCTATATATTTTTTGCTGGACTTTTGTGTTGTGTATTCTATTGAATATTTTGTATTTATCATGAATTTCTATCTGTTTGTTGAACACATATGTTATTGCTCTGGTTTTGTAATCTGTTTATTGGACACATGTTACTGAATTGATCAATTTTTTCTTGAGTTTTGGTGCTCTAACCTCAAATGGATTGGCACACCCAAAGTATGTGTATTTTCCTATGAAATTATTTAGATTTTATTTTTAAGATTGTGATAACACTGGAAATAAATTAGGTTGTTGGTCGAGGGAAAATAGAGGGAATTAAGGAAAAGCAAGGAGGCCGAGGGGAGCCATGAGAGTGTTTTGATAAGGTATTTGCCAAATATACAATCTTTGGGGAGATACCTACGAGAAAAGGAACTGTAGAGTGCTTGAGAAAAGGGGTGAGCCCGAGGAGCAGTTGATGAAACTGAGGCAAGATATCAGAAGTGCTTCGACCATAGGATGGCCTAGTTGCCTAAGCAAAATGGCTGAAGGTCGAGGAATATTGAGGCCGAGGTGAACCATACTTGCATGAAACACAAGTATTCAGTGCATGTGGACACCGCGTTGGAGCGGTTGAAGAAAGAAACTCATGGGAAGTGGAGCAAATGAAATTTTAGACCACTAACCGTTCTAGTGAGGTCGTGGATCTCGACTCCGAATTTTTAGGGCTTTGGGATGAGAGATGTGTTGGTCTTTATCGGATCCAATGGTAGGCAAATGTAAGCTCATATTGTGGCCAATGAAGGCCTATTTGTATATATATATATATATATATATATATATATATATATATATATATATATATATATATATATATATATATATAGAAAGAGTAGAACTTGTAAAAAACACACAATCAACATAGACATTGCAAGGCAAATATAAACTGAATAGAACATGTTTATATAATTTAAATCACAAAGATAGACAACAAGAGAGAAATTACACGGGTTGAAGCTCTTCGTTTGAAGTCTCCTAGCAATGCTCTAGCATTACTCCTTAGCACTATGTAAACACTATGAAATCGAAGTAAGGATGATTTGTCAATTCCTTCCTTTCCCTCTTACAAAATAGAAACTAACTATGTATATTGAAATTTTAATCTAACTTATGGATTGTGATATATTTCCAAATGAAGATGTGAGGTCATTTTATAGTCTTCAAGCGAGGTGTTTCCTTCCTTCATGTTGAAGTAATCTTGAGAGATTGAGCTGTAATTACTTTTCAGAAGTTGTTTCCCAAGTTGAGATCTTTGATCAAGTGTATAGGGAGGTCCAATGAGATATGAACACGTGTCCCTATGTTGATGAATCTTCAAAGCTATGCTCAAGGCTATGTGGGAATGGTAGGCGCCGAAATATAAAGTGGTCTTGCTTTAGGGGACCAAGCAGGAGGTCAGCATGCAAGTGGATGAGCAAGTGGATGTGCAAGTGGCTAGCTGCTCTCTCCAAGTGATGCAGATTTAGTGCAGGATCAATGCAGGAGCATTGATGTAGGAGCATTTGTAGACTGCACTGAACAAAAACATCAAACATACCACAATATATCCAAAATGGCCTATTAACAACTATAACCATGTCAATCACTCAAGTTATCATATATCACACAAAATACTATATAAACTCCTTATCTTTACTTGAAAGAGAGCAATTTACTAAGTTTAAACATATGAATAACTCTATATAAAATAGAGTTATCACACCCCCAAACTTAAACCATTGTTTGTCATCAAGTAATGACAAAGACAAACTATTAATACTATAATTATAGAAGATAGATCAGCTGGACATTTTGGATTTTCATGAGGAACTCCCTATGAACTTCATTTCTCAACAATCTTTCTTATGCCTTTATTTCTTTAAAACTACCAAAGTTATTCAAACTCTTTGGTGTGTGTGTGAACCCACTGAGTTGAGATTGGTTCCAAGACTAAGTGAACACTTCCTCCTAGCCTTTGAAAGGATTGGTTTACCTTTGGTCACACCAAAATGTTTTTCAAAAGAGAGATTAGACTAACAAAAATCCTCAAGTATTTGGGGAGTTTTAAACAACAAATGACTTGGTTGAATTTTTCAAAGCTTTTGAGCCAATGCACTTTTTCTATTTTTGTGGTTCTTTTTGTGAAGATGCATTACTTCTTTGAAGTGCTTTGTGCATTGATTTTTTTCTGCATTTTTTTTTCAGTGCAGTTGCATTTGTGCTTCTGCACTGATGATGCTTTATTTTGTTTTGATAGCTCATATTGCCTTTCTCACTGACCTCCAGATGCAATTGCACTTTGGCACAAGTCTTTGACCTCCAGATGCATATTTTTTATTTTTCTTGCACTTTGGCACAGGTTCAGTATTGAACTATCCTCCAGATACATTTATTCCTGCATGGCACAGGTCTTTGACCTCCAGATGCATTCATGTACTTAGGCACAGGTATAGTTTCAATTGAGTCAGGACAATATGGCTTTTGATCTTTGATCTTTTGTCCACATTTTTGTAATGTAATGTTTACTCTTTACACTTTTCAAATTCAGCCATTGTTTTCATAAAACACCCCCAAACTTAATTCTTTAAGCTTTTCTATCTTTTTAATAAAACTTTGTTTTGACCTAAGCTCACCAAAAATTCCCCTTGCATCAGATTTGATCTTTAAGTAGCAAGGTTCATTTCACAAACTCAGTTTTGAAGTGTTTAAGAAAGAATAATTTTGGTTATTTCTTTAGAAATAAGGCTTCTTTTTCTCCTTTTCATCATTAAAATTCCATTCATAGGTTTGCACCATATTTTCTAAAAACTGATCCATACTTCTACTAAAATACTTTTAACAATAATAGTATTCTTCATACTTTCCACTATTTCCAAAAGAGATTCTTTGGAGAATAATTTCATGTATTTAGATACTACTTTGTTAAGTACATCTAATATTTAAACAAAATATAAAATACTTTAAAACACACATATTTAATAGATAAAACAAACATATTTAAACACATAAACATACTTAATAGATAAATCCCCCCCAAATTTAAGGGGGTAGTAGTGTCCTCACTACTCATTTGTTCAAAAAATACATACCAATTTGTTCACAATAGGGGAGAGGGAATAAAAACAACAACCAGGGAAATAGTTTTAGTAGAAACCCAAGTAATAGCAGGTGAACATATGACAACTTTTAAATGATACTCATTTCTTTGCTCCACTCCTTGTTCTGGTGCTCTGCCTGGTAGGAGGAGTGTGTTTCACCTTCTGCTTCTTCTCTTATGGTTGCTTCTTTGGTGTTTCTTCAACTGGTGCAGATGCACCTCCTTCCTCTCGTGTAATGGTAGGAATCCATTTTTCGCACTCGATGCAGTGCATCGCTGCTAATCTATCGCATCGAGTTTCTTCCTTTTTGGTGTCAATTTTTGCATGCTTGCTGGTTGTTTGAAGAATTTCTGAGTATTGTGTAGTGCATCTCTCTTCTGTTGAGCCATTTGTTCCAGAACAAGTTTGATTATTGCCTCATCATGCTTTGTCGTTTGGTGTGATGCAAAGAAGATCGTGCAGTGCATCACTCGCATCTCCACGATTTGTGTCACGGGCTCCTTAGCAGTGATTCCTCTTCTTTGTCTTCTTTGTCGACTTCTTCTTCTCTTTCCCGCACAGACCTTTATCAAGAGTTGAAACAACATTAGCAATGATGTTACTTGGGCTAGAAGGCATTGTTAGTTCTGGTTCTGTTTCTGGTATAACAGGGCTTGGTTCAGGGATGTTTTATTCTGTGTGAGGTGTTTTCTCAGGTTCAGTTCTTGGAAAAGGTGGTGGAGGGGTTGTTTATGGTGGTGACTGGACTAGTTGATCATTTAGGGAGGGTAATGGTGATTTTGGGTGGGTAGATAATATTGGAGATGATTCTTGGATTGGTGAGTGAATTGGTGATGTGATAGGTGATGTATGAGTGGTTTCTTGTTGGGCTGATGCTGAGGTTTTGGCATATTTTTGCCTAGCTATTTCTTCCAGAATCAATCCTCTAGCATGCTCTTCTTCTTCACTAGCAATTTAATCTTCACTTGCTTCCTCCTCTTCAACTTCCTTGTCTATTTCTTTCTCCAATTCCTCATCCTCAGAGTGTCTGAATCATACAATTCTTCAACAACAGGTTCTACCACTACCTTCTTCTTTCCTTTTGTTTGTTTTCTAGTCACCTTTTTCTTTGCAATGTGAGTTCTTCCTCCTTCTCCTATTCTTTCTCAGTTCTTTCTCTTCCTCTTCTTCACCATCAGTTTTGAGTACCCATTGTGGAAATTCAGGGGCATTAACATGGCCAAAGATATCAAACATCTTGTCAAAAACAAGTTGTAGCCAATCATGTTGATCATTCAGAAATTTCCACACTGCAACTTGCTTTTGCATGTGATGCTCTTGCATTGTAGGCATAGGGCCTCTTACTTTCCTTAGTCTTTCTCTCATCTCAAAGACTCAAATTTCGTGTGGGAATTTTCTTTGTTCATGGGGGCTATTAGAACACCTTCTTTCATGCACAACTCAGTAATGAGACAAGGGAAAAACAGAAATCCCTTTGATTTAGTTGTGCATGCAAGAATTTCCCTAGCTATCAATCTACATATGTCAACATTCCCCTCAGAGAGAATTGTATCTAGCAAGATCAATCTCTCTTTGGTCATTGCATATGTGTGTGATGTAGGTAAGATTGAGGTTGCTATGAACAAATGCCAATTTCCTAATGCATCAATCAAATAAGTACTCCTAAGTTTGATTTCATTAGGTGTGAATTTTTCCCAAGCAGCTTCTGGTATTACTATTCAACCCTTCACTTCTTCCATTTCTTTCCTAAAGACCCTTGCCACTTTCTTTTCAAATTCATTTCCATTATACTTTAGCATATAATGTTCATTCAATTTCTTTGCATGAAAGTGTACAAGTTTACCTCTCACCATAGAAGTGTAGGAGTGCTCTGTTCCTTCATAAAACTCTCTCACTAAATCTTCAATGTAGCCTCCTCTTGGAAGAACAAAGTGATCCCAATTGAGATTGGCAATCGTTGACATGAATTAGGGACTTGCTTTCTTCAATTCATATCCCTTTCGTAGAACTTGCATCCTCCATAGATGTGCGTTGTCATCCGATCTTTATCTTTGGTTCTTTGGCATTGCCTTTCTTGCTTGATGATGATCCCGCATGCATGACTTTCTTCCTTTTTCAAGAATCAAGATGCTTGCTCGATGATTTTTGTGCTGATTGCTTTTTCACCATCGCGATTTGTTCAATTTCTCGGTTTCTTGAGTAGGTTTTTGGAATGGAATGTGAGGAGTAACTGTTTGTGGTTTGAGAGGGTTTCGTAAAGGAGGGGTAACAGTTGTGAGGTGAAGGTTTAATGTGAAGGAGGATTAAGTGGGATTTGATTTGATGGAAGTAGCCGTTAGGTGAGGCGTGGAAGACATGCATGCTACCACGTGTCATCCTTGCTTACTAAACACATCAAGATCCTTTTAATCCTTCCACTTATCTTCCGATGAATCAAAACTCACACTTGATTACATTCTTCAATTTTTTTTGAATTTTGGATGCAGGGCACATTCTTCCTTCAATGCAGTGCATCGATGCAATCGCATTGCTACCTCGTGCATTCCTACAAAACACTTAAAAACATAAAATTGAACAAAAATACTAAAAATGATGGGTTGCCTCCCATTAAGCGCTTGTTTTAAGAGTCTTGTCAAGATGACTACCTCTTTTTACTTAGAGATTTTGCAAATGGATGGTGATTTTGTCTCTCACCACATGTTCACCATAGTACATTTTGACTCTTTGACCATTCGCTTTGAAGACAGTTTTGGATGTTTCATCAAATAAATCAACTGCTCCCTGTGGATAAACCTTTATCAACTTAAATGGTCCTGACCACCTTGATCTTAGTTTACTAGGAAATAGCTTCAACGTAGAGTTGTATAGCAGAACTAATCCTCCTTCTCTCAGTTCTCTTCTTTGAATTTTCTTGTCATGCCATGCCTTAGTTTTAGCTTTATAGATTTCAGCATTCTCATAAGAGGTTTGCCTAATTTCCTCTAGCTCATCAAGTTCTAACATTTTCTGTTTACCTGCCTTGTTCAAGTTAAGATTGAGCTTCTTGATAGCCCAATATGATTTGTTTTCTAATTCTACAGGTAAATGGCATGCTTTTCCATAGACTATTCTATAAGGGGACATTCCTAAGGGTGTTTTGAATGCTGTTCTATATGCCCATAAGGCATCATCCAAATGTAAAGACCAATCTTTCCTATTTGGACTCACCATTTTTTCTAGCATTCTTTTAATTTCCCTATTGGATAGTTCTGCTTGCCCACTAGTTTGAGGATGGTAAGTTGTAGCTATCTTATGCTTAACTCCATATTTAGCAAGAAGGTTTTCAATGATCTTATTGCAAAAGTGTGAACCTTCATCATTAATGATAGCTCTAGAAGTTCCAAATCTAGTGAATATATTTCTTTGAAGAAACTTACTCACTGATTTAGCAACATTGTTTGGTAATGCTAACGTGATCTACCCATTTGGACACATAATCAACAACTACTAAGATATATATGAATTGCCAAAAGAAGGTGGAAAAGGTCCCATGAAATCCATTCCCCAAACATCAAATAATTCAATTTCGAAAATATTGGTTCTTGGCATTTCATTTCTATCAGAGATATTTCCTGCTCTTTGACATTTATCACAATTTTTGACCATAAAATAAGCATCTTTAAATAAAGTAGGCCAAAAATATCCGCATCAGAAACCTTAGTCATTGTTTCTAATGCTAACAAAATGTCCTCCATAAGTGTGCAAGATGGCAATGCAACAACACTGCTTGTTGCTCCTCTTCAGGGATGTATTTCCTCATCAATTGATCAGGGCCCATCTTGTAAAGGAATGGATCATCCCAATAGTATTGTCTAACTATATGGAAGAATTTTCTCCTTTGTTGATATGTCATGTTCATTGGTACTATCTTGCTTGCAAGGAAATTAACAATATCAGCATACCATGGTGCAAATGCATTAGATGCTCCTGCATTGCTTGTAGCAAATGCAGTTTCATTTTGTGCATTGATTGTGATTGCCAATAATTTCTCATCCGAAAGCTTTCCTTGATTTCTTTTCTTGTGTACCTAGTGATTCTCCTTCAATTCTTGATAAATGGTCTGCTACTTGATTTTCTACTCCTTTCTTGTCTCTGATTTCAAGATCAAATTCTTGTAGGAGTAGAATCCATGTTATCAACCTTGGCTTTGCATCTTTCTTTGAAATTAAATACTTAATGGCAGAGTGGTCACTATAGACAATAACTTTAGTGCCAACTAAGTAAGGTCTACATTTTTCAAATGCAAATACCACAGCTAATAATTCTTTTTCTGTGATTGTATAGTTCACTTGAGCTTCAATTAATGTTTTGCTAGCATAATAAATGGAATGAAAAACCTTGTCATACCTTTTCCCAGGACTGCTCCTACTGCAAAGTCACTAGCATCACACATCAATTCAAATGGCATGCTCCAATCAGGTGTTACTATCACTGGTGCTGTCACCAATGCCTTTTTAAGCTTTTTAAAAGCTTCCATACAAGAATCATCAAAGTTGAATGATACATCATGTTGCAAAAGCATACATAATGGTTTTGATATTTTTGAAAAATCTTTGATAAACCTTCTATAGAAACCAGCATGACCTAAGAAGCTCCTAATACCTTTGACTGTATTTGGTGGTGGAAAATTCTCAATCACCTCAACTTTGGCTTTACCTCTAGACCTTTCTTTGAAATTCTATGTCCTAGCACAATGCCTTCTTGTACCATGAAATGGCACTTTTCCCAGTTTAATACTAAGTTTGTTTCTTCACATCTCTTGAGAATTTGTTCCAAGTTTGCTAAACACACTTGAAATGTTTCTCCAAAGATAGAGAAATCATCCATAAACACTTCCATTGATTGTTCAATGAAATCTGAGAATATTGACATCATGCATCTTTGGAATGTAGCAGGTGCATTACATAATCCAAATGGCATCCTTCTAAAGGCAAAGGTTCCATAAGGGCATGTAAAAGTAGTTTTGTGTTGATCCTTAGGCTCATTGGCTATTTGATTATAGCCTGAGTAGCCATCTAGGAAACAATAGAATTCTTTCCCCGCTAGTCTATCTAACATTTGGTCTATAAATGGTAAAGGAAAGTGATCCTTTTTGGTGGCCTTGTTGAGTTTTCTGTAATCCATACAGATTCTCCACCCTGTGACATTCCTAGTTGGTATTAACTCATTCTTTTCATTGGCTATTACTGTCACACCCCTTTTCTTTGGTACACATTGGACAGGGATTACCCAAACCGATATGGGGTATATGATTCCAAAGATCTAGCCACTTAATGATTTCCTTTTCACAACCTCTTTCATAATAGGATTTAGTCTTCTTTGACTTTCTATGCTATTGTTGGAATTTTCTTCCAAAATGACTCTATGCATGCATATAGAATGACTAATTCCCTTGATATCTACCATTTGCCAACCTATTGCTTGAGTATGTTTCTTTAGAGTACTGATGAGATCACTCTCCTGCTTTGATGTTAAATCAAGCAATGATAATGAGTAAAGTTTCATCTTCTCCTAGAAAAACATACTTAAGGTGCTCAGCAAGACCTTCAATTCTAACTTAGGAAGTTTTTCTATTGAGGGTAAATTTTTCTTGAGAGTTGGATCCTCAAGACTGAGTGGTTCATAAGTTCTAGCCCATACTTCCTTACAAGAGTTTTCTATTGGTAGATTTTCTTTTCTAGTATTTCATCATCTAGCAATGTCACGCATCTAACGATCTCGCATTAGCTAAATGATAATCTTGCTTGTAAAGCTGTTTTTCTACCAATTGATCTAGAGAAACTAAGGATGAACACTCTTCCGTGTTCTCTCACAGATACTTCATAGCATTCATCACATTGAATTTTATCTCTTGATCATTCACTCTCATAGTGAGTTCACCTTTTTGCACATCAATTATGGTTTTGCCGGTTGCTAAGAATGGTCTACCTATGATAATAGACACTTCCTTATCTGCATCAAAGTCAAAGATAATAAAATCTGCAGGGAATACAAATTTATCTACCTTAACTAAGATGTCTTCTATGATACCTTCAGGATAGGCTATTGATCTATCTGCTAATTGAAGTGTCACAGTGGTTGGTCTTGCAATTCCAACTCCCAACTGGTTAAAAATAGATTTAGGCATCAAATTGATGCTTGCACCTAAATCACATTAAGCTTTACCAATATAAGATTGTCCAATGGAAAATGGAATTGTAAAACTACCTGGATCCTTCAATTTCCTAGGAATCTTATTTTGTACCAATAAACTACATTCTTCTGTCATGGCAACTGTTTCAAACTCTCCTAATCTTCATCTCTTAGTAAGCACATCCTTCATAAATTTTGCATAGTTTGGCATTTGTTGGAGTGCTTCTACTAAGGGGACATTGATGTGTAATTGCTTTAGTACCTCTAAGAATTTACTAAATTGTTTCTCCTCATGTGTTTTTTTCAATCTTTGAGGATAAGGAGGAGGAGGATACTCAGGTACTAACTTAGGTATTGGAATTTGAACTTCTTGTGATGCAGAACATTAGATGCTTCTCGCATGGCTTTCTTTTTCATTTTTGGCTTTTTCTCCCTTTTCTACACTTTCCTTCTCAGTTGACTCTATAAGATCCTTACCACTTCTCAAAGAAATAGCCTTAACTTGTTCCTTTCCTTGTCTTTGGGAAGGAGTAGCTTTTGTATTTGAAGGTAAGGCACCTTGTGGTCTTTGATACAAAGCTATGGCTAATTGACCTACTTGATTCTCTAAGTTCTTAATGGAAGCATCTTAGGCTTGTCTAGCAGTTCTAGATTCACCTATGAATGCTTTAAGCATGGATTCTAGAGAATTCTCAGTGGTAGGTTGAGAGTTTCTTTGGTTATTCTGAGGTGGGAATCTTGGTGGTGTGGTTGGTGCAGCATTAGATGCAAGTGCACTATTGTTGCTCCATCTTAAATTTGGGTGATTTTTCCAACCAGGATTATAAGTGTTGGAATAAGGGTTGTTATTCCTATTATAACCTACATAATTTATAGAGATAGGGTTGCTAGAACACTCCTCATACAAGTGACCTCCTCCACAGTACACACAACTAGTGGTGCCTGGAGGTGCTTGTTCAACTCGCCTTTGCGGTCTTTGTTCGTGATGCAGCTGCATTAGATGCAGTTGCATTGCCAGAAGTGAAGTTTTTCATCAAGTTAGCTAGAGTGGCTACTTGAGCAGATAGGGCAGATATATCATTAACTTTATGTACCCCTGATGGTTTCTTTTTGGCACTCACTCTCTCAGTAGTCCAACTAGAACTATTAGCTGCTATCCTATCTATCAATTCACATGCTTCATCATATGATAGATTTAATAACACTCCACTAGATGATGCATCAAGCATTATTCTGGTTTGAGGTTCTAAACGATTATAAAATGTTTCCATTTGAATAATGACAGGTAAACCATGATGAGGATATGTTCTCAAAAGTTCCTTCCATCTTTCCCATGCTTCAAATAAAGATTCAAATTCTATTTGTCTAAAAGAAGTAATATCAGTTCTCATCTTGGCATTTTTGATAGGTGGGAAATATTTTCCTAAAACTTTTTCAGCCATTTCATTCCATGAATGGATAGAGTTAGGCTCTAAAGAGTTTAGCCAAGCCTTAGCTCTATCTTTCAAAGAATAAGGAAACAACCTTAATCTAAATGCATCTTCATTAACACCAGGTATGATAAAGTTACTACATACTTCTAGAAATTGTCTTAAATTCAAATGAGGATCCTCATGAGGAGTTCCTCCAAATTGACCTATTGTTTGAAGCATTTGAAACATCATAGGTTTAAATTCAAAATTCATAGCATCTATATGAGGTCTAGATATGCTAGTTTGCATGTTTTGATGATCAAACTGAGCATAATCCCTCATAGGTCTATCTCTATCATTAATCATACCTATGTGATCCATGTGAATGAATTGTTCTCTCTGATCTTCTTCAGTAGCTTGATGTGACCCAGGGCCTCCTCTCACTGAGTGTGGCCTTGAACTTTGTCCTTCACTGTGAGACATGATGTAGGCTTGTTGATTTTGCTTTTGGAGTCTTAGCAATCTCCTATATCTTCTTTCTATTTATGGATCTAAGCTATATTCTAGTGTCCTGTTTCTGGTCCTGTACATATGCTAAAGCACCATGTGCTTCTGCATGATAGAAACTACAAATACCAGAAGTAATAAAACACTAAATTACAGTATATCAAATTTTCTAAAGAATTTAACTTCAATCCCCGGCAATGACGCCAAAAACTTGGCGTGAGGAAAGCATGTGCAAGTATACGCAGTCCTTAACAAGTAATACAGTGTTTAGAACAGGTCGAACCCACAGGGATTGATGAAATCTCTTTTAAATTCAATACAAGTAATATAGTGCAAAAGTAACCAAAGCACAATTTATAGTGGAGTTGATGTGATCACAACTAAGTTAGATAAGAAGGCAAAAGTACAAGTGTTTATAATGCAAATGAGAAAAGCTAGTTGGAATGTCTTCACCAAGTAATTTACCTTTAAGTGTTTGATGCAAGATGTGATGCGATTTGCATCGAATGTCACAGATTAGCTATGTGCCTTTGGGTCACTTTCTTTGAGTTTCATTACAAGATTCCTATGTCTAGGCATGCTAAATAAGTTCACTCTTGCCTTTTAAAGTACCCACAGTATCACCCTATGGACTATACTATCCTATGTCTAGGACTTAGCATTGTTTTCACAAAGTTTCCTTTATGTAAAACACTCACCCATATTAGTTCTTGAGTTATTAATTGTAAACCATGTCTGCTCTTACAAATCTACTTATTCAAAGTGATCAATCTCAAAATAAGTGTTGAAAGTATTATCAAGCAAGAACTAAAGTGCACACATTACATATATGCATCATACTTACTTAAAAACTTATTAAATGGTTAGAACATTCCAACTAAGAGAGATTTAGCTCAACATAGACATTGCAAGGAAAATATAAACTGAATAGAACATGTTTATATAATTGAAATCACAAAAGAGAGACAACAAGAGAGAAATTACACGAGTTGAAGCTCTTTGTATGAAGTCTCCTAGCAATGCTCTAGATTTACTCCTTAGCACTATGTAAACACTATGAAATCGAAGTAAGGATGGTTTGTCAGTTCCTTCCTTTCCCTCTTACAAAATAAAAACTAACTATGTATATTGAAATTTTAATCTAACTTATGGATTGTGATATATTTCCAAATGAAGATGTGAGGTCCTTTTATAGTCTTCAAGAAAGGTGCTTCCTTCCTTCATGTTGAAGTAATCTTGAGAGATTGAGCTGTAATTACTTTTCAGAAGTTGTTTCCCAAGTTGAGATCTTTGATCAAGTGTATAGGGAGCTCCAATGAGATATGAACATGTGTCCCTATGTTGATGACTCTTCAAAGCTATGCTCAAGGCTATGTGGGAATGGTACGCGCCGAAATATAAAGTGGTCTTGCTTTAGGGGACCAAGCAGGAGGTCAGCATGTAAGTGGATGTGCAAGTGGCTAGTCGCTCTCTCCAAGTGATGCAGATTTAGTGCAGGAGCATTGATGCAGGAGCATCTGTAGACTGCACTGAACTAAAACATCAAACATACCACAATATATCCAAAATGGCCTATTAACAACTATAACCATGTCAATTGTAACACCCCAAAAATAATTTAATTAATTATTTAATTAAGTTATTTAAGTATTTCGGGGATTAGTCATATTAAATTAATTATATAATATTTTGTTATGTAGGGAGTGGTGGAAACAATTGAAAGGGGGTGTAAAAAGGGCCTGTTGCGCCCCGAAAAATCCGGTTTGGGACTTTTCAGTTTGACAACGTGAAATTAGTAGAGCCGCCACCAATATTTATTTTTTAGGAAAAATATTGAAAAAAAAACCTTTTTGAAAAGAGGGTGGTCTTTCGAAAACTTAGAGATGTAGGTTCTGGGGTCGGTTGCACATGGAGAAGGTATTAGCACTTCACGCGCTTCTTTCTACCGAAAGGGAACCATTAATTTGATGTGGTTTTGAAATGTTTGATTTGAAATATATTGTTCTACTTTTTCTTTTCTTTTCTTTTGTGAAATGGTTTTATTGAAAACAGAAAGAGACATGTTTTTGGTATCTTTGAATATCAGGACAAAACAAAGATTTTTGAAAATGGTGCTTGACGGGACATGAACCTGGCCCCACGCACTCACCGGCCGAGGATCAAAGCTACGTAGTTCTTGTTTTGGTTTTGAAAATATTTTTGGTTATCTTTGAAAAGCGGAACAAAACAAAGATTTTTTGAAAAGGGTGCTTGACGGGACATGAACCGGTCCTACGCACCTCATTTGGCCGAGGATCAAAGCTACGTAGTTCTTGTTTTGCGTGTGAAAACGGCTTAGGGGTTTAGGTTTTGGAGTTTTTGAAATAAGACTAGAGTGTTCGCGAACACCAAACAAGCAAAGGCTTCGAGTGGCATTCGGTATTAACTCGAAAGAAAAAAGAGTTGGAGCCGGCAATCAAACAAGCAATGGCTTCGAGTGATTACGAGCGACAACATTGTATTATTCTTTTTTTGAAAATTGTTTTGAAAAAGGTGATGAGCCTTAGTGATAATTACCACTAAATAACTCATGTTATTTTGGAAATTTGAATTGGTTTTTTTTGTTGTTTAATTAATGTGTGGGAGCTTTCATAATAGTCAAACAAGCAAAGGCTTCGAGTGACTATCACTAATAACTCCTCATTAACGATCAAACAAGCAATGGCTTCGAGTGATGGTTAATGATTTGCTTAGAAAAATGCCTTAGGTTTTTATTTGAAAACAATTGAATTTGAGTTTGAAGAAAAGAAAGTAGAACATAACAAATCTTTTCAAGTCAAAACCGAGACAACAATGAAGGCATAAGCAAAGCACATATGAGGAATATTTACAAGTTGCCATGAACAATTGAATACATGATTAATTAAATACACGATTGAGCAAGTATATGAGTGTATGAGCATGCAATTGTAGAATACAAGGTATGGCATTATTGAATGCATGATTAGGCTAATGCATGAATGCATGAACATACATGTGTGGAATACAAGACATGAGATTAATATATGCATGGGCATTTAGGAGAGCATGAATGCAAAAGATGTAAACTTATATGAATACATGAATGATAAGATGCAAAGTGTAAAAATCTTTTGGGTGTTTTTGCAAATAGACAAGTGGTAAAAACTTGTGGTAAAAAGTTAGTAAAGAGTAAGACAAGCATGCATGAAGTGTAAGGTAATTACTTAATGAAATAGTAAAGTAAAAAGTAAAAGGTTTTCTTTTTTTTTTTACTTATGGTAAAATGCTAGTGAATGGTAAGGTAAAAAGTGAAAAACACATTAACACTATTACACATTTCCACACAAGATCAAACACACATTTTAAGCATTGAAATGAAACCTAAAAAGGAACCCTAAGGCCGAAACCTCATATGGTCAAAATATCAAGTTATTTCATGCCCAAATTTATGATCAACACATGAAACAAGTCACACAAATCAAGCTTTTCATTTACATAAATCAAAAAGAGGAAAGAAAACATCAAACCCTAGTTTTTAAGGCCTAAGGCCGAAACCTTATATGACATAAACAACACATCATTTCATGCACAAATTCATAATCAAACACATGGAACAAATTATGCAAGTTTAAGCACATCGAGCATTTATTTACACAAAAATCAAAAAGTAAAAGGAAGGCAAATAAAACCCTAATTTGTAAGGCCTAAAACCGAACCCTCACACTCAATGAATCAAACCAAAATCTCAACTTGCAAGTTATGACATGAACAAGGGATGCATATATCACATGGAAATTATTTATTCATGCAAATATGACAAAATAAGTATGAAAAAATGCAAGAACATGGTTGAAAAACACAAGAAACCTCTCCTCAAGGCCAGTGGTTTCCTTCAAACACCCAAGGCTCCCAAAGTCCTTGACATAGTGTTTGAAATGAACCCTCTAAGCCTCTTAGAGAGGATAGAGGAGTAGAAGGGAGATTCACATGCTAATGGTGAAAATGCAAAAGATAAGATTTTTACCTCAAGATCAAAGCTACACAAGAATAGGAGAATGAAGATCAAAACCAAAACAAACCAAAACCTTCACAAATCACCAACAATGCCACGCAAATTTGAAGAAAGCAAGCTTCTTTATGGAGTAAAAATGGAATCAAGGATGAAAAGAAGAGGATATGTGAATGTGGAGTAGATTTGAGGTGATTTGGTGGA
Source organism: Oxytropis ochrocephala (assembly GCA_020916435.1). Classification (NCBI taxonomy): domain Eukaryota; kingdom Viridiplantae; phylum Streptophyta; class Magnoliopsida; order Fabales; family Fabaceae; genus Oxytropis; species Oxytropis ochrocephala. The sequence goes on from CM037088.1 coordinate 51,680,456, forward strand.
TGAAAATTGAAAAGAGAATGGAAGGGAATGAAGGAGGGGTTCGGCCAAGAGGAGGAGAGGAGAGGAGAGAATGCTAGCTAGGGTAAAAATGAGAGTGTGTGTGTGTGAAGTCTCCTATTTTTGGGTTTTATATGAAGTGAAAATTTAAAGGGTAATTAGGACAATGTGCTTCTTGCAAACCAATAGGATTTGAGATAAATTTTGAATCAATGGTCAAGATGCAAGATCACATGGATTGAGGGTAATTAAAAACACAAAATGGGGGAGAGAGAGGGCTGGAATGCGCAGCTTAGGAGTGGTGGTGAAGGATAATCTCAATTACAAAATGGTATTTTTCTATAAAGCTTATTACACAAGTGCCATTTTGATTCAAATGAAGGGTGAGGATTGTTTTTCACACTTGAATGGATGGCCATGATTTAATATAATTTGCAAGCAATAAAAATAAATGAAAATGGGAGGTATATGGCTGAAGTGCGCAGCAAGGAGTGTGGGGAGTGAGTGGAATTGCAAATTGTACTATTGTACTATCCTTATCCTTTCACAATTCAAAAGAATGTAGAATATTCCCTTCTAGATCTTTCTTCCTAATTCATGCCATTTTGGGCCCTATCCTATGATTCAATGATTGGGCTCTGAATTTTATGATCTCACCAATCCCAAAATTGATTTATTTGCCCCACCTCAAAGGAAAAGACCATTTTACCCCTCTATCCAAAAACTAGGTTTTTAGACCAAAAGGTTTAATATTTATGCACAAAAATAATCACAATGGAGCACAAATATCCTTTAAATAAATCATTGATGATTATCCAAGGATTTGGGACAAAAAACCGTTTTTATTGTGAAATGACCAAAATGCCCTCTTACTCTAAAAACTCTAGTTTTTGCTTGAAACACATTTCCACTTCAAAAATGTTTTTTCAACCTAGGAGTGACCTCTAGTACCTTGAAATGCATGTTGGATGACTTGTTTTGAGGAATTGCCCTTTATTTGCAAAATGACCAAAATACCCTTTTGCAACGAAAAACCCTAATTTGTCTAAAAGTGCATTCCAACTCCAAAAATGATTTTAGACACTTTGAAAGGACTTTAAAAACTTAAATGCAATGCATGATGCTTTTTTACTTTTTAATTTAATTATTTTTTGGGGAAAATTAGGGTTTAGACCTAAGCCGGACAAAATTGGGGTATGACAGCTGCCCCTCTTTATCGAGATTTTAACAAGGAATATGAATTGGCAGGAAACATATTCCGAGGCAAAATAGAGATAAAGAATTCAGAAATTATACCGATTTTGTTTTCCTAGGAAAACCCGAATTTTCTTTTTGTTTTCTAATTTTCTTTTTGGGTGAATGAATGCCACCAGAAACAAATCAGTAAAAACAAGAAATAAATTGGTGCCCACCCTCAAAGCAAAAGCAAGAAGTAAATTGGTGCCAACCTCGATGGCATAAACAAAGAAGAAATAAAGCAATAAATAAAACAAGAAAGAAAGTACGCGAGTCCTCCGATAAGGCGCGACACCGCGAGTGCGGTAAAGAAGGAGCGCCATCGCTCCGGAAGGAACACCTGGTTCTCGAAGGAGCATCTCGCGCTTTGAAGGAGTACTTGGGCTCAAGGAACACTTGGCTCAAGGTGGCCTATTCGAGCGCTTCGAGGTTCTCGTATCAAGTGTAGAATTGATACACTTCACCTGATGGACTTACGCTATGCTTTACATCGCACACTAGTCCAAGGACGCAAGTCGGGGGTCGATCCGTCATGCTCCGTGATGACTTGGCGAAATGAAGGACACGAGGTCTGAGGGGCCGATCCGTCATGCTCCGTGATGACTTGGCGAGATGAAGGTCGAGTTCAAAGTCGCTGCATGGACCGTTGATTTGAACTAAACCGAAGGACTCTGTGGTCCGATGATTCGCTTGCTCGATAACGACGGATCCGGCGGGACGCCTTGGTCCCGAGGGGATGCACGGGTCCGGGGGATTCACAAATCTCGTTGATTGACCGATTGAGATGGCTGGCCGCCGGGCGCATTGAATTGAGGTACCTGCATATGTCAGTTGATGCAAGGAATGATGCATGAAGCATGGGTGCATGTTATGCAAAGGCATGGTATGCAGGAGTATGTTATGCGAGTGCATGCAATGCTATGATTTTGATGTGATGATGCATGTGGTGGATCTGTTTTCCTTTGTTTTTGATTCTTTTTCGATTGTTTTCTCACCACTTTTCGCTTTTTCAAGTTATCCGCTTTTTCATGTTTTTTTCTTTTCGATCGCCTTTCTTTTTTTTTTCTCGACTGCTCATTTTTGCTTTTTGACAAGGCTTATTCTTTTCTTGGTTCAACCGACTTCCGATACTCCCGTACGAGACCGAAAGGCCGAGGAAATCGCAAGGCTTATGAACCGAACGCGCTTGCTCTCTCGGTTCGCCATCCGAACGGTTTGTGAATGCAACCTTTTTGTAAGGTTAATTATCTTTAGGAATTTGCTTATTTCCCATGACTTTTAAAGATTTCGCAATGATTTATAATGCCTTATGATGTACTCACATGTTTTACAATTCGTAATCACCATCATCATAAAACGCTTATTTTGGAGCGTAAAAGCGTAAATAACAACAAACAAGACATGAGAAAAGCCGAGCTTTATTGATGTGGAAGCCGATCGCGTAACGTTACGTTACGATCGTTGAGTACATTTGAAAGTTTTAAAACTATAAAAAGACACGAAAAGAAAAACAAGAGGTAAACTGAATTCAAACTGTCCGTCTCTGTGGAGCAGTGCCGACATCTGTGTCCTTGACCTTGATCACTCCCTCCTTCGAGTCTTCGGGGAAATTGTATGCCTTTCTTTACTTTTCATGCTCAAGTTTTTCGACCCTAATTTTTGCTCGATCGCCTTTTGCGGGTTTTCAATCCACCGGTCGCTCCGATTTTGCCTAGGTCGCCTCTTTCGGGTTTTCAACCTAGCGAGCTAATTCTTGCTTGGCTCATCTTTCTCATTTTTACTTATTTCTTTCGTGCATAATACTTCTTCACCGAGTCTGAATTGACTGGGTTCTTGAGATCTTCTCCATCCATGTTGGTGAGTATCAACGCTCCTCCCGTGAAGGCTTTCTTGACTACATATGGACCATCATAAGTGGGCGTCCACTTCCCTCGAGGGTCACTCGATAGCGCAAGATCTTTTTGAGTACTAGATCTCCTCATTAAATTCACGTGGCCGGACTTTCTTGTCGGCGTTCTCATTCTCTGTTGGTACAGCTTGTCCATGGCACAACGCAGCAATCCTTTTCTCTTCAATGAGGTTTAGCCGATCTAGGCGGCCTGCACTCCACTCGCTTCTTCCAACTTGGTTTCCATTAATACCAAGCAGGAGGGTATTTCAACCTCAATAGGAGTATCGCTTCGACCCATATACCTGTGGAGAAAGGGGTTGCCCTATCGATGTACGTGACCGAAGTACGGCAGAGCCATGCAAGGCGAAGGGAAGCATCTCATGCCAATCCTTGTAGGTTACCACCATTTTTTGCACTATTTTCTTGATATTCTTGTTATCGCTTCTACCGCTCCATTCATCTTTGGGCGTAGGGAGAGGAATTGTGATCTTTGAATGTTGAATTCTTTGCACAAGTCCTTCATCATTTTATCGTTTCGAGTTGTCGCCGTTGTCGGTGATGATCTTGTTGGGTAGACCATATCGGCAAATCGATCCTTCTTCACAAATTTGGCAACCATCGAAATGGTTATATCGAATATGAAGCAACTTCAACCCACTTGGTAAAGTAGTCAATTGCAACGAGAATGAAGCGATGCCCGCTTGACGCTTTGGGTTCAATAGGACCTATGACGCCCATGCCCCACATTGAAAACGCCAAGATGCAAGTCGTAACGCTTAGTTTGGCGGTGGCACATGGATATGATCATCATATATCCGCATTTGTGGCACTTTCTTACAAAGCTATAATGACCGATTCCATCCAGAACAAAGAATAACCCGCCTTAAGATTTTTCTAGCCATAGTGTGCCCATGGAATAGGTCCCAAATGAGCCTTCATGCACATCTCTCATGATTCTTTCAAACTTTCTTCCTTGGCAACACACCTCAGAGAACCATATCGTGATTTCTTTTGTAAAGAACTTCACCACTCAAGAAGAAATTCTTGACAATCTTCTCGAGAGTTCTCTTGTCATTCTCTCGATGCCCCCGGTGGGTATTCCTGTTAGCGATGTAACGCTTGATGTCGTGGTACCAAGGCTTTCGTCGGGCTCTTCATCTATTGTCATGTGCAAGAGTGATGCGCAGCAGTCCGGCGTTGAATTCTCGATATTGGTCAAGCTCTTGTCACAATTGACATTGAACATAGAGGACAAGTGTTGCAATGCATCGGCTAACCGGTTTTCGCCTCGAGGATATGCTTGAAGGTGATCTCGTCAAAGGACTTCATCAACTCTGCGTGTAATCACAATAAGGAATCGGTTTGGGATCTCTCGGTCTCCCAATCGCTCTCACTTGATGAATAACTAGTGGCTGAATCCCCATACACATCTAGCCTTTTAACATTCCATTCTAGGGCTGCTTGAACACCCGTGATACACGCTTCATACTCGCTATGTTATTTGTGACATAGAAGCTCATCGCAGTTGACGGGAATGAAACGGTTGTCGAGATATCAACACAAAGACCGCCCGCGCCCCCATACATTTGACGCACCATCGAATATCATTCTCCATCTTTCACTTTCATGGGACTTCCCCTCATCGAACAGTGCCATGATGTCTTCATCGGGAAAATCATGCCGCATTGGCTGGTAGTCTGGGATTGGCTGACATGCCAAATATTCAGCGAATGTGCTACCTTTAATCGCTTTTGTGTAACATACAGGATATCGTATTCTGACAATTGCATCTGCCAACGGGCAATTCGTCCTGTGAGAGCTGGTTTCTCAAACATGTACTTGATCGGGTCCATTTTTGACACCAACCAAGTTGTGTGACTCAAAGATGTAACGCCTTAAACGATGAGCAAATTTCAAACTAAAGCACAACAGTCGTTTCCAAAGATGGAATATCTTGTCTCACATCGGTGAACTTTTTGCTTAGATAGTATATTGCATGCTCCTTTTTCCCGGATTCATCGTGGTCGACCCAAACACACAAACCCATTGAATTGTCTAGCACTCGTAAGGTATAAGATGAGTGGCTCGCGCTCGCCACAGTGGCATTAAGACCGTGGATTCTCGCAAATACACCTTAATTTTCTCAAAGGCGACTTGACATCGGTCATTCCATTTCAACTCTTGATTTTTGCATAGCAATTTGAAGATTGGCTCACAAGTAGCGATCAACTAGAAGATGAATCGAGAGATGTAATTCAACCTTCCGAGGAAACCACCGACTTCTTTCTCTGCTTTTGTAATCGGCATTTCGAGGATGGCTTTTACTTTGTCCGATCCATTTCAATGCCTTTACGGGCCGACAATGAAGCCTAACAACTTTTTCGATCTCACTCCAAACGCACTTGGTTGGATTCAATTTGAGCTTATATTTTCTCAAACGCTCAAAGAGTTTTTCGCAGATTGATAATGTGCTCCTCATCGGTTTTAGATTTTGCGATCATGTCATCAACATAAACCTCAATCTCTTTATGCATCATATCGTGGAATAAGGTAACCATGGCCCTCTGGTAGGTTGCGCCAGCATTCTTCAATCCGAATGGCATGACCTTATAAATGAATATTCCCAAAGTGTTATGAAAGTTGTCTTTTCCATGTCCTCGTGGTCCATTTTGATCCGATTATATCCCGAATATCCATCCATGAAGGAGAATAACGAGTGTTGGGCTGTACTATCCACTAAGACATCAATGTGAGGCAAAGGAAAATCGTCTTTAGGGCTAGCACGGTTCAGATCTCGGTAGTCGACGCACATTCTGACCTTCCCATCCTTCTTGGGAACTGGGACAATATCGGCAACCCATCATGCGGTACTTGGCCACCGCTAAGAATCTGCATCAAATTGCTTCCTCACTTCATCTCCGATTTTGAGGACATTTCGTGTTTCATCCTTCTCAACTTCTCGCTGACAAAGTGGGCATTGTGTTTGCCGGTAGCTTGTGTACCACAATGTCAGTGTCCAACCCGGGCATATCTTGGTAGGACCATGCAAACACATCCACATAATCGTGCAATAGCTGAACCAAATTCACACGATCTTTCTCACTCATGGTGATACCCACTTTGATCTCTTTCTTATTTTCAGCTGTACCCAAATTAATCACTTCAGTAGCTTCCTTGTGGGCTCGACACCCTTTCTTCTTGTTTCATTAACCTCATGAGTTCTGGGAGGAGTTTCCCATTCTTCTTAAAAATCCCCTCACCCTATTGATGGGGTGATCAAAGGTAAAAAGTGGAACTGTCGACACTCATGCTTTTGTGAGACTATTGTTGTGAGATCCGCATTTTGCCGGCTTAAAAAGCGTAACGAAAAGGCGAGACAAACAAACAATAAAAACAGAAAATGATTCACGCAATGAAAAGGAAAAACGATTTTTATTGATTGAGAAATTCAAAACAAGCGTTTTTATTGATGAGGATGACTTAGAAAATAAAAACATGTGAGCCCCTAACAACTGGTCCTATGGCCTTGGGCAGAGCCACAGGGTTGCATTACAAATGATTACTTTAAATTAAAAGACACGGGAGGATCAGCAGCCTTCCAATTCTTTAATTCTTCACCGATCTGCAAATGACGAACTGCACTCGCCTCGCCTTCTTCAGACTCAGAACCTTCTATGACGACGGCAACTTGGTTGGGATTCCATAAAACAGCACTCACAAAGCTTTGACTGATGTCGCAAAATGGGATCTTATGGGGCCAGGGATCTTCACCTCTGGACTTGGCCAACCATCGGCGCTTTCGTTCATCTGCCATCGTTCTCCTTTCCTCCTCACTTGGGGTATATCCTAGCCCGCAACGGTCTTTGTTTTCCTTCAGTTGGATGGGAGCTAGAATCCCTTGACCAGACTTTCCCAAACCAGAACCAACCTTGTATCCTTGGGCTAACATAATTTTGGCAACCATCTCCTCCTCTTTGGTTCTTCCAAATACTGCATTGGCGATCTCCAAGGACTGAAAGGCTGTTTCCAAAGATTCTTCAGCAGCTTCCACATACTTGAACTCAGATGGCTTATTAACCAAAGTCTCCTCTTCACCAAACACTACCACAACCTTATCATCCACCATGAATTTGACCCGTTGGTGTAGAGAAGAAGGGATTGCCCCAGCCATGTGGATCCAGGGTCTCCCTAACAGACATTTATATGAAGAGGGGATATCCATGATTTGGAAGTTGATACCAGAAAACTTCAGGACCAACTGGATGGGAAATTCCATCTCTCCCAAAGACCTCCTTTTGGACCCATCAAATGCTCGCACCAGCGTCGAACTTGGTTTCATGTAGGAGCAATCAACATCTAACTTGTCCATGGTTGACTTCGGCATCACATTCAGTGAAGACCCATTGTCGATCAGTACTCTGGCCAGCACATAGTCCCCACACTTTACTGAGATGTGCAGAGCTTGATTGTGCTCTTTTCCGCTCGAGGGTAACTCGTCATCAGCAAAGGTTAGGTGATTTGCAGCCACCACATTTCCGACAATTCCATCAAATTGATTCACCGAGATGTCCTCTCGCAACATGAGCCTCTCACCGAGCACTTTCATCGTGGTCGCTTCGTGTGCTTCAACCGAGCAAAGCAGCAGTGAAAGCATGGATATCTTTGATGGCGTCTGTTTCAACTGATCAACCACCCTGTAATCACTTTGCCGAATAATCTTCAGGAATTCATCTGCTTCTTTTTCCCTTACTTTTTCTGGAGCAACCTCTGGCTCTTTTCCTTTCTCTTTACGGCTTCCTGTTTCACCTCTTTAGGTATTTTCGCCGTAGAGGTTTTACGGAGCATACGCTCTTCCGCTTCTCGTGATCCCACTTGATCCCGCTTATATTAGTTACTGAGTGGTGCTAGGAGAGCATTCTCATTGTATATTTCAGGACCGCCTTATTTGACTCATAACGAAATGGAGTGGTACTTCAATCACTATTGGCCGAGCATTTGCTCGCACCAATCTAGGATTGAAATTGTAAGGAATTTCAATGGGATTTTCGATTGCTCTATCATTGTCATGGTATAGCGTCCACACCTCTCGTATTCGTAACTATCCATGATGATGACCACTTGGTGGTGTTGCTCATCTTCCTCATCCCATCCCGTAATGGATATCTTCTATTCGGATTCGAGCACTCTCATGAGCATCATATCCACCAAGTAATCAAATTTTCCACTAGGTTCTCTAGGGTATCCCAACATTCTTCTTTTGTCATGGGGACAACCACTTGGTTGTCTTTGTTCATCTTCTTCACCCCACCCCCGTAAATTTGGATGTCTTCTATTCGGATTTGAGCGCTTTCGGGAGCATCATATCCACCAAGTAATCAAATTTTCCACTAGGCTCTCCTAGGGTATCCCAACATCCCTTTTTTGTAGGCACTACCGTTACACCTTCACCGATTTCTTCCTTGCATGAGAAGGGATTGGGTCCTTAGTGATTGTTGGTCGAGCCTCGGCTTGAACCAATCTTGGATCGAGATTGCGAGAATTTCGATTGGATTTTTGGCCTCTCTACTGCATTTGCCGAATATAGAGTTAGCACTTCATCTTCCATACCATGAGTTCCTACCGGACCACATACCGATCCATCAAGTCTTGTAGGATCATCTTGAAGGTTTCACAACTTCCCACACATAAAGAGTCAAGACACCCTTCTTCATGGCAACACCCTCTTTGACAACCTTGGCCCAAAGATAGCTCAAAGTGTATACAACACTCAATGGAGTTTTGATCTCTTGCACTTTCTTTACCAATCGCCCACCATAACTTTCTATAGCGTTGGTGGTTGGCCTCGATGACTCCTAAGAATGGATTGGTTGTTGTATTCGGGCCGTTCGCTTGAATGAGATCCAACCAGCGTCTCTCATCGATCTTGCACCACATGCTTAAAGGCTTTACACTCCTCTACAAGCATGGCCAACCCCGTTTTCATGGAAACCGCAGTTGCACTAGCGATGTATCCTCCGGGAAATGGTGGTCGAACGACTTTCATCGGCCGAGTGTTGATCGTGTTGTTGGAGGTCAAGTGATTAAACAAACTCCGTACGCCATCGGAATTGGGTCAAAGTGGTTCGCTTGAACCGGTATCCCCGAGCCTTGGGACCATCATTGCCTTCTTTGGGTGGCACAGAGCGAGAGAATGGAATAGTTTAGCTTTGGAGGAGTACCAAAAGATGAATTTCCCCCTGTAATGACATTAGTTTCTCCTTCTTTCTTTTTAGGGAAATGTGGCTGGTATTTCTTCTGGTTGCTGGACCCACCAGAGCTCCCTGCATTACCGAGGTGATTCGAAATCTTCCCGCTTCGAAGGCCGTGTTCAAGTCTTTCTCCGAAGACTATCATGTCGGAGAAACTGGTTGAGACACTTGTGATCAGCCTGTCATAATAGATTGCCGGCAGAGTTTCCAGGAACATGTATACCATCTCTTTCTCAGTCAAAGGAGGTTGAACCTGGGCAGCTGTGCTTCGCCATTTCTGAGCATACTCCTTGAAAGTCTCTTTCTCACCCTTACTCATGTGCTGCAACTGCGACCTATCCGGAGCCATATCCATGTTGCACTTATACCGCTTCATGAAAGCTTCAGACAAATCTTTCCAACAACGGATTTTAGAGGATTGTAACTTCATATACCAATCTAGAGGAGCTCCCGCCAAACTGTTTTGGTAAGGTAAAAAGTGAAAAAACACATTAACACTATTACACATTTCCACACAAGATCAAACACACATTTTAAGCATTGAAATGAAACCTAAAAAGGAACCCTAAGGCCGAAACCTCATATGGTCAAAATATCAAGTTATTTCATGCCCAAATTGATGATCAACACATGAAACAAGTCACACAAATCAAGCTTTTCATTTACATAAATCAAAAAGAGGAAAGACAACATCAAACCCTAGTTTTTAAGGCCTAAGGTCAAACCTTATATGACATAAACAACACATTATTTCATGCACAAATTCATAATCAAACACATGGAACAAATTATGCAAGTTTAAGCACATCAAGCATTTATTTACACAAAAATCAAAGAGTAAAAGGAAGGCAAATAAAACCCTAATTTGTAAGGCCTAAAACCGAACCCTCACACTCAATGAATCAAACCAAAATCTCAACTTGCAAGTTATGACATGAACAAGGGATGCATATATCACATGGAAATTATTTATTCATGCAAATATGACAAAATAAGTATGAAAAAATGCAAGAACATGGTTGAAAAACACAAGAAACTTCTCCTCAAGGCCAAGGGTTCCCTTCAAACACCCAAGGCTCCCAAAGTCCTTGATATAGTGTTTGAAATGAACCCTCTAAGCCTCTTAGAGAGGATAGAGGAGTAGAAGGGAGATTCACATGCTAATGGTGAAAAATGCAAAAGATAAGATTTTTACCTCAAGATCAAAGCTACACAAGAATAGGAGAATGAAGATCAAAACCAAAACAAACCAAAACCTTCACAAATCACCAACAATGTCACGCAAATTTGAAGAAAGCAAGCTCCTTTATGGAATCAAGGATGAAAAGAAGAGGATATGTGAATGTGGAGTAGATTTGAGGTGATTTGGTGGATGAAAATTGAAAAGAGAAATGGAAGGGAATGAAGGAGGGGGTTCGGCCAAGAGGAGGAGAGGAGAGGAGAGAATGCTAGCTAGGGTAAAAATGAGAGTGTGTGTGTGTGAAGTCTCCTATTTTTGGGTTTTATATGAAGTGAAAATTTAAAGGGTAATTAGGACAATGTGCTTCTTGCAAACCAATAGGATTTGAGATAAATTTTGAATCAATGGTCAAGATGCAAGATCACATGGATTGAGGGTAATTAAAAACACAAAATGGGGAGAGAGAGGGCTGGAATGCGCAGCTTAGGAGTGGTGGTGAAGGATAATCTCAATTACAAAATGGTATTTTTCTATAAAGCTTATTACACAAGTGCCATTTTGATTCAAATGAAGGGTGAGGATTGTTTTTCACACTTGAATGGATGGCCATGATTTAATATAATTTGCAAGCAATAAAAATAAATGAAAATGGGAGGTATATGGCTGAAGTGCGCAGCAAGGGAGTGTGGGAGAGTGAGTGGAATTGCAAATTGTACTATTGTACTATCCTTATCCTTTCACAATTCAAAAGAATGTAGAATATTCCCTTCTAGATCTTTCTTCCTAATTCATGCCATTTTGGGCCCTATCCTATGATTCAATGATTGGGCTCTGAATTTTATGATCTCACCAATCCCAAAATTGATTTATTTGCCCCACCTCAAAGGAAAAGACCATTTTACCCCTCTATCCAAAAACTAGGTTTTTAGACCAAAAGGTTTAATATTTATGCACAAAACTAATCACAATGGAGCACAAATATCCTTTAAATAAGTCATTGATGATTATCCAAGGATTTGGGACAAAAAACCGTTTATTGTGAAATGACCAAAATGCCCTCTTACTCTAAAAACTCTAGTTTTTGCTTGAAACACATTTCCACTTCAAAAATGTTTTTTCAACCTAGGAGTGACCTCTAGTACCTTGAAATGCATGTTGGATGACTTGTTTTGAGGAATTTCCCTTTATTTGCAAAATGACCAAAATACCCTTTTGCACTGAAAAACCCTAATTTGTCTAAAAAGTGCATTCCAACTCCAAAAATGATTTTAGACACTTTGAAAGGACTTTAAAAACTTAAATGCAATGCATGATGCTTTTTTACTTTTTAATTTAATTATTTTTTGGGGAAAATTAGGGTTTTGACCTAAGCCGGACAAAATTGGGGTATGACAGGGCCCAAGCCACTTGAGCCCAAAACATATAAGGCTTAGGTTAGTGTCTTATTCACTTAGAAAGAAAAGAAAAGAAAAAGAGAAGAGAAGAAAGAAAGAAGAGTTGCGCCGTTGAGAGAGAAGAGGAGAAGAGGAAGAAATCGCAAGTTGAGGGAGAAGAAGCAATTGTTGCTGCGTTTTGGTGTTTGTGGAAGTATTTCCATCTCCAATCAATTCTTAAGGTAAGGGGAGTCTCATAGTATAAAGGGTTTATGATGGGTTGTATATGGGATGGTAGTATCTATGATGCCTAGGAGGTGTTTGATGAGATGTTTGATCTATATTTGATTATATGTATGCTATTGGTATTGTTTTGAACGCTGTTGTTTTGATTGGAATGTTGTTAAAAAAGTTGCACCCTAGGTGTTTGATAGAATGTCTAAGTGAAGTTTAGAATGCTTATTTGTTGTATGATGAATTGTGTTGCTGAATTCAAGGTGGTTTGCTGCTGGAATTTGTGAAAAATCAAGGATTAAGCATTTTAGGTGCCACTAGGCACCTTGTCTTCAGTTTTGCTTTTGGCGCTCGGGCGCAACACAAATTCTTTGCCAGTGTGTTGCGCCGAAAAATCCGGTTTGGGACTTTTCGGTTTGACAACGTTTGAAAATCGAAGAGAGAGCCGCCACCAATATTTATTTAGGAAAACATTGAAAAAACCTTTTTAGGAAAGCGGGTGGTCTTTGAAAACTTAGAGATGTAGGTTTGAAATTGCGGTTGCATGGGAAGGTATTAGCATTTCACGCGCCTCTTTCTACCGAAAAGGAACCATTAATTTGATGTGGTTTTGAAATGTTTGATTTGAAATACATTGTTCTATTTATTTTTCTTTTCTTTTTGAGAAATCACTTTATTGAAAAAACGGAAACAGGATGTTTTGGTATCTTTGAAAAGCGGGACAAGATAAAGATTTTTGAAAAGCGTGCTTGACGGGGACAGAACCCGGTCCTCACGCACCTCACCGTTGAGGATCAAAGCAACGTAGTTCTTGGTTTTTTTAAGGGTGTTTTAAAGGTATGCTTGACGGGACATGAACCCGGTCCCACGCACCTCACCTACCGAGGATCAAAGCAACGTAGTTCTCAATTTTTTTTAAAGGTATGCTTGACGGGACATGAACCCGGTCCTACGTACCCTCACTGGCTGAGGGATCAAAGCAACGTAGTTCTCAGGTTTTGCGTGTGAAAACGGCTTTGTGATTTTTGAAAGTGCTTTTGGAGTTTTTTTGAAATAAGACTCGAGTGTTCGCGAACGCCAAACAAGCAAAGGCTTCGAGTGGCATTCGGTATTAACTCGAAAGAAAAGTGAGTTGGAACTGGTAATCAAACAAGCAATGGCTTCGAGTGATTACAAGCGACAACGTCGTATTATTCTTTTGAAAATAGTTTTGGAAAAAGGTGGTGAGCTAATAGCTCGTGTTATTTTGGAAGTTTGAATTAGTTGTTTTTGTTGTTTAATTAATGTGTGGGAGTTTTCATGATAGCCAAACAAGCAAAGGCTTCGAGTGACTACCACTAATAGCTCCTCATTAACGATCAAACAAGCAACGGCTTCGAGTGATGGTTAATGATTTTTATTTAGAAAAATGCCTTAGGTTTTCTTATTAAAAAAGCATAGGATTTCAAGCTTGAAAAGGAAATATAACATTTCAAATCCTTCTTACAAGTCAAAAGCTCAAAACAACCATTGGGACACAAGCAAAGCAATCAAAAGAGTATTTACAATTTGCTATGAACAATTGGGGGCACAATGATACAAGTATATGAGTGCAAAAGTATGCAATTATGGAATGCAAAATACAACATTATTGAATGCATGAGTATTTAATTTATGAAAAGGAAAAAACATGATATTAATGCATGAACATTTAATTTATGAGATGCAAAACATGATATTAATATATGCATGAGTAAACTTGAAAAGATATAAACAAATGCATGAACATGTAGGCATAAACCTAAACTAACATAGGAAATTGCCAAATGGGCATCTAGCAAGGCATTTTTATTCAAGCTAAAAGTCTAAGGAAACCAAAATAGTAACCTAAAACCCTAACCCCAAGAATACACATGAGGGGACCAAAACAAAAAAAATCAAAACCCTAGTACTATTGAGTATAACAATGGAGAATTTTATTCAATGAGATGGGCTCATGACCTAAGCCAAATATGTAAAGAAAACTTTGAACATTAAACAAAACTATGATTAATTCACAAGAACTATTTAAAAGATTAAACTATGAAATAAATTGAATCCTTTCTTGCAATCTTCACCACTTGAATGAAATGCACTAGGCATGTAGTGAGAATCATTTTGCAAGATCATCAACAAGTGGACAACAAGATAACTAGACTACAAGAACACATAAACTATTAAACTAGAAAATGGATTGAATCCTTTCTTGCAATCTTCACCACTTTAATGAAATGCACTAGGCATGTAGTGAGAATCACTTTGCAAGATCATCATTAACTAACAACAATATAGCTAAACCATAAGAATATATAAACACATAAAATAGAAATGGATTGAATCCTTTCTTGCAATCTTCACCACTTTAAGGAAATGCACTAGGCATGTAGTGAGAATCACTTTGCAAGATCATCATTAACTAACAACAATATAGCTAAACCATAAGAATATATAAACACATAAGATAGAAATGGATTGAATCCTTTCTTGCAATCTTCACCACTTTAAGGAAATGCACTAGGCATGTAGTGAGAATCACTTTGCAAGATCATCAATAAACAAAAGGTAAACTAAAACACAAGAAATAATGAGCACATAAACTAATATATTAAACAAAAGTCATTTCTAGCTCTCTTCACTACTAAGATCAAAGTGCACTTGGCACTAGTAGGAATCATAGAGCCAAATCCTCAACAACTTACTAAAGAAAAATACCAACAACAAGATTTAAACAAAGAAACAACAAAATCAATTTTGAAGACATTTTAAATCATGTATATGCGCAACTTTGCTTCCTTTTATTTAACAAGAAAACTCAAAAATTAACATGAAAACAACACTAATCAACTTATTTTAGGGTGAGACAACAAATCTCACCCCTCAACCACAACAAACTACATTGAAAAGATGATGCTATGCGAAAGGAATGAAGGGAAGAAAATGAGATTCAATGCAAAATATTTGGAGATGATGCAAAGAGGGTTAAGGATTTTACCTTTTCTCTAAAATGGAAGAGAAAATTGAAGAAATGGAGGAGGAAAAATGCAAGAAAGCTTCGGCCTTGCAAGGAAAGGAAGGAGATAAAGGTGGTGTGATGAACTTCTTGAGTGAGAAAGGAAGGTTAAGGGTGTGAGAGGTGGATTCAAGGTGTTTTGGTGGATGAAGGTGAAGTAATGGAGGAGGGGGAAGGAGGAGAAGGCTTCGGCCTAGAGGGAGGAGAGGGAGAGGAGAAGAGTGCTAGGTTTTCTTGAAGGTAAGAATAATAGCCAAAGATTGGTGAAGAGAGAAAGTGTGAGCTATTTATAGGGGTTTTGAGGCTCTTAGGGTATTTAGGACTTTTTGCTTTGATGGGGCTCTAGGATTGGATCTTAATTTTGAATGGATGGTTAGGATTAGTGGTCACATGGATCAAGGGTATTTAGAAAACACAAGTGTGTGAGAGAAATAGGTGAGGGTGGCGCATAAAAGAAGGAAAAAAGGGAAATTTGTGAACAAAAAAATCTAATTTGGGAATGGTGATTTTTGTAGAATAGGGTTAAGGGTATTTTGGTGAGGGAATGTTCTCAAAAAGGTAAGATGGGGTTTTTTGGTGGAAGGGTTAGTGTAAGTGCATGGGTTAATTTACCAAAAAGGGCAACATTGAGGATATGATCAAATTAAAACTTGGTGAGTAAGTAATGGAGTGTGTAGAAACTTCTAGAAGGAGGAGAGGGAGTATGGGACGCAAGATCAGCTGAAATGTGAGGGAAAAATAAAAACTTGCTTCTTTTTTTGTTTTGTCTTATTGAGGACACTTCCTCCTTTTATTTTTGAATTTTGAATCTTTTTGGGCATGTAATTGAGAGTGCACCCATTAAAACATGTCACATATTTTTGGACACCATGAGATAACCTCCCTAATTATTCTAGACAATTAAAATTGTCACTTAATTAATTGGGGAATTTTTAATGGTCTTTTGGCATTTTTTATGCACTAAAAATAGGAAAAGTGCATTTTAATTATTTTAGGCTAGAATATTCTCTCTAAAAATTGTACAAAAATTCTCTTGGATAAGAGAAAAATGTACTTTTGGTGTGTGCATATTTTTGACGAGAAAATCATCCTTTTGCGAAAAATGACCAAAATGCCCCTTACCCTAAAAAGTCCTAATTTGCTCAAAAATGCATTTTTATTCTAAACGTGGTTCTAAAAACCCTTGGATGACTTTTAAAACTCTAAAATGCATGCCATGCCTTAATTTATTTATTTTTTGGTTGAAAATTAGGGTGTTGACCTAAAGTAGGACAAAATTGGGGTATGATAACGCCTCTTTATCTAGATTTTAACAAGGAATATGAATTGGCGAAACATATTCCGAGGCAAAATAGAGATAAAGAATTCAGAAATTATACCGATTTTGCCAACTTAGGAAAAACCGAATTTCCCTTTTCTTTTTGGGTGAATGGATACTAGCCGTAAAACTACTGTGTAATGAATGTGGTGCTAACCCTCGTTAAGCTAACAAAACAGAAACACATGGGGCGCCACTCGGGTGGCGTAAACAACAAGAAGTAAAACAATAAATAGAATAGTAGAGAAGGTACCGTCCTTTGATAAGCCGGCACCGGCTGGGGAAGAAAGTAACAAAAAGTGCGGTGATGAAGGAGCGCTCGTCACTCTGAAGGAACACCTGGGTTCTGAAGGAGCGTCTGCGGCTCTGAAGGAGTACTTGGACTCTGAAGGAACACTTAGGCTCGAAGGAACGCTTGGGCTCAAGGAACGCCGCTCGGGCGAACGCTGGCTCTGGGCGAACGCGGGTTCGAAGGAGCGTCTGGGCTCGGAAGGAGCGCTTGGCTCTGAAGGAACGCTGGGCTCGGGCGAACGCTGGGCTCGGAAGGAACGCTTGGGCTCGAAGGTGGCCTACTCGAGCGCTTTCGAGGTTCTCGTGACAAGTTGTGGAGGCTGATACATTTTACCTTGATGGACTTGCACTATGCTTTACACGCGCGGTGAGTGCGAAGGGCGACGAAGTTCAGGGGGCCGATCCGTCATGCTCCGTGATGACTTGGCGGGATGAAGGTCGAGTTCAAAGTCGCTGTTGACCGTTGATTTGAACTAAACCGGAAGGACCTCGGGTCCGATGATTAAATCGGTGCTCGATAACGACGAGATCCGGCGGACGCCTTGGTCCGGCGGATGCACGGTCTCCGGCGGATTTGCAAATCTCGCTGATTGATCGATTGAGATGACCGCTACCGGGCGCGTTGAATTGAGGTACCTGCATATGTCGTTGATGCAAGGAATGATGCATGAAGCATGGGTGCATGTTATGCAAAGGCATGTTATGCGAGGAGTATGTTATGTGAGTGCATGCAATGCTATGATTTTAATGTGATGATGCATGTGGTGGACTGTTTTCCTTTGTTTTTGATTCTTTTCTAATTGTTTTCTGACCAGCTTTCTGTTTTCTGGTTATTTGTTTTTTTTTTTTTTTTTTTTTTTCATGTTTTTTCTTTTCGATCAGCTTTCTTTTTTCTGACCATTCCCTCTTGCTTTTTGACAAGGCTCTTTTTTTTTTATTGGTTCAACCGACTTCCGATACTCCTGGCACGAGACTGAAAGACCGAGGGAAACTGCAAGGCTTGTGAACCGAACGCGCGTTTGCTCTCTGATTCGCCGTCTGGAACGGTTTGTGAATGCAACCCTTTTTGTAAGATTAATTATCTTTAGGAATTTGCTTATTTCCCATGGCTTTTAAAGATTTCGCAATGATTTGTAATGCCTTATGATGTATGCACATGTTTTACAGTTCAGTATCACCATCATCATAAAAACGCTTATTTTGAGCAAAACAGAAATATCAATAATCACGACATGAGAAAAGTTGAGCTTTATTGATATGGAAGCCGATCGTACAGAATGTTACGACGGTATTCAAGACATTTGAGAATTTAAAGCGCAAAAGACACGAAAAAGGAAAGAAGCGATTGATCGTCCGTCTCAGGCAAGGCGATCTTGACATTTGTGTCCTTGACCTTGATCACTCCCTCATTCAAGTCTTCAGGGGAGTTGTATGCCTTTCTTTACTTTTCATGCTCAAGTTTTCTGACCCTAATTTTTGCCTGGATCGCCCTTTGCGGGTTTTCAATCCACCGGTCGCTCGATTTTGCCTAAGTCGCTTCTTTCGGGTTTTCAACCTAGCGAGCTAATTCTTACTTGGCTTGTCTTTTCTCTTTTTTTGTTTATTTCTTTCGGGCATAATACTTCTTTCATCGAGTCCAATTGACTGGTTTTTGAGGTCTTCGCCATCCATGTTGGTGAGTATCAGCGTTCCTCCGAAAAGGCTTTTTGACTACATACGGGCCGTCATAAGTGGGTGCCCACTTCCCTGGAGTCACTCGAATAGCAAGTATCTTTTGAGTACTAAATCTCCTTCATTAAACTCACGCACGGCCGGACTTTCACGTCGAAAGCGGTTCTCATTCTCTGTTGGTACTGGTGGCCATGGCAAGAGAGCCGCAATCCTTTTTTCTTCAATGAGGTTTAGTTGATCCAAAGCGAGCCTGCACTCCACTCCGCTTCTTCCGGCTTAGTTTCCATCGAACCCGCAGGAGGGTATCTCAACCTCGATGGGAAGTATCGCTTCGATCCATACACTAAGGAAAAAGGGTTGCCCCGATCGATGTGCGACCGAAGTACGGTAGCCATGCAAAGCAAAGGAAGCATCTCATGCCAATCCTTGTAGGTTACCACCATTTTCTCGCACTATTCTCTTGATATTCTTGTTTGCCGCTTCAATCGCCCCATTCATCTTTGGGCGATAAGGAGAGGAATTATGGTCTGCTGAATTTTGAATTCCTTGCACAAGTCCTTCATCATTTTGCTATTCAAATTGCTACCGTTATCGGTGATGATCTTGTCGGAGTAGACCATATCGGCAAATCGATCTTTCTTCACAAACTTAGCAACCATCGAATCGGTTATCTTTGGAGTATGAAGCGGCTTCAACCCACTTGGTAAAGTAATCAATTGCAAACAGAATGAAGCGATGCCCGTTTGACGCTTTGGGCTCAATTGGACCTATGACGCCCATGCCCCACATGGAAAACGGCCAAGATGCGATCAAAACATTTAGTTTGGCAAGCGGCACATGGATGTGATCAAGATAGATCCGGCATTTGTGGCATTTCCTTACGAAGTTATAATGATCGATTCCATCCGGAGCGGTAATAACCCGCCTTAAGATTTTTCTAGCCATGGTGTGCCCACTTGAATGGGTTCCGAACGAGCCTTCATGCACATCTCTCATGATTCTCTCAGCTTCTTCTTTGGCAACACACCTTAGGAGAACCATATCGTAGTTTCTCTTGTAAAGAACCTCACCACTCAAGAAGAAATTCCTTGACAACCTTCTGAGAGTTCTCTTGTCATTTTCTGATGCCCCAGGTGGGTATTCCTGACTAGTGATGTCTCGCTTGATGTCATGATACCAAGGCTTCTCGTCGGACTCTTCATCTATTGCCATGCAATAGTGATGCGCAGCAGAGCTCGGTCTTTGGTCGATCTTAGTCAAGCTCTTGTCACAGCTAACATTGAACATAGAAGACAATGTGGCTAATGCATCGGCCAGCTGATTTTCACCTCGAGGGATATGCTGGAAAGTGATCTCATCAAAGGACTTCATCAACTCTTGCAGGTAATCACAATAAGGAATCGCTTTAGGATCTCTCGGTCTCCCAATCGCCTCTTGCTTGATAAATAACTAGAGTTGAATCCTCGTATACATCTAGCCTTTTAACTTTCCACTCAGAAGGTTGCTTGAATACCTAGGATGCATGCTTCGTGATTCGCTATGTTATTTGTGACATAGAAGCTTAGCCTTGCAAAGGATGAGGAATGAAGCGATTATCAGGGGAGATTAACACTGCCCCAGCTCCGTGTCCCCACACATTTGACGCACCATCAAATATCATCCTCCATCTTTCACTTTCGTGGGACTTCCCCTCGTCGAATAGTGCCATGATGTCTTCATCGGGAAAATCATGCCGCATTGGCTGGTAATCTGGAATCGGCTGACATGCCAAATATTCAGCGAGTGTACTACCTTTAACTGCCTTTTGTGTGACATACAGGATATCGTATTCTGATAATTGCATCTGCCATCGGGCAATTCGTCCTGTGAGAGCTGGCTTCTCGAATATGTACTTGATTGGATCCATTTTTGAAACCAACCAAGTTGTATGACTCAGCATGTACTGCCTTAAACGATGAGCAGCCCAAACTAAAGCACAACAGGTCTTTTCCAGCATAGAATACCTTGTCTCACAGTCAGTGAACTTTTTGCTTAGGTAGTATATTGCATGCTCCTTTTTTCTAGATTCATCATGTTGACCCAACACACAGCCCATTGAATTGTCCTAGCACTGTAAGGTACAAGATGAGCGGCTCGCTCGCCAGGGTGGCATTAAGATCAGTGGATTTTGCAAGTACACCCCGATTTTCTCAAGGTCGCTGACACCGATCATTCCGCCGGCTCTTGACTTTTGCACAAAGAATTTGAAGATTGGCTCACAAGTAGCGATCAAAGTGAAAAATGAATCGGGAGATATAATTCAACCTTCCGAGGAAACCACGGATTTCTTTCTCTGTTTCAGGCACTGGCATTTCAAGGATGGCTTTTACTTTGTCTGGATCCACCTCAATTCCCTTCTGGCTGACAATGAAGCCTAACAACTTCCCTGATCTTACCCCAAACGTGCACTTGGCTGGGTTTAACTTGAGCTTATATTTCCTTAACCGTTCAAAAGCTTCGCAGATTGACAATGTGCTCCTTGTCGGTTTTAGATTTTGCGATCATGTCGTCAACATAAACCTCAATCTCTTTATGCATCATATCATGGAATAAGGTAACCATGGCCCTCGATAGGTTGCGCCAAAGATTCTTCAATCCGAATGGCATGACCTTATAAATGAACGTTCCCAAAGTGTTATGAAAGTTGTCTTTTCCATGTCCTCGTGGTCCATTTTGATCCGATTATATCCCGAATATCCATCCATGAAGGAGAATAACGAGTGTTGAGCTGTACTATCCACTAAGACATCAATGTGAGGCAAAGGGAAGTCATCCTTAGGGCTAGCACGATTCAGATCCCAGAATCGACACACATTCGACCTTCCCATCCTTTTTGGGAGGCTGGGACAATGTTGGCAACCCATTGCGTACTACTTGGCCACCGCCAGAATCACGCATCAAATTGCTTCTTCACGCCGTCTCGATTTTGAGGACATCTCGGTTTCATCCTCCTCAACTCGTTTGACAGTGGGCATTGGGCTTGACCGGTAGCTTGTGTACCACAATGTCTGGGTGTTCAACCTGTGCATATCCTCGACACGACCATGCAAACACATCCACGTAATCCCGCAACAACCGAACTAACTTTATGCGGTCTTCTTCGTTCATGGTGGTGCCTACTTTGACCTCCTTCTTATCCTCTCTTTGTACCCAAGTTGATCACTTGATGAGACTCTTCGTGTGGTGGATTACCCTTTCTTCTTGTTTCATTAACCTCAAAAGTTCGGAGGAGTTTCCCGGTCTTCTTCAACATCCTCACGGCTGATTGGTGGGGTGATCAAAGTCAAAAGGTGGATGCCGACACCGCCATTTTCAGAGACCATTCTTTGTGGATCTCGCATTTTGCCGGCGAAAAAGCGAGAATGAAAGGCGAAACAAGAAAACAAGCAGACAAATAAAGCGAGAAAAGACTCATGCAATGAAGAGAAATTGATTTTTATTGATTGAGGAATTCAAAACAAGCGTTTTTATTGATGATGATAATTTTGAAAATAAAAACACGTGTGCCCCTTAACAACTGGTCCTATGGCCTTGGGCAGAGCCACGAGGTTGCATTACAAATGATTACTTTAAATTAAGAGTCACAGGGAGAATCGCAGATCTTCCAATTCTTTAACTCTTCACCGATACCGCAACGACGAACCGACTCGCCCGCTTCTTCTTGATTGAAACATCTCGATGACAAGAACTTGATTGGGATCCCACAAGCCAGCGCTCACAAAACTCTGACTAAGGTCGCAAATTGGGATCCTCTGGGGCCATGGATCTTCGCCTCTGGATTTGGCCAACCACTGGCGCTTTCGCTCGTCCGCCCTTATCCGCCTTTCCTCCTTACTTGGGGTGTATCCCAACCCGAAACGGTCTTTGTTTTCCTTCAGTTGGATAGGAGCTAGAATCCCTTGACCGATCTTTCCCAAGCCGTAACCGACCTTGTACCCCTTGGGCTATCATAATTTTGGCAACCATCTCCTCCTCTTTGGTCTTCCCAAACACCGCATTGGCAATCTCCAAAGACCGAAAAGTGCTTTCCAACGACTCTTTCATGGCTTCTACATATTTGAACTCTGATGGCTTATTAACCAGAGTCTCTTCCTCACCGAATACTACGACCACCTTGTCATCCACCATGAATTTGACCCGTTGGTGTAGAGAAGAAGGAATTGCCCCAGCCATGTGGATCCAGGGTCTTCCTAACAGACAGCTGTATGAAGAGGTAATGTCCATGATTTGGAAGTTGATACAGAAAACTTCAGGACCAATCTGGATAGGAAACTCCATTTCTCCTAGCACTTCTTTTTTGGACCCATCAAATGCTCGCACCAGCGTCGAACTTGGTTTCATATAGGAACAATCAACATCTAGCTTGTCCATGGTTGACTTTGGCATTACGTTCAGTGAAGACCCGTTGTCAATCAACTCTGTGCCCAGCACATAGTCCCCACACTTTACCGAGATATGAAGAGCTTGATTATGTTCTTTTCCGCTCAAGGCAACTCATCATCATCGAAAAGTTAGGTGATTTGCAGCCACCACACTCCCGACAATTCCATCAAAATGATTCACTGGAATGTCCTCTGCAACGTGAGCCTCACTGAGCACTTTCATCAAGGCTGTTCTGTGTGCTTCCGAACTGAGCAACAGTGATAGCATGGATATCTTTGAGGGCGTCTGTTTCACCGATCAACTACTCTGAATCGCTCTGCGGACAAACTTCAAGAATTCATTGGCTTCTTTTTCTGTTACTTTTTCTGGAGCAGCCTCTGGCTCTTTTTCTTTATCTTTGCGGCCTCTCTGTTCAGCCTCTCTAGATGTTTCCGCCCGGAGGGTTTCTGGAGCATACACCCTTCCACTTCTGGTGATCCCACTTGATCCTGCTATGTTGGTCACAGTGGTAGTATTTGGAGAGCATTCTCGCAGTGTATTTCGTGGAACTGCTTTATTTGACTCATAACGAAACGGAGCTGGTACCTCAATCACTATTGGCTGAGCATTTGCTCGCATCAGCCTAGGATTGAAATCATAAGGGATCTCAATGGGCCTTCTGATTCCCCTATCATTGTCAGGGTACAGCGTCCACACTTCTCCAGATTCGGAACCATCCATGACGACAGCCACTTGGTCGTACTGCTCATCTTCTTCATCCCACCCTGTAGGCCGGATATCTTCTATTCGGATTAGAGCACTTTCAGGAGCATCATATCTGACCAAGTAATCAAACTTTCCGCTGGGCTCTCCTAGAGTATCCCAACGTCCTTCTTTTGTAGGCAGCACTGTTACCTCTTCACTGATTTCTTCCTTGCATGAGAAGGGAACCGTGTCTTCATTAGCTACTGGTCGGGCCCTGGCTTGAACCAATCTCGTAGCGTGGTGTGCGAATTTCAATCGGCTTTTGGCCTCTCTATCACTGTCTGAATGTAGGGTCCACACTTCATCTTCCACACCATAGGTCCCTATCTGGACCACATACCGATCCATCAGTCTTGCGGGATCATTTTGAAAGTTTCACAACCTCCCCACACAGGAGTCAAATTGACACCCTTCTTCTTCATGGCAACATCCTTTTTAACAACCTTGGCCCGGCATAACTCAAAGATAAATGACACTTAGAGGAGTCTTGATCTCTTGCACTCTTTTCAAAGAACTTGCCAACAAAGACTTTCTATAGCATTGGTAGCCGTTCGTGGTGACACTGTAACGGATTGATTGTTGTATTTGGGACGGTTCTGTTTAAGCGATATCCAACCAAAGATCTATCAAATCTTGCACTACATGCTTGAAGGCTTTACAATCTTCCCACAAGATGACCGACCCCATTTTCGTGGAAGCTGCGGTGGCATTAGCATTGTATCCTCCGGGAAATGGTGGTCGCACTACTTTCATGGGTCGAGTGTTGATCGATTATTGGAGGTCAAGTGATTAAACATTTCGGTATATGTCATCTGAATTGGATCAAAACTAGTCCGCTTCTTGAACCGATAATCTTGAGCCTTGGGGACGGTCATTGCCTTCACGAGATGGCCTTTGGAGCGAGAGAATGGAATAGTTTGGGGTGGAGGAGTACCAAAAGATGAATTTCCCCACGAGATGACATTAGTTTCTCCTCTTTCTTTTTAGGGAAATGGGGTGGTACTTCTTTCAGTTCTTTGGACCCACCGAACTCTCTGCATTACCAAGGTGATTCAAAATCTTCCCGCTTCGAAGGCCATGCTCAAGTCTTTCCCCGAAGACTATCATGTCAGAGAAACTGGTTGAGACACTTGTGATCAGCCTGTCATAATAGATTGCCGCAGAGTTTCCAGGAACATGTACACCATCTCTTTCTCAGTCAAAGGGGGTTGAACCTGGGCGGCTGTGCTTCGCCATTTTTGAGCATATTCTTTGAAAGTCTCTTTCTCACCCTTACTCATGTGCTGCAACTGCGACCTATCCGGAGCCATGTCCATGTTGTACTTATACTGCTTCATGAAAGCTTCAGACAAATCCTTCCAACAGCGGATTTCAGAGGATTGCAACTTCATATACCAATCCAGAGGAGCTCCCACCAAACTGTTCTGGAAGCAATAAATCAGTAATTTGTCATCATTGGCATAGGGACCCATTTTTCGAACGAACATTGTAATATGGCTCTCTGGGCAGCCGATCCCTCTGTACTTGTCCACCTCTGGAGCTTTGAATTTTGGCGGTAGAACCAAATCTGGGACTAGGCAAAGCTCACGGGCTTCTTTGGCTCTAACTCCAGTACCCTCCATAGCTCTCACTCTTTCTTCTAGTGCTCGGATCAGATCATTTGGCTGAGCCCCCTCAAACGCGTGCCCTTGGGGGTGACTCCCCATGCTGTAGTAATACCCTCCTCCTGGCTGAGGAACATTTTGAGGTCGTGCTGTGAACCCTGGCGTGGAATTGTGCACGGCAGGAGGGATAGGAGCCTGATTCTGGGATCCTCCGGCAGTTCCCCCAGGTGTGGTGACAGTAATTTGATTAGGTGCAGCTACACCAACGGGAGTAGATCTAACAGGTTGCGGCAGGTACCCAGCAGGCATACCCCGAGGTATCTGCATGCGTGTAATCGCGGCGACACATTCATTTCTGGAGCGAACACGGGATGACCGACCCCAGATCCCGGAGGAACTGTGGTTGCAGCAGATTCATCGCGATCGGAGGAGGCGAAGCGAAGTGACCCCATCCGGACCCACTACTGGACGGCGGCGGGCAGTTGTCCCACTCTTCAAACCTTGCAAAGATTACCATCATTTCATGGACACGGGCCTCCATGGTACCCATCTTATCCTTGAGTCGATTTTCCGAGCGGTGCGCCGGGATTCGAATTTGTACACCCATGTCTTCTTGTTCGGGTTACTCTCAATTTCAACCTCCGGATGTTGCGTAGGTGAGCCATTAGCCCGGCTTGCGATCGGGTGAAGTATCGGTGACGGAGAACCAGTGATGGTTTTTTCGTTTATTCGGACATTTATTACATAAGAAACAAAATAAATTTATGAATGAATGTATGAATGCATGCACAATGTTTGCTTGATCTCGGGACCGCGGGATACCTTGCCTTGTCATACGCGCATAGACTTTTGGATTTACGAATTGAAGTAAACAAGGAATCGAAATAGCACACCGTTCATCACGATTTCAAAGCTTCACAGTTTTCATTAAAGGAAAAGACGTTACAATGTTCATAAAGAGAAAGCAAAGACAATATTCTTGAATACAAAGCTTGAAACAAACTCCTAAATCAAAAATACAAATAGGCAATTCAAATACAAATAGCTCTAAGCTCCCCAACTCTCTTCCTCTTCTTGCTTGCACTTGCACTTTGAGATTGCTCTTTGAATTTCGTGATCAATGCTCTGCAAGTATTCCACAAACCGATACACTTCAAAGGGGTATTGAAGAAGTGCATCTCACCTCGGCTAACCTCGATTCTTAGGGATTCCCAAAGATAGCTTGACGGGCTACTCGGCGACTTTGAGAACTTGTTCTTCCACGGTGTATCTCATCCCTTGAGTTCTTTAATGACCTCTTGATCTTGATCTTTCCAATCAACTCTAGGAAACGTTTTTCCCAACATCGGCTTTCTACTCTGACTTGCTCAGTAGGCATCTTCTAGGCAATGAAGGTCTCTCTTCAATTCACCAAATATTTCTCTTTCAAAGCTCAAAGCCTCTTTGGTATTCCTTGAGAGTTTCATTAATGGCCACCTTTTCTTGCTTGAGGTTTCTCAACCGACTCTCAACTCGCGCCACTAAATGTGATTCTCGCCCGATTTCATGGCTAATGTCCTCCACTCCTGAGCTTCTTCAAGTGCTTTCCTCGTCTTTTGCTTGTACCTTTGGAGCTCCTCTCTGGCCCCCTTCAGATGCCTCTGGGCTTCTATCTTGCTCTCTTCCACAGCGATCATCTTGACATTGTTTTCCTCCTCTAGCTTTTCTTTCTCTAGAGCTATCCCTTCTATCTTAGCCTGCAGTGCCCTCTTTTCCTCTCTCGCTTTTGCTAATGCGGATTTGACTTCGTTTAGCTCTTCATGGGTAGGGACATAAGGCTCTGGTATCTCTTCTTCAAAGGAAAGCATCCCTTGAATTGGTGATTTTGCATTTTGAAGCTTCTCCTTGAGCCATTGATTGAAAGTGATGTCACTGATTCTCTTTGACAACTCTTCACTCCCTTTCCGCACTACGGATTCCCATGACTGTTGAACTCTTCAAGCAAGTCGCGCAATTAGGCATCCCCTTATAGAGGTAAATGCGGGACAAAGATGCTTTCGGAGGGTGAGTTCCTCATCGGGTAACCGAGCCGCCTCAAGGTCAATGAAGGGTTGTAGTTGATACACCCCCGAGTCCCCATGAGAGGCACGCTCAAAGCTTCCACAACCGAACACTACCTGGTGCATGTCATCCCAACAAGCGGTGTGTACCACCGGATTTGGAGTTCATTGAGATTCTTCAAAAACTCAACCCATTCCATGGCGGTTTTGACCTCCACCACACGGCTTAGGCGTAAGAGATTAGCTCCTAACATTAGTTTGGTTGTGGATCACATGGGTAATAAGCCAGCGTAGAGAATGTGGGAGGAAAGACACAATTTCTTTTTATGGAACCGGGTCAGAGCGAGAAAAGAGCGTGGTGCGTGTTAGCAAGGATAGCGAGCACCGGATTGATAGGGTTCTGAGAGTGTCTTTGAAGGCCAAGAATGCACCGATTGCATCTTCATCAACATATCTCTCTAGTTGAGGAAAGAGGACCACCCCAAATATGGTAAGAGCGAGCACTAATTTGAGCGGTCCCCCACTTCTTAGCCGCGCATACGATTGTAATAGGCCCTCGAAGTACTCTTGTGGATACCCGGCTACACCATTTCTCTTTAACTTCGCAACCTCAATTCATCCACACTAATCCCGAGGCGGCGTTGCGAGCTTTTCATCGATATAGTCACGCCCTCGATATTGGTAAGGCCTAGCATGTGATCCGCGAACCCCAAAATTTGCTCATACTCCTCTAATGTGGGTGACAACTGAAAATTCTTGAAGAAGAAACACCTCACATCGTAGTCGTAGAATTGACTCAAAGCTATAAGAGCGTCCTCTTGAACGCTCAATTGCGGCAATCTACGAACATTCCGTATGCTTGATCAAAGGACTCTCTCTCAATGGGGCCCATAAGGGCTGCACACTGCCTCAGACTACCAATCTCAACCCTCTTCATAACTGGGAAGCGAGAAATGAGCGAAGTCTTGCTACTCAACTCCATTTTGATGCACCTATGACAAGACGGCATGTTACTCAAAGGCTCCCGGCAAGCAAATGCAAATGAGATGCAGTGTGAATGCAGATGCTTACAACATTTAGTTTTAATGAATGCGGCATGATGCGATTATGATATGAATGATGTATGTAGAGATGATGAAAGCGATGCATAAGGATGGAGGTTCAAAAATTCAGGATCAGTTTATTTGAAAGAATGAAAATATTTTTGCATTTTCTTGGAAAGTTTTTTTTTCGGAAAAAGCTCCTTTTGAGGAAAACATGCCCTAAATTACCATGCAAACACACAATTCGTATGCCCTCGTGTCCTACAAAGGTGGGAATCCTAAGTTCTAGGTCAACTTCAAAGGTTCCTCCCATGTAGTTCTAATTCACACCCTCACAATGGCTACCAGAGCTATAGAATCCCCATGCCGACATCCACAAATGTAGAGAACTACCAAGTGTGAAGCGTCATGAGAAAGCGTACTCTGGTTGAGACTTTCATGAGTATCGAGATGGACAAAGGTCTCGAATGACGATCCACTAATCGTCTCCACTCTCCTAAATGTTTGTTGGATCAGGGTATAGGAGCCCACTCAAAGAACATAAATCATAAGGTGTGAAAGTGTGTGATTGAGGACATACTTTCTAAAAATCTACCCACCCCACCTGCAAGGAAACCAGAACAGTCCAGATAAACAGTTGTCTACCCTAGGGTTCAACATGCATACATCATTACAATATACAACCATCCTAATAAGTCCACAGAGATTACACGCATTGCTTACCTCAAGAAAGGGAGCTAAGAAGAAGGGGACATAATAGAATGGGGGAATGCATGTTTTTACCTTAAGAAAGGGAGCGAAGAAGAGGGGACATGGGAATTGAGGAATGCATGCATAAACATAACCACAGGCATACAAAAGAAGAGAAAAGAAAAGAAAAAGGAAAAGGAAGAGATAGAACATAGTTTTTCAAATCAAACAGTTTAAACCACATCAAATTAATTAGGCTTGACCCTCATCTCTCTTTAAATAAATAAATAAAGAAAGAAATTCCCCAGTGGAGTCGCCAGCTGTTGCGCCCCGAAAAATCCGGTTTGGGACTTTTCAGTTTGACAACGTTTGAAAATCAGTAGAGCCGCCACCAATATTTATTTAGGAAAACATTGAAAAAACCTTTTTAGGAAAGCGGGTGGTCTTTGAAAACTTAGAGATGTAGGTTCGGAATTCGGTTGCGCATGGGAAGGTATTAGCACTTCACGCGCCCCTTTCTACCGAAAGGAACCATTAATTTGATGTGGTTTTGAAATGTTTGATTTGAAATACATTGTTCTATTTATTTTTCTTTTCTTTTTGAGAAATCACTTTATTGAAAACGGGAAACAGGGATGTTTTTGGTATCTTTGAAAAGCGGGACAAGATAAAGATTTTTGAAAAGCGTGCTTGACGGGACAGAACCCGGTCCTACGTACCTCACCGGTGAGGATCAAAGCAACGTAGTTCTTGGTTTTTTTAAGGGTGTTTTAAAGGTATGCTTGACGGGACATGAACCCGGTCCTACGTACCCTCACCGGCTGAGGGATCAAAGCAACGTAGTTCTCAATTTTTTTTAAAGGTATGCTTGACGGGACATGAACCCGGTCCCACGCACCTCATCGGGTGAGGATCAAAGCAACGTAGTTCTCGTGTTTTTGCGTGTGAAAACGGCTTTGTGATTTTTGAAAGTGCTTTTGGAGTTTTTTGAAATAAGACTCGAGTGTTCGCGAACGCCAAACAAGCAAAGGCTTGAGTGGCATTCGGTATTAACTCGAAAGAAAAGTGAGTTGGAACCGGTAATCAAACAAGCAATGGCTTCGAGTGATTACAAGCGACAACGTCGTATTATTCTTTTGAAAATAGTTTTGGAAAAAGGTGGTGAGCTAATAGCTCGTGTTATTTTGGAAGTTTGAATTAGTTGTTTTTGTTGTTTAATTAATGTGTGGGAGTTTTCATGATAGCCAAACAAGCAAAGGCTTGAGTGACTACCACTAATAGCTCCTCATTAACGATCAAACAAGCAACGGCTTCGAGTGATGGTTAATGATTTTTATTTAGAAAAATGCCTTAGGTTTTCTTATTAAAAAAGCATAGGATTTCAAGCTTGAAAAGGAAATATAACATTTCAAATCCTTCTTACAAGTCAAAAGCTCAAAACAACCATTGGGACACAAGCAAAGCAATCAAAAGAGTATTTACAATTTGCTATGAACAATTGGGGGCACAATGATACAAGTATATGAGTGCAAAAGTATGCAATTATGGAATGCAAAATACAACATTATTGAATGCATGAGTATTTAATTTATGAAAAGGAAAAAACATGATATTAATGCATGAACATTTAATTTATGAGATGCAAAACATGATATTAATATATGCATGAGTAAACTTGAAAAGATATAAACAAATGCATGAACATGTAGGCATAAACCTAAACTAACATAGGAAATTGCCAAATGGGCATCTAGCAAGGCATTTTATTCAAGCTAAAAGTCTAAGGAAACCAAAATAGTAACCTAAAACCCTAACCCCAAGAATACACATGAGGGGACCAAAACAAAAAAAATCAAAACCCTAGTACTATTGAGTATAACAATGGAGAATTTTATTCAATGAGATGGGCTCATGACCTAAGCCAAATATGTAAAGAAAACTTTGAACATTAAACAAAACTATGATTAATTCACAAGAACTATTTAAAAGATTAAACTATGAAATAAATTGAATCCTTTCTTGCAATCTTCACCACTTGAATGAAATGCACTAGGCATGTAGTGAGAATCATTTTGCAAGATCATCAACAAGTGGACAACAAGATAACTAGACTACAAGAACACATAAACTATTAAACTAGAAAATGGATTGAATCCTTTCTTGCAATCTTCACCACTTTAATGAAATGCACTAGGCATGTAGTGAGAATCACTTTGCAAGATCATCATTAACTAACAACAATATAGCTAAACCATAAGAATATATAAACACATAAAATAGAAATGGATTGAATCCTTTCTTGCAATCTTCACCACTTTAAGGAAATGCACTAGGCATGTAGTGAGAATCACTTTGCAAGATCATCATTAACTAACAACAATATAGCTAAACCATAAGAATATATAAACACATAAGATAGAAATGGATTGAATCCTTTCTTGCAATCTTCACCACTTTAAGGAAATGCACTAGGCATGTAGTGAGAATCACTTTGCAAGATCATCAATAAACAAAAGGTAAACTAAAACACAAGAAATAATGAGCACATAAACTAATATATTAAACAAAAGTCATTTCTAGCTCTCTTCACTACTAAGATCAAAGTGCACTTGGCACTAGTAGGAATCATAGAGCCAAATCCTCAACAACTTACTAAAGAAAAATACCAACAACAAGATTTAAACAAAGAAACAACAAAATCAATTTTGAAGACATTTTAAATCATGTATATATAATAACTTTGCTTCCTTTTATTTAACAAGAAAACTCAAAATTAACATGAAAACAACACTAATCAACTTATTTTAGGGTGAGACAACAAATCTCACCCTCAACCACAACAAACTACATTGAAAAGATGATGCTATGCGAAAGGAATGAAGGGAAGAAAATGAGATTCAATGCAAAATATTTGGAGATGATGCAAAGAGGTTAAGGATTTTACCTTTTCTCTAAAATGGAAGAGAAAATTGAAGAAATGGAGGAGGAAAAATGCAAGAAAGCTTCGGCCTTGCAAGGAAAGGAAGGAGATAAAGGTGGTGTGATGAACTTCTTGAGTGAGAAAGGAAGGTTAAGGGTGTGAGAGGTGGATTCAAGGTGTTTTGGTGGATGAAGGTGAAGTAATGGAGGAGGGGAAGGAGGAGAAGGCTTGGCCTAGAGGGGAGGAGAGGAGAGGAGAAGAGTGCTAGGTTTTCTTGAAGGTAAGAATAATAGCCAAAGATTGGTGAAGAGAGAAAGTGTGAGCTATTTATAGGGGTTTTGAGGCTCTTAGGGTATTTAGGACTTTTTGCTTTGATGGGGCTCTAGGATTGGATCTTAATTTTGAATGGATGGTTAGGATTAGTGGTCACATGGATCAAGGGTATTTAGAAAACACAAGTGTGTGAGAGAAATAGGTGAGGGTGGCGCATAAAAGAAGGAAAAAAGGGAAATTTGTGAACAAAAAAATCTAATTTGGGAATGGTGATTTTTGTAGAATAGGGTTAAGGGTATTTTGGTGAGGGAATGTTCTCAAAAAGGTAAGATGGGGTTTTTTGGTGGAAGGGTTAGTGTAAGTGCATGGGTTAATTTACCAAAAAGGGCAACATTGAGGATATGATCAAATTAAAACTTGGTGAGTAAGTAATGGAGTGTGTAGAAACTTCTAGAAGGAGGGAGAGGGAGTATGGGACGCAAGATCAGCTGAAATGTGAGGGGAAAAATAAAAACTTGCTTCTTTTTTTTGTTTTGTCTTATTGAGGACACTTCCTCCTTTTATTTTTGAATTTTGAATCTTTTTGGGCATGTAATTGAGAGTGCACCCATTAAAACATGTCACATATTTTTGGACACCATGAGATAACCTCCCTAATTATTCTAGACAATTAAAATTGTCACTTAATTAATTGGGGAATTTTTAATGGTCTTTTGGCATTTTTTATGCACTAAAAATAGGAAAAGTGCATTTTAATTATTTTAGGCTAGAATATTCTCTCTAAAAATTGTACAAAAATTCTCTTGGATAAGAGAAAAATGTACTTTTGGTGTGTGCATATTTTTGACGAGAAAATCATCCTTTTGCGAAAAATGACCAAAATGCCCTTACTACCTAAAAAGTCCTAATTTGCTCAAAAATGCATTTTTATTCTAAACGTGGTTCTAAAAACCCTTGGATGACTTTTAAAACTCTAAAATGCATGCCATGCCTTAATTTATTTATTTTTTGGTTGAAAATTAGGGTGTTGACCTAAGCCGGACAAAATTGGGGTATGACACCAGGTGCCATGTGTTGCTGTTTTGGCGCCCTTGTGCAACCCAGTTCGCCAGCGCCTAGTTCTTCTTGTTTTGGCGCCACGACGCAACACTGAGTTCTTTGTCAGCGCCGATTTCTTGTATGTTTGGTGCCCAGGGTGGTGCAGGATGCCCCCAGGCGCCAGTTTTCCTGATGTTTGATGCCCAGAGTGGCGCAGTTGCCCTGAGCTCCGATTTCTTTGTGTTATGCGCCAAGGTGGCGCAGTTGCCTCAGCGCCCGATTTCTTTGTGTTTTGTGCGCCTGAGGCGCACAGAGTTGCCGCCAGCGCCAATTGTGGTCTTTATTTGGCGCCCAAGTGTGTCTAAGTTGCTGATTTGTGTTGCTAAAGGGCGCCATACCGTGCTGCCTCTTGTTGTAACGTCTTGTAGTGTCAAGGAACGATTAAATATTTGTCGATGTGTTGTTGTGTGTCAAAAATACCAAAAATGTTGATGTTGTTGTTGTGTGTAAATAAGACTAAAACCTAATGTTGTTGCTGTTGGGTCGAAAGTGACCAAATGATGATGTTGATGAAGTTGTTGTGCATATGTAGACTGTTGTTGTGATTGTTTTCCGATGTGTTGTACATGGTGTCTCATACATGGCATAATGCATTACCACGTTGATGCGAGCTTCGCCTGAGAGCTTTGCTCGATGTTGAATATGAAGCCACAAAGGTTATTTACGTTGATTGGTACCACATGCATATACTCGTCGCCAGGTTGCATTTCATACATATACATCATTCTCGTGGTGTCGTTGCTTGCTGCTTGCTTATGTTGTTGCTTGTTGGTGCCACCTGTGATAGTTGTATTAAAATGTTGATATGTTGTGGTTATTATAGCTGTCTATTCTGTAATATACTATCTATCATATGCGTTTTATGCTGTTAGAGACTCAACCTTCTCTGTTGAATGTTACCCTTCGTGGTAACGTGCAGTGTGTACACGCTAGTGAAGGACTTCTCTTCCTTCACCTATCAGTCCGTGTCGTCTTGCTCGAGCATGTAGCACTGCGGGGAAGCGAACACTAGTTTATTAGCCGCTTTACTATCCCGAATCGTTGTTTTTATTATGTTGTTGGATTTTTCGGGATTGTATGATGTTGAGATAATATGACGTGCTACGTATCTTATTAGCATTAAATGGAGAACTACTTTAAGGTTTTTTTTGAATGTTCTAATTGAGTATACGTTGTTTGAGTTTTAAAATGTCGTATGTGACACTCTATTGCCCTGTTTAAATTCAATTTTCCGCACTCGATATTTAAATAAAGCGCGGGTAGAATTGGGGTGTTACATAGTTGGTATCGAGCGATTCGGTCTATCCGACCAAGTTGTCGATCGTAGTGTCTTTTAGACTAGTTCTAACTGTTGCCTATGTTGTAGTGATTAGCTGAAATGGCCGGACGGAATGATGCTGCTATTGCTGCTGCTTTGGGTGCTATGGCTCAAGCCTTGGAGAACAATCAATAGAACGTTGGCGAGCATGCTGGGTCTCGCAGTCTGGCTACTTTTCAGAGGGAGAACTCGCCTACATTCAAAGGCAAGT
Source organism: Oxytropis ochrocephala (assembly GCA_020916435.1). Lineage (NCBI taxonomy): Eukaryota > Viridiplantae > Streptophyta > Magnoliopsida > Fabales > Fabaceae > Oxytropis > Oxytropis ochrocephala. The sequence goes on from CM037088.1 coordinate 51,715,285, forward strand.
ATGATCCTGATGGTGCACTAGCATGGTTGAAAGAAATGGAGCGGATTTTTTGGGTGATGGATTGTACACATATGCTGGCTGAGGAAGCTGATGATTGGTGGTTAGAGATGAGGCGGAGGTTGGAAACTACGAATGAAGAGATTACATGGGCTGTCTTCCGCAGAGAGTTTCTGAGAAAGTATTATCCGGAGGATGTCCGTGGCAAGAAGGAAATTGAGTTCCTGGAGCTGAAGAAGGGGAACATGTCTGTGACTGAGTATGCTGCCAAGTTCACTGAGTTGGCAAAGTTCTATCCACACTACGATGGGGCTAATGCTGAGTTTTCAAAATGCATCAAATTTGAGAATGGACTGCGACCTGAGATCAAGAAAGCAATTGGGTATCAGAAGATCCGTGTTTTCTCCGACTTGATTGATAGCTGCAGGATTTATGAGGAGGACAACAATGCTCACTATCGGATTATGAAAGATAAGAGGAGCAATTTTCAAAGCCGTGGTAAGCCATATGAAGTTCTTGCTGGTAAGGGTAACCAGAAGGTTTTTGCTGGCAAGAAGCCAAGTGGGGGAGATGCTCCCGGTGGCATCGTATGTTTTAAGTGTGGGAAAGCTGGTCACAAGAGTACAGTGTAAACCGGACGTGAAAGGGTGTTTTTATTTGTGGTAAAGAGGGTCATATGATGTCCGATTGTGATCGTAAGGATATGGTGCGCTTCAATTGTGGTGAAGGGGACACATTATTACCAAATGTCCAAAACAGAAGAAGGAAAGGTCTAGCGGGAGGGTGTTCGCCTTGGCGGTGCATCGAACTCACCGAGGATGATGGTCTTATTAGAGGTGCGTGCATCATTAATGGTACTTCTCACGAATTCTATTGTTGATCATCGGTGCTACTCAACGCTTTATTGCTATTGAGTGTTGTAAGCGTTTGGGTCTCGTCTTATGCGCTATGAATGGAGAGATGGTTGTCGCGACACCCCGACTAAAGGGGTCGGTAATCACTTCTGCGGTATGTCGTCGGTGTCCTTGTTGATCTTTAACAGAGACTTCGTTATAGATTTTGTTTGTTTGCCGTTGAGTGGATTGGATGTAATTCTAGGTATGGACTAGTTAGAGTATAACCATGTTCACATTAATTGTCGTAGCAAGTCGATAAGTTTTGGAAGTGATGAGTCCAGTCTGCTGTCAGCTAGTCAGTTGCGAAGGTGGATGAAGGAAGAAGCTCAGTTATTCGTGTTAGTGGCTTCGTTGTCTATTGAGAACCAAGCCATCATTGATGGAGTGCCGGTAGTATGCGATTTTCCTGATGTCTTTCCTGACGAAATCCCTAGTGTTCCACCAGAGAGGGAAGTTGAGTTTTCCATTGATCTTGTACACAGTACGGACACTGCTTTCTATGGCACCGCATGGGATGTCGCGTCGAAGCTATCGAGTTGAAGAAACAACTTGAAGAACTGCTTGAGAAGAAATTTGTGAGGCCGAGTGTGTCGCCGTGGGGAGCTCCGGTGTTGTTGGTTAAGAAGAAGGATGGTAGTATGAGGTTATGTGTAGACTACCGTCAGTTGAACAAGGTAACTATTAAGAATAAGTATCCACTTCCGAGGATAGGTGATTTGATGGATCAGTTGGTGGGTGCGAAAGTGTTTAGTAAAATTGATTTGAGGTCGGGTTATCATCAGATCAAGGTAAGAGATGAAGATATCTGAAGACGACTTTCGAGAACTCGTTATGGGAATTATGAGTATTACGTGATGCCTTTCGTGTTACCAACGTGGGAGTATTTATGGAGTACATGAATCGTATCTTCCATACTTACTTGGATCGGTTCGTGGTGGTATTTATTGATGATATTCGATATATTCTAAGTCCAGAAGAAGAGCACGCGAGCATTTGAAGTTAGTCTTTGGAAGTCCCGAAGGAAAAGAAAGCGTATGCAAAATTGTCTAAGTGTGAATTACGGTTTGAAGGAAGTAAGTTTTAGGTCATGTCATTTCAAGTAGTGGTATTGCGGTGGATCCAGCTAAGGTAGATGCAGTGTTGCAATTGTCTTCGTGCTAAAAATCTGGAGGCACTATCTCTATGGTTCTAGGTTCGAGGTATTCAGTGATCATAATAGCTTGAGGTATCTGTTTGATCAGAAGGAGTTGAATATGAGGCAGTGAAGGTGCTTGGAGTTGTTGAAGGATTATGATTTCGACTTGAATTATCACCCAGGCAAAGCTAATGTCGTGGTTGATGCTTTAAGTCGAAAGACCTTGCATATGTCGGCAATGATGATTAAGGAGTTGGAAATGATTGAGCAGTTCAGAGATATGAGTTTGGCCTGCGAAGTAACACCTCAGAGTGTTAAGTTAGGGATGTTAAAGATTGATAACGATTTTCTGAATAGTATCAAAGAGGCCCAGAAGTCAGATGTTAAGCTATTGGACTTGATGGTTGGGGATGATCAATCTGGGGATGGAGACTTCAGGTTGGATTCCCAAGGTGTGTTGAGGTTTCATGATAGAATCTGTATTCCTGATGACGCAGAGATGAAGAAGACAATTCTTGAGGAGAGCCACAGAAGTAAGTTGAGTATCCATCTGGGAGCGACGAAAATGTATCAAGACTTGAAGAAGCTGTTTTGGTGTCCGAGAATGAAGCGGGATGTGGCACAGTTCGCGTATGCGTGTTTGACTTGCCAGAAGTCAAAGGTTGAGCATCAGAAGCCTGCAGGGCTGATGCAACCGTTGGACATTCCAGAGTGGAAATGGGACAACTTTTCTATGGACTTTGTGACAGGTTTGCCTAATACAGTGAAAGGGCATGATGCGATTTGGGTGATTGTTGATAGGTTGGCGGAAATTTATATCCGTGAGATTGTGAAGCTCCATGGTGTTCCTAAGAGTATCGTTTTGGATAGAGATCTGAGGTTCACTTCAGAATTCTGGAAGAGTCTGCATGAAGAGTTGGGATCGAAGTTGAGGTTGAGTTCGGCTTATCATCCTCAGACGGATGGTCAGTCAGAGAGGACTATTCAGTCATTGGAGGATCTGCTGAGGGCTTGTGTTTTGGAACAGGGAGGTTCGTGGGATTCCTACCTTCCACTGATTGAGTTCACATACAACAACAATTATCATTCCAGTATTGGGATGGCACCTTTTGAAGCATTGTATGGTCGAAAGTGTAGAACCCCGTTGTGTTGGTATGAATCTGGAGAGAGTGTGGTGCTTGGACCGGAAATTGTTCGCGAAACAACTGAGAAGGTGAAGTTGATTCGTGAGAAGATGAAAGCGTCGCAGAGTCGACAGAAGAGTTACCATGATAAGCGGAGAAAGGATTTAGAGTTCCAAGCGGGGGACCATGTGTTTTTGAGAGTCACTCCGGTGACCGGTGTTGGTCGTGCCTTGAATCAAAGAAGCTCACTCCTCGTTTCATTGGTCCGTATCAGATTTCGGAGCGGGTTGGAAATGTTGCTTATAGGGTGGCCTTGCCGCCTAACCTTTCGAACTTGCATGACGTGTTTCACGTGTCGCAACTTCGGAAGTATATCCCAGATCCATCCCATGTGATTCAGATGGACGATGTGCAGGTGAGGGATAATCTCACTGTGGAGACAATGCCGGTGCGAATTGAAGATCGTGAGGTGAAAACTTTAAGGGGTAAGGAGATAAACTTGGTGAAAGTAGTATGGTTGGGAGCTACTACTGAAAGCATGACGTGGGAATTGGAAAGCAAGATGCGGGAATCCTATCCCGAGCTGTTCGAATCAGGTAACAATTTCGAGGACGAAATATCCTAAGTGGGGGAGAGTTGTAACGCCCCAAAAATAATTTAATTAATGATTTAATTAAGTTATTTAAGTATTTCGGGGATTAGTCATATTAAATTAATTATATAATATTTTGTTATGTAGGGAGTGGTGGAAACAATTGAAAGGGGGTGTAAAAAGGGCCCAAGCCACTTGAGCCCAAAATATATAAGGTTTAGGTTAGTGTCTTATTCACTTAGAAAGAAAAGAGAAGAAAAAGAGAAGAGAAGAAAGAAGAGCTGCGCCGTTGAGAGAGAAGAGAAGAAGAGGAAGAAATCGCAAGTTGAGGGAGAAGAAGCAATTGTTGCTGCGTTTTGGTGTTTGTGGAAGTATTTCCATCTCCAATCAATTCTTAAGGTAAGAGGAGTCTCATAGTATAAAGGGTTTATGATGGGTTGTATATGGGAGGGTAGTATCTATGATGCCTAGGAGGTGTTTGATGATATGTTTGATCTATATTTGATTATATGTATGCTATTGGTATTGTTTTGAACGTTGTTGGTTTGATTGGAATGTTGTTAAAAACGTTGCACCCTAGGTGTTGATAGAATGTCTAAGTGAAGTTTAGAATGCCTATTTGTTGTATGATGAATTGTGTTCTTGAATTCAAGGTGGTTTCTTCTTTGGAATTTGTGAAAAATCAAAGCCCAGCGCAACCCACGCCACCCCAGAGCACCCGATTTCTTTGTGTTTTGTGCGCCTGTGGTGGCGTAGGTTGCCCAGCGCCGCGATTTCTTTGTGTTTTGTGCGCCTGTGGTGGCGTGAGTTCTTACCAGCGCCAATTTTTAGTCTTTATTTGGCGCCTGAAGTGTGTCTAAGTTCTTTGATTTGTGTTGCTAAAAGGCGCCATACCGTCGTTTTGTTGTTGTAACGTCTTGTAGTGTCAAGAGCGATTAAATATTTGTCGATGTGTTGTTGTGTGTCAAAAAGACCAAAAATGTTGATGTTGTTGTTGTGTGTAAATAAGACTAAAACCTAATGTTATTCTTTGTTGGGTGAAAGTGACCAAATGATGATGTTGATGAAGTTGTTGTGCATATGTGGTCGTTGTTGTGATTGTTTTCCGATCGTTGTACATGGTGTCTCATACATGGCATAATGCATTACCACGTTGATGTAGGCCCGGCCAGAGCTTTGCTTTCGATGTTGAATATGAAGCCACAAAGGCTATTTACGTTGATTGGTACCACATGCATATACCCGTCGTTGTGGGTTGCATTTCATACATATACATCATTCTCGTGGTGTCATTGCTTGCTGCTTGCTTATGTTGTTGCTTGTTGGTGCCACCCGTGATAGTTGTATTAAAATGTTGATATGTTGTGGTTATTATAGCTGTCTATTCTCTAATATACTATCTATCATATGCGTTTTATGCTGTTAGAGACTCACCCTTCTCTGTTGAATGTTACCCTTCGTGGTAACGTGCAGGTACACGCTAGTGAAGGACTTATCTTCCTTCACCTATCGAGTCTGTGTCGTCTTGCTCTGATACGTAGCACCAGGGGGAAACGAACACTAGTTTATTAGCTGTTTTACTATCATGAACTGTTGTTTTTATTATGTTGTTGGATTTTTCGGGATTGTATGATGTTGAGATAATATGACGTGCTACGTATCTTATTAGCATTAAATGGAGAACTACTTTAAGGTTTTTTTTGAATGTTCTAATTGAGTATACGTTGTTTGAGTTTTAAAATGTCGTATGTGACACTCTATTACTGTTTAAATTCAATTTTCCCACTCACGATATTTAAATAAAACAACGGGTAGAATTGGGGTGTTACATCAATCACTCAAGTTATCATATATCACACAAAATACTATATAAACTCCTTATCTTTACTTGAAAGAGAGCAATTTACTAAGTTTAAACATATAAACAACTCTATATAAAATAGAGTTATCAGTAGCCACAGACTATTTCACCAAATGGGTGGAAGTCGTGCCTATGGGTAATGTTAATCTAGTTGCGGTGATCTCGGTTCATATAACCCAAATAATATCTGATTTGGGATTTTGAGACCATCATCGCCGATCAAGGCACAATGTTCACAGGGAACAAGTGGCAGCCTTTGCTCATGAGTATGGTATTAAGATCAGCCATTCAACTTCTTAGTATTCTCAAGCCAATGCGCAGACCGAGGCTACAATAAGATCATCATCGGGCTAATTAAGAAGAATATAGAAGAAAAGCCTAGACGATGGCACAAGACTCTCAATGAGGTCCTGTGGGCTATGAGGAACTCAAAATCTACGACCACGATAATAACTCCCTATCGTTTGGTGTTTGGGCAGGATGTTGTATTGCCATGTGAAATTAGCGTAGCATCATTGAGAGTGGCTCAACAACATTCAATTAGTATGTATGAGTACCACCAAGCCATGCTAATGGAGTTGGACTCAGTAGATGATGACAGACTGGCTGCCCTCAACAGCATGTAAATAAACAAGATTAAAGCAGCCCGCGCCTACAATAAACACGTTAAGCCTAAAAAGTTTGTTGAAGGCGACTTGGTTTGGAAACCCATTTTACCATTTGAGATAAAAGACCCCAAGTTTTGCAAATGGTCACGAAATTGGGATGGGCACTATATTGTGAGCAAAGTTTATAGTGGGGGAGCCTATCAGTTGATTTCCCTAGAGGGAGAACAATTTGAAACAAAGATTAATGGAGTATATCTTAAGGTGTATTATCCTACTCTATGGAAAAGTATGCAAGAAAACATGATTAAAAAAATAAGTAAATTGTCAGGGTGGCTCCCCACACACCGGTGGCCTGGTGGAAAAGAAAATAACAAAATAAAGTACAAGGCCTAGCTATTCTTTTTTTCGGTCATCGGCGGCTACGGGGACTTCAACACCAGTGGCTTCATAGGGTTGGAGAACCTCCACAGCAGGCTCGGTTACTTCCATTACTGCAGCCCCGCTAAGCACCTCTAGGTCTCCAGGTGAAGGGTCGGCCGGTGAGCATGCCTCTAACACTAGTGCCTCCGCCCAAATGGCAACATCGGTCCCGGTGTTTATGATTGCATCGACAGTTGGGGTGTTGTCAACAAGCGTAAGTTCTAGAGGAAGGGATTGGTTTCCTACCTCAAGTTCAATATACGCCTGAAATGGGGGAAGATCTTCATCCTCTAGAGTTGGTGGGGCAAGGGCTTGCTCGAGGGATGCACGTTGGTCACCCCATGTCGTAAATGCACATGTAATGGCTTTCCTGGCTCCTCTCAAGGTCAGAATCCAACCCCGCGTTTGTAGGAGGAGAAGTGACAATAAGGGGTCTATAGAGGAACTGCGACAGAAGAGCTGGATGAGGTCAGAAGTGATGGTGGAGAGTTTACTCGTGGTTGCGGCGTGTTGCGGACAAGTGGAGGTTACTAACAAAATCATGGATGAGACCTTAAACGGGGTCCTTTGAGCTATGAGAAACTCTAAGTCTACAGCCACCAGGGCAACACCCTATCGGTTGGTGTACGGACAGGACGCCGTGTTACCACCAGAAATTAGTGTGGCATCTTTATGGGTGGCTCGACAGCATTCCCTCGGCATGGATGAGTATCAACAAGCCATGTTAATGGAGTTGGACTTAATGGATGATGACAGGTTGGATGCCCTCTGCACAATCGAAATGAACAAGGCCAATACGACCCGAGCCTACAACAAACATGTCAAGCCAAAGACTTTTGTTGAGGGTGACCTTGTGTGGAAGAATATTCTTCCACTTGGGAAGAAGGATCCCATATTGGCAAGTGGTCCCTGAATTGGGACGGACCCTATATTCTCAGCGAAGTATACATCGTTGGAGCATACCGATTAATTACGCTAGAAGACAAAGAGTTCGAAACGAAAATCAAAGGAAATTATCTCAAAGTATACTATCCTACTCTATGGGAAGGTATGCAAGGGAAATAAAAAGGGTAATTAAAAATAAGATTGTCGGGGTGGTACACACACACAGCGGCGACCTAGTGATGAAATTTCTGAAGGGCCTAATCATACTTAATCGACCCTTCTTAGTGACAACGAGGATTTCAAGCCCAACAACACGGCCTCCACAACGCCGGACTCGAGTGCGGCTACATCGGATACTATATACGCTCACGGTAGCCTCGACCTCCCCTGGCTATGGCCTCATCTGTCTCTGCTGGCGCGACCTCTCCTAGTACCTCTAAACCCATGATGGGGATCCTTGGGTAGGCATGTATCCATTGTTAACACCCGCCCGGCAACAAGACCATTGGAGGCCATCTCCTCGCAACCACAACATCATTGGGAGTCACAAGATCAGGGAGACCTAGGGCTCAATTGTTGCAGCCTCAAGATTGGTGGAAGCCTCCATGTTCTCAAGGTCCATTTGGGTGAGGGCTTGTTCATAAAACGACCTTAAATTCCCCCACTCTCTCGTGATCGCCTCGAGGATGCGCTGCTTGTGTCGAGTCCATCTGCAAACCAGTCGCAAAAGTAGGAGTTTGGCCAAAGGAGGATCAAGGAAGAAGCTGCGATGGAACAGTTGAGTAATGACAGAGGGATGGTGGTTACCTTGTTTTTTGCAGCTGAGTGTTGAGGATTGAGGGATGCCAACTCGACCTAAAGGGAAGCTATTTGTTCCTCCACTGCCTTGATTCGGTAGACAATCCTCTCTTGTTCAGCTAAGGTCTTTGCTTGAGTCGGAGCTAAGGAAAGAAAAGCGATCCAGGTGACTTTCTTTCTCGACACAGAGAGAGTCCAACTAAGTCAACACAACCCTTGCCTGATCCTGTGTGGCCTTGTCTCGCCCATATTGGCTGGAGATGTCCCCAAGCTGAAGGACTATTTCTCTCAAAACAACGCTTTTGGTGGAGGGTATGTCAAGAGAGTAGGAAACCCGAAAGAGGGTGGCTTTAAGGGTGGCTACCACCTTAGGATCGGTGGGGATCTTGCCGGGCAGAGCGGCCTCTACTTGAGCAAGGTCAGCATCGATGGAAGAGATGGTCATCTCGGGAGCCTCAAGGCTTGAGAAGTACCTTTGCAGCTCTTCATCATCAACCATTGGTGAATCCAGGTTCTCGGGCCGATGAATCGTGGAGGCTCTGACCCCCTCAGAGACTGGAAGGTCGGCCACCACCGGGGCATCAACGAGTTCTGCGAGAAAAAGGCGTCAATAAAGAGTAGTAAGTACAGCGGGTACTCCCAAAAGAGCCGAGGAAGCGTGACTTACAGGAATCGGAGGCGAACTGTTGTGGAATTGGTCGGAGGGGGTGAGGTTAGTCATTCAAAGTCTGAGTCTCTGTAGGGGTACCAGGGAAAATTAGAAATAATAGAAAATAAACACCATGCCCAAGCAAATGAGAAGGCCATGGCGCTATTGTAGTATAAACCACGGTGGAGGGGAACCTTGGGTCAACAACTCTCGAGTCCTTTTGTGTTGGATGAGGAGGAACAATATCATAATCGTCGTCATCATCAAGGACAACAATAGTTTGTGGATTGGACTACACGGGGAAACCAGGACAAAACACAAAGAGAGTGACATCAAGATAAAATTGAACCAATAAAAGCAAAACTTACCGTTTATAGAAGATGGTGGAGTGGAAGATTGCAGGGGAGTGGAAGAACGTGGAGGAAGGTCTCTGCTGGGAGTTTCTTTTCTTATTCTCCACAGATTGACCCGCCCGGTGGGTAGCCGTTTGAGTTGGTGGGCTTGCTCGGGTTTCCACCGAGGTGGGTTGCCTGAGAGAGTCCTCAGCGGGACCCCAGTCTGCATTGCAGTAATTAGTGAAGGGAAAACGAAAGATATACTCACAGACCTTCCACCACCATGATACATGGCCTACGGCCTCGCCGAGTTCCTCTTTATAGGTACCCCAGGAAAAGGCAAGGAACGCAGCTTTTTGATGGAGAAGGAGTTTGGTAAGCTCACGAGGGTAGAATCTTCTTTCGGGCAGAAAGCGCGCCATGGAGTCATGGGAAAAGGTACACCTTGGCTCAGAAGTGAAACTTCCAGCGCCATGAAGTTGGGATGATAAGGATCGATGGTGAGAGGGTTGCTAGTAGTAAGAGAGTCGATCTTTGGCGACCAAGTCACAAGCGATGAGAATACGACTCAGGGAAAGCATGGTCAGTGCGATCGGCAAGAGAATGACTCGAGTCAACAGCAACAATAATCCACTGAGGGCCGAGCCCTTGCCTCATGACAGGGCACCAGTGGAAGTTGGCCAAAGGGTCGAGATCCAATAGAACCTGAGCACCTCTTCACGATCCATGGGCAGAATCGGAGTATCAAAAAGTGCACACCCCAGAACCTCGGCCGATGGGGTAGATAGCCCAGTAGTGAAGTTGGGGAAGAAGAGCTATTCCCAGAGTTGGACAAACCAGAATGGGCCCTCGGCGTTGAAGTAGGAGCCTTCTGCGTGACACGAGAGATGAAACTCTCCATGCTCTTGTAGACCAGGGAAAGGAAGAAAGGACCCGAAGCATACCTCCAACCCATCATCGGCATCTGGACAAACACATAGAGTTCCTTAATGATGGCGAAGAAGAAGATGGAATGGTTGGTTTCATGCGAAAGAAAGCGAAAGCAAAAGCAGTTTCAAGAAGAAGAAAGTAATCGTGCGTAGTCAATGATGAGGGCTATTTATAGCTATGGAAGGAACCTCCACTAGCAACCCATGGGAGCAGATACGCAAGCCGTTTCAATAAGCGCGAAGTGCCAAGTGTGTGATTGCAATAGGTATATCTTCTCGAACCATCATGTTATACCCCCGATTTTGTAAAGTATTCTTTTTCTCGCTTTAGTCATTTATTTTTAGTAAGGGTGTGTTTTAGAGTCGCATGATTATGAGAATTATCAGTGTAGAGTCTCGGTTACCAATTTCAATCACTCCGTTCAACTAAATCAAAATGCCGTTGTTTAAATTAGGTACGCACGCGAATGATCGATCTTTTTCGTGCGTTATTCGGTTTAATATCTGTATTCAAGTTTAGTAAATGCGTGAAAGCAGATCTACCAAAATTCATTTTTTTCAAAAGTTGGCTTAAACTCAAACTTAATAATGCGATTCCGAGTTAATTTTGGGGTTTTTAGTTAACACGCCCATTTCTTTTATTTATTTAAGCATACATACAACTTTAAAATGTCAAAAATTCAATTTAGTTTAATTTACAATGTTTAAGAGTCCAATATGTCTAAAAATGTCAAAAAAAATTCAATTTAATTTAATTTACAATTTAAAAGCATTTAATAGTCCCAAAAGTCCAAAATACAAAAATGGTGATACAAAAAATATAAAAAAAGCATAAATCCGAAAATAAATAAATAAAAAAGGGAACAATATAGCTCTCAGCCTTCTAAACCCTAATCCTAGCTTCCCTCCTTGCTCACCAAAGTATCCAGCTCATACAAGCCCAAACCCAAACCTGAAAATCAATCAAAACACAATCCAAATCATTAATGTGTTGACCTAATTTTTAACTATAAATAAACAGTCCAATAGCAGTCAAAACACACAGAAATTCACGCAGACAGAAATTCACACAAAATTTAGAGAAAAAAGGGATTAGGATTTCACACGAAACCCTAACGCAAAGCACGAGTTTACGAATCAAAGAAACAGCGTGGTCAAGCAATCTGATAGCGAGAGAAAGAACCGGTGTTGCGGTGGTTACGGGAGCAATCACGTGTAAATAGAAAAGAAGATCGGAAAATTTGGAAAGAAGTAAGTAATAGCAAACTCGTTTTCTTTAGTTTTGTACATAATAGGTTTTACGAAGAATAGTGTATTGTTAATCGAAATTGGTGACAAACTGTATATAAACTAAATATAATCAGACTCAACTTATATTCGCTTCTCTTAGAAATATTAGTGCTGTAATATAATTAGTAATTCGTTAAAATCAATTAGGAATTAGGGTTCTAAAAGTCAATTTTCAAAATTAAAAGAAAGGGGGTTTCAGATTAGTGGTTCAAAATAGATTTCAAATTTATGGTTTCAAATTAACAATCGGATATGAAAATTAGAATTAGTTATAGTTTAAAAACAAGTTCTGTGATACAAAATTGGAATTAGGCTTTTAAGGAAAATCAATTTGGGAATTAGGTTTCTTCAGTGAAAATTAACCAAAATCATTAATCAGAATATTAGAAGAAGTAGGATAGAAGAAAGAGGAATTAGAGACAGAGAGAAAGGCAAAAAAATGTATAATAGGACTCACCTCAGGTCACCGTCGGCGGTGGTGGTCGTGCCCTCGAGTTCGCGGGAGCGCAAAGCAGCTGCGGCCGCGCATGAGCTCTCCTTCTCAGTTCGGCGCTAGAACACGACCATGCATCCTTTGTCCATTCATCTTCACCGGAAACATCACCGTCGAAGAAGAAGCGGACCACCCGGGTTGTCGCATCACCGTGGAGCGTCGCAAGCCTTACGCTCTCTCATCTCAGTGATCTCTCTCTCCCTTTCTCTCCCTCTCACTCCAAGAATAGATCGGCGCTAATCCCTCCTCACCAGTAGAAAGCCGCGCGAGTTTTTGTGGCAGTCCTCCTCTCTCTCTCTGCGCGTAGTAGAGAATGAAAGGGGAGGATGAAAGATTTTAGGGTTTCGGTATTGGGCTTAGGGTTATATCTTTGTCTTTTATTTCTTTTTAATTTTTTTAATTATTCGAATACTAATCACACCCCCTTCGTTCATACGCGCACCTCCCCACTTAAGCCCGATTTCGCATCACCAGGCCTCCTATCTTGGCCCAGGCTTTCATTTTTGCACCTCAATTAATTATACAACACCTGCTATTAATAAAACCCAAATTTACAATCACACCCCTGTTTCTCCTTTTAATTCATTTCCAACTCAAACATAAATAATTTTTCTCATGAAATTAAATAAGCGGCTAAGTCGGTTGTACAGCCGGGTTAGTCATTATTTTAGGGCCAATGGTATCTGATTCAATAACCACGAAAACTTAATAAATTCGAACAAACCATATTTCCTAAAAATAGGGGATTAAGTCGGTTGTACAAGCCAAGGTTAGTCAGCGTTCTAGAATTAATGAAACATGCATCTGATTCGGGAGTTCTAGAATACCTATTCTAAAATCAACCCATCTCACTGGCGCTTTTCAAAAATTCAAAAACTATTTTCAAAAAGTAGGGGACTAAGTCGGTTGTACAATCGGGTTAGTCGTTCTAGGAATCGATGGTACATGCGATTCAAGGAATCCTAGGACCCCTACACTACAAAACACCAACCAATAAACTTTTTCCGGGAAGAACTACGTAGCTTTGATTCCTCCATTGCATCAGGAGAGTGCGTAGGAGCAAGACTCAACTCTTGTCGAGAGCACTAAAAACTAAAAACCAAAATAAGTCTTTCTCTATATAAATAAAAGGGTAATTATTAAATAAATCTTAATTAATTAGACATTGGATGTCGTGGGGTGCTAATACCTTCCCCACGCATAATGACTCGAACCCTAACAATGCCTTGTCCTAAAACATAAAGGATTTTCGAATTTGCCCTTAAACTAAAATTTGGTGGCGGCTTCCTTCGAACCGAAGAATCCTTTCCTCGGATTTTTCGGTCGCTACACATCACATCAAGGGGTTTTGTCCCATCACTCACGTCCTATCGGCCATCTGACGGGACAAAAGGGGAAATTATTAACACCCTTAAATAATTAAGTTGTGGGTGAGAGGCCGAGTAAGTGAAAGAGTAAAAATTAGAGCAGAGGTGAACGGTAGACAAATCCTGAGGAAAATTTCGATAAATTGAACTCAAAAGAGCCCCTGGGGGCAAGCTACAAGGAATAACGCCCCAAGGAGAGGTAAGCGGGGGCAATGAGCTAGGCCGAGGAGAGTTAAGCCTGACCTATAGAGTGCCTCGGCCATGATAGATCGGATGCCGATTCCATGAGATTGCAGGGGCAAGAAGCGGCCGAGAGAGAGTAAGTGGCCTAGGTAAGCGGGCTTGCGTGGAAGGCACGAGGAAGCACGTGGAAAGAGCGTTGGACTAGTGAAGATCATGCGAAGAAGTGAGGCCATGAAGAAGTGGCACAAAGAGTATTACCCCACTAATCATGCTAGTGGAGATCGTGGGTAGTGGCTCAAAGCTTGAGGGCTCGGGAGCAATGAGATTCGTTGATCTTTAGTAGATCAATGGTAGGAAAATGTTGGCTAGGAAGTTGGCGACGAGGGCCTATGTATATAAAGGGTAGAATGCAATTATGCTGGACACACATCAATCAATACAAACCCAAATTTATTTCATTTTATCTTCTTTCCGCACTTTTACTTATGTTTATATTTAAGCATTAGGCTAGTAGAATAATCCAACCCTCGCGTCCCATCCACCCAACGACCCTTTCTAGAGAAGTTAGGATACCTTTGTCGAGAGCATAGTTCCTCTTTAGCTCAATTGCTTGAAGAAATGAGGAATCATAGAATTGTCCAAACCTGCTGGTGATTCCACGGCTAGGACCTAAGAGTTTGGCGACAATAGGAAGCGGCAAGCGTGTTCTTGGAAATCATGGCGTTGCCTTACCGATTCGTGTGAAGCGACGCGCCTGCGTAAAAACATTGATGTAGCGACTAGTCGATTCGGTCATCGCAGCGAGTTACATCGAGGGGTTTTTTGGCCGTTAGTCACGTGTTTTCGGCCATACAACAACACCAAAAGGGAAAATTGTTAACACTGAAATAAATTAGGTTTTTGGCCGAGGAAAATAGAGGAATTTAGGAAAAGCAAGGAGGCCGGGGAGCCATGAGAGTGTTTTGATAAGGTATTAGCCAAATTGTAGAGTGCGGAGAAAGGGGTGAGCAGGAGCGGTGGATGAGACCAGAGGCAAGACATAAGAAGTGCCTCGACCATAGGGTGGCTCGGTTGCCTAAGCAAAAGCGGCCGAAGAAGGCGAGAATAAGGGTTGGTCGAGGAATATTGTAGCCAAGGTGAATCGTACTTGCTTGGAGCGAAGTGTTCGGTGTGCGTGGACACAACGATGGAGCGGTTGAAGACCGATTTAAGAAAAAGAAAGTCGTGGGAAGTGGAGGCGAAGGCAATTTTACCCCACTAACCATGCTAGTGAAGTCGTGGATCATGGCTCAGAATACCTAGGGCTTTGGGATGAGAGATGTGTTGGTCTTTGTCTTATCTAACGGTAGGCGGATGTAGGCTCATATAGTATTACGTGAAGGCCTATATATATATATATATATATATATATATATATATATATATATATATATATAGAAAGAATAGAACTTGTAAAAGACACACTATCACTCAAAAACTCTATTTTTTTCTTTGCACTTTACTTTACTTTATCGCTTTTCTTTTAGTTATCCATGCAACTAGCTAGTAGATAATCAAGCGTCATGTCTCTCTACTGACCTAACACTCTTTGGAGGAGTTAGAAAACCCACGATCGAGAAAGCGAGTTCCTTCCTCAAGCGCAATTTCTTGAAGAATAGAGGAATCAAAGATTGTCCAAACCTGCAGTCGATCCACAACTAGGATCTAAGTGTTTGGCGACAACATATTGTTATTGTGAATATTCTCATGGTCTTGCAATTTTTGATAGCAATCAAGCTTTAATTTTCTCTTGAGTTTTACGATTGGAACTCCGCTTAGGTTCAATATTTACAAAAAGGTGACCAAAAATATTTATTGCATTCAAGCTACTAAATTGGAAATAATTTCAACATTATAAAAAAGTATCCATAGGCTATATGTAAACATGAAATTCACGATAAAGACATCTACCAAATTGGTAGATGTCTTTACTAATTGAAGTACTCAATGATTACTTTCCTTTCTTTTCATTGTTTCTTCATATAGTTTTAAAGATTAATAGTTTCTTGTGTAAATAATACATTAGCAATGGATGTACCTAAAAATAGGAAGTGGATGGATAACAGACTTGATCGAGATAAGAATATCACGGAAGAATTCAAACAATGGCGTTTGGGATTTGTCAACTTTGTTACGGAAAAAGACAAAGAAAGGATGAAGAGAACATTGAAAGCGGGAGAACATTTAAAGAAGGAGATTATATCTCCATGTAAGATTTGCAAGTGTTTGCGTCATCACCCATCATCCTTGGTGATGGTGCATCTTTGTAGGAAGTGATTCACGAGTTATTATTATTATTGGACAAATCATGATGAACTGATTCCCCCAAATCCCCCAGTGGTTGTCGATCATTCTTATTATGGTAGTAGTGGCCTTAGGGATATGTTTGATAATTATGAGTAGTTGGTAATGGATGCTGCGAAACTGGGAATTTGAAACTATCTTGAGCGAGAAGATTACAATCAAGAAAACACAATGACAAAAGGTCCTAATTTAGAACACAACAATTCTTTGAGTTGTTGAAGGATGCACAATCTCCTTTATGGGATGATTGTTACAAACATTTTGTGTTGTCGGCTTCTTTAGCGGTATTAAGTTTGAAAGCAGACTATTGGCTCTTTTTTTTTGGTATTAAAAGCAGACTATTGACTTGACTTGACTTGACTTACAAGAAAACATAGGATTTCAGTTTTGTTTAAATCTTTGTGCTGAATAGATTTGTGGTTTCTTTTTATTGAAATTTGTTTTACGCAAACTTAGTTAACTATGTGTGTGTTTTAAGGTGAGCTTTTGTAATAAATGATTCTGAAGGGAATTGATTTTGTCAAATTAATTGGAGCATTTGTTACAAAGATGCTACAAGAAAACAATAAAAAGATAATTGACTCAACAAATATAACATGAGAATGTCATTTGCCTTTTGCATTATGGTTATGTACATTACATGTTCCTTTTCAATGGGTGATTTTTGTTGGTCCTCATGTGATTTTGGTTGCTAATTAGATTGGCGTTTCTTTTTCGTAATTTTTATTAATGCTTCTTTTAACGGATGGCGGATGGTGATAATACAAGGGGTAGCGAAAGATGCAGGTAGAGCGGGGAAGAGGAGAGGTCACGACCTCTTTGCAGCAACCCATTTCTCTTCCTACTAGCCAACCAACACATTCTTCCACTTTCCACGCACATGTGGCTCCCCAGTTTCTCCATTCTAGAAATCGACACATTCTTCCCACTTTCCACGACCCTACTAGAAATCGACACATTCTTCCACTCCTGTGGCTCCCCAGCGTCCTCGATCTACACCTAGTCGTCACGTTCCTTCAATTCCCAATGCTCCTATGGCCCACGAACCTCCCCAATCTACACATACTCCTCATTATCCCACCACACAGGTCGAATATATCTATACTATAAAACCCAATCATCTTTCTGCTTCCCCAGCATCCTCGATCTACACCCAGTCCTCATTTTCTTTTGAATTCACATACTATTGCGTTAAAAACACACTTAGAACAAGTGTACTCTCTCGCAGATGTAGTATAAAGGAAACAATCGTACGAGATCTTGTGATCTTTAATTAAAAGGAAACAATCGTATGAGATCTTGTAATTAATGACGTAATCTGAACCAATAATTTTAATCTAACGGTTATCATTTCATGTTCTCGTGTTCTCAAAATAACCAAGTGTTCTTACTTGAGTCGTCCCTATATATATATATATATATATATATATATATATATAAGTGGTTTTGATAAATGCGCTTGACCAATGAAGTGTTGATGTCGCTTTATCGTTGGCGGTCATTGAAGAGTGAGAGGGCCGGTCTTGGCTACCGCTGGTGGTACTGCAATGACACTCGGCCGCTCGAAGTCGGTGCGCTCGGCGAGGGTATCACGAGGTAGGAAACGTACCTGAAGCCTCAGGCGAGTGTGGTATTTATGCTGCTGGAGTGAGGCGCCCTGGCCGAAATAAGCGCAACGGCCAAGAGCGCAACTTGCGCTGCAAGGCCACGCAAATGAGCCATATTGGGCCGTTCTCTGCGCTGGTCCACTAATTGCTGAGTAATTCTATTGAGCTTACTAGCCCGGAACAGTTTTCAATTGGACTTTTATTCCTTTTCAAAAAATTTCTTCATTCTGCATAATATAGAACAAATTAGATTAGTAATTTATGTTATTACTAATAATTGCTCTAAAAATAACACAAAAGTATCTCTAATAATACACTAAATTGGACTAATATTAAAAGTGTAGTTATCAAACATACATAAACTACACTAATGTTAAAAGTGTCAAACATACAAAATATCAAATACCAAAACATATCAGTAATGTTCAAAGTGTCAATCCAAAACACAAACTTAGTTAAACATAAACTAGACTAATATTAAAAGTGTCAAACATACCAAATATCAAAATATATCAAAACATACCACTAGTTTATGTCAAACATACATACACTACACTAAGGTCTAGTAAACTCAAAAAATTCTGACGAAGCATCTTCAACTCCAACTCTGAACAATATACCTAACAAAACAAAAACAATAATGATTACTAATTAATTCATAAAACTAAGAAAATTTGCACCTTAATTAAAACATAGATTACCTAGATGTCGTCAATAACCCTCCCCCATAAGGAGAGTCTCCATGATCTCCACCGTCTCCATCATACGCATCTTCGTTCTCGTCTGTTGGGCGGGGTGGAAATCTTTGGAATCAGGTGGAGAATCTTTGGAAGAATGGTTAAATACGTATTCAAGTAGTTGTTGTATATAAGCTAGAGGCAGACCAGTTTTACTGCACGGCCAGAGACACTCCTCATGAGAGGCCGGCGGAGGACACTTTATAACTTAGCGGTGGGAACAATGCAATTATATGTATATGTAATGAATTTTTCTTTAATTTAGCTAACTCTAGGTGTATTTGTAATGTTATATTTCTATAATTTATTTATGAGTGTTTTATGTGACTAAAAATATTAGACATAATAGGTTTGCTTTTTCTTACAAAGAGTGGTGCACAAGTAGAAAGAGGGGACATGCAATATTAGAAGTTTATGACTTGAAAGCATCTAAAGATAGTGTCAAGCTATTGAACATCGAGAAACAAACCTTACTTTTGTCTCTGCCACTCTAGGTGCTTCTAAAACAACTCCAATAGTTTGTTATGCGAAAGAACTCTCGAGACTCCACGGCACCGTCGGTTTCAAAAAGCGCCAACCATACCAATATATTAAGCATACAAAATTAAAAATGTCATCAATTGTGATTAATTTCATGAGTCTATATATGCAGTCGGGGACTCGGAAAGGAGCGAGAGGAATGTTGGATGCTCATTCCTACATAGGAAGGCAGTAGCAAATTTCAAGAAATTGGGATCTGAAAAAAAGGTGAAATTGAAATTTTAATTGAAATTGGGACCCTGTGCAATCAAGGAAAGGAAATTGGGATTTAGGGATTTAGGGATTTAGGGATTTTGGGACCCTGTCATTTTCACATTGTTAAAATTTCACATTTCTGAGGCAGTTAGCATAGCTCAAATCAAAACATAAGCCACAGTTTGAAAGCTATATAAATAATCGAAATCAAAACACAAGCCTGATTCGAAAGTTAAAAAAATTAACTTTAAGAAACTCTAAGAATAATATCATCATAATCAATTTGAAAATTGCAAGCTTGTTTGGTTTTAGGGCATAGACACTATTAGTAAACAAGTTTGTTTGCTTGAAAGAATAAAGAGGCGGATAAAATGGATAGTTTTGACAATTAGAGCGAGGGCATTAGTTACATGAATAAATAGGGGACATGAGGGTAGTGAGCTCATTTCAAACTTGTAAGCACTAGTAAGCGAGAGAGTAACTTGGTTGTAGCGGAAAAGCGTTGGAAAAGAGATCTTTCTCCTTGTTACATTCATGTTTTGATCATACAATAAAATCACATTTTCTAATCTCTATTTCCATCACGGGTTCCTAACACATAGAAACTTGATAATATAGAAACTCGATAATAATATCGGTTAACATAAGCACTATTAAAAGGGATAATAGCCACATAAGACATTATAAAAAGGCATGGCGAGATAATTTAACAAGACTAAACACAAGAATATTAAAAAAGATTTAAGAAGGCTTTTTCTTTCTTCTAATTCAAGCATATATCATTTCTTGCAAAACTACAATTATATGTGGTTAATATAATGCAAGAACACCTACTTGAGAATCTCACAAAAGAATGCGAAAGTAAATCAAAGGATCACGGTGTCACCTATATAACTCATGGTTTCTAACAAGGCAGTTAGCATAGCATAGTCCAAATCAAAACATAAGCCTGATTCGAAAGTTAAAAAAATTAAAAGCAAACAACAAGTAGAGTGAAGGTTGATGAAGAAATAGAGGATCGAGATAGAGTTAGAGGAATAGCATGTTAGCATAGCATAGTCCAAATCAAAACATAAGCCTGATTCGAAAGTTAAAAAAATTAAAAGCAAACAACAAGTAGAGTGAAAGTTAAAAATTAAATGGTTTGGGAGAAATAGCTTTCTTTGAACTATTTCCCACAATATACGCTAGATGTAATAATAAGAATATGGTGGTAGAAAATGGGTTCTTGGGAGGACAATGCGTGGGGATGGAACTATAGTTGGTTGGAGGAGCTACGATCGGAGGATGAACATAATGTTGATTATTTTGTGCGAAATTTGCTACAATCGGCCCAATTAAGCGATCTAGCTTAGGATAGATGGATATGCTTACTTGATACAATTAATGGTTTCTCGGTGAAAAGATGCTACTCCAAATTGTGTGATTTAATTCTTTATTGCAGTCTGCAGGATTCGGGCGGGAGGCGTCGAGGAGATTCTTTGGTTTGGACAACTTGGAAGTCGGATCTGCGGTAGAAAGCGGCGGCGTTTACGGTTTTTGCGATTTGCGAGCGCAGTTCTGCGAAGGCTGCGAGCGAGGGGTTCGGCCAAGCCGATGGATGAAGGCGGTGGACAGCGTAGTTTCGATGGCGTGGAGGCTCGGGCCAGTTTTTCTTGGTTTAGAGCGCCTTGATCGTGGCGATTACGATCTTTGCGATTCTTTGGTTTTGGTTAATTTGTGGCTGGCGATGCGATGGGCAATGATGTTTTAAGCGAGTGCGGAGGATCGGCATTCCGGAAATCGGTATTGTGGGTGTGTTAGGCGTTGAGATGCATTGGAAACAATTATGGGAAAATGGCGTGCCTTCAAAGGTATTAATATTCGGTGGAGATTATTGTTGAATAAATTGGCAACACGGGAGGCTACATGAAAGAGGTATTTCTGATCTAACTTGGATAAATCTTTGCGTTTTTACATTTCGAGGAGGATGAGTCGTGGTCACTTGTTTTTGGGTGTAGTAGAGTAATTAGAAGGGTATGGCGGCAAGTAAGTGTATGGATAGGGAAAATATCACGGAATCGGTGGGCGTGGTGCGTCACTTTTTGGAGTTTGGAAAGTTAACGAAGGAAGGAAAACCAAAAAGGTTAGGCATCTTATTTGGTTATCGGTTGTATGGAACATTTGGATTATGAGAAATAAAATTGTCTTTAAGGGGAGGTTGCTTGGTTCCTAATTTGGTTTGGGAATAAAGGACTCGGCGTGGAGTTGGTTCAAAGCTAGGAAGGAGGAAGCGCATGGCGCTTTGGTCGGATTGGTTTACTAATCCTTTGGGTTGCTATTCGTTATTGTAATCATGTTTTGATTTGTAATGTATGCAAGTCATAAAACTATTAGAAGGGGGAGAAGCAGCGGGTTAGGACGGTATTGTCCCGCTGTTGTGCAATTCTTTGTGCGAGTACTCTTTTTCCTCCGAAGTCTTTTTAAAGGGTTTTGGCTTTGGGAGGTTTTGAGGAGGCCCTTCCCCTTCCATTTGTATTCGTTGGGCACATATTGTGCTTTATCAATAAAGTTGCTTATCTAAAAAAAAATACCCAAGTGGATATACGTTTCCACGACTTTATGTATGTTTTCAAAAAATTTCTTCATTCTGCATAATATAGAACAAATTAGATTAGTAATTTATGTTATTACTAATAATTGCTCTAAAAATAACACAAAAGTATCTCTAATAATACACTAAATTGGAGTTTATCACATACTCCTATTGCCCCGAAACCTCCCAAGCCTACACCTAGCTAGCCCCAGTAACTCCACTACAGAAAACCAAAATATTCATCCTACACCTCTCACCAATCACATTCCCAGGCTGATGTTGCACCTGTTGGGTCTTGTGACACTGATGGGCGTATGTGGATATTCCAGGTCTAAGAAACACGTAAGTATTAGTCTCTTCACTTCATGAAATAGTCTACAATAACTTATATGCGTATGACTTACAACTTGTTTAATGTTATTGTACAGTTTGACACTTCAGCCAACACGTGAAATCACAAAGATAATAAAAAACAAGTTTGAAGTGTCTTGGATAAGTTAACGAGAGGTGAAGAAAGATGACATGAAGATGGCAAATATATGGTTTGCTGAGTTGATGGTATGAAAACATGTCCATACATTATTAAAACATGTTTATTAGAGCTATGTGGATTGCAATGTACACAGCATCTCAGAATTTTGAAATAATCTTATTATTAATTTTACAATAAAGCATTCAAAGTTGCTAAGATTACTTCTATGATTACCGATTCTCATAATCTTATTATTAACTTTAAAAGAATGATAACAGAGTTGCAGTTTTGATGCATGGAAGCCATAACTCATGCACATTTGGAGATCAAATATTGATAAACTCCATCCCACAGTTTTATTTTGGTGGCTAATATGTTACTTAAAAGATAAGGAAAAGTGTTTTATTTTATGAAATTTGATATACATAGTCACAATAATAAAACAATGTTATTCAACAGTCGGATTGATAAATTGCATTGTATACATGCAATGTTATTAATTGGTGTAAGTCTACAAGTTTGATAAATTTGGTGTCGATATATCACGACTCTAAATTGAAACTAATCTATTTATTTTTGAGAAAAATTCCTCGAGATAAGACTCAACTTATTGTGACCTATTTGAGAAGACTACATAAAAGAAAAGGTGATACGCCAAAGTGGGTCTCCTCCAAATCGAGAGATGATTGCTGTAAGTTAAAATTTCAACATTCAATATCCAAATTTACTTGCTTTATTTGTTGTGTGTTTATTGATTTTTACTTGGTATTTGTGCTGTGGGTTTTATGAAACTTCTGTGAGGTGTTTGGAAGTGGATTTTCTGCAATTTGTTACTTTGGAAGTGTCAATTGTGTGATAAATATTTGTGAGGCTCAAGGGTGTGGACTTTGGAGAATTTAAGCTAATGCTTATTCCAAGTCTTTTGTTGCTAAATGATCATATTTTTAGCTAAACGTTACGTCCCTGTTATGTTGAATGTTGAAATAGTCTTTTTTTTTTTTTATAAGTCAAATATATATTAATCGTAGGTACAAGGGGTACCAAAAGATAACCTATTGAGAGGAGTTTCACACCAACTTTCAAAAGTAATGAAGGCTCTAGTATCTACTCTTTGGTTAAACCATCCCCAAGTTAAGCGCTTAATTTGCTGCACCATTTTATCGACATTAGGCAACCCCTAAACACAATGTGATTTCTATTTACCCAAATAGTCCAAGAGACCGCTACCCACACCAAGTGCTTGACTTTCTTCCTCTTCTTATGATGCACAGCAACAGAGTTGTGCAGGAAATGTTCCCAACTGCTAGATGCCGAGACAGCAGCAGCACCAGTCCATGCACTGATGCGCTGCCACACCTTCTGAGAAACAGCGCAGGAAAAAACAAGTGACCCATATCTTCATTCTCCGAAAGCATAGTACGCACGATTGCCCTTGGCTTTGGTTCAAGACTCCTCTATGAACAAGTTCTGTCCTAGTTGGTAGACCATTCGCAAACAACTTCCACACGAAAGCAAGGAATTTAGACGGAGCGGCAGTCATCCAAAGTCTTCTCAGCGCCTTTAATTTTCTGTTGAAATAGTCTTTGGTCTTGTTTATGTGGAGCTTGTATTGTGCTATTTTAGATGCAGTATTTTGTAGTTCACTTGGCATAGCCACGTTCCATTTTGACTGGGCAAGGGTATGTAATTTGGGCCCGGTTGTGTGTTTTTTTCCAGATGTATTTCCATGCGCCTATGCTATAATCCATGCATCGTCATTACATATAAATTAGAACGCTACATGACATGCATTGACTATTCTTCCAGAACATTCCTTAGGGTGGTAACATGGTAGTTTGTGATTTGTCTGTGTTTGGCATTCCATACTTAGAAAAAATGGCTAGAAATCATTGTTAGGGTTATTTTATAGAAGAGTATCATGCATAGTATTTGGTTATTTTCTAGAATATTTTTAAATGCTCGTGTTTGAATACGTACAAATGAGGGCTGAATTTTCTAACTTGACTGCTTAAAACCAGCCTTAGGGAGGAAATGAGAGAGCTTGTTGCAAATCGGGGAGAAGATGCTTGAATTTATGGAGACTTTTCTCGGGGTCATCCATGTCGCCTTAGCCTCCACCTCCACCTACAAAGCGAGGATAATCAACAAAATGATAATGAGTATTATGATGAGCGAGAATTCTGTGAAAGTGAGTTGAGATGTAGTCTCGATGTGGATGAGCCAATTTCACGTTGCTCTTCCTCTTGAACAATGAGGAAAAGACTTTGTCAATGCGGTATTGGCTCCATAAGCGAGAATTTGGCCTCTAGTGTGACTATAAGCATCATTCGGGCCCATAAGGAATATCATCACGTGTTGTCGTTCAGAGAATTCACCAAAGCGGTGGATCCACCGCAGTCTGGTATTTGGGGCGTGAATTGCAAGAGAGTCCCATAAACCTTGAATTTGCTAAAATACGCACTAACAAAAGATTACCTTGAGAGCAATTCGGGATTTCTTTGTTCAAGCTGGAAAAGGCAAGAATTTGTTGCTCTGTTCAAATCGCGTCTTCAAACCCTTCCAAATTGCGGCGGTGAGTCGGCATAGATGACACTACAATGCAACTCCTTGGCAATGGAATTAAGGATCAAGAAGTAGTCATGTGATTGCTTTGAACCCACGAAGAATAATTTGCCATGCCTTCCGCCGGTTTCTTGATGGATCCATCTATGAAGCCCAATTTGTTTTTCGCTCCAAGAGCAATTGTCATGGCTCTTGACCACAATCGAGTTGGTGTCGGAGTCGGACAAGAGGTGGGAAACGAGCGCACTGGGTAATCCGAAGGAGGGTGATTGTAAAGGGCTCGCGATGGAAGTTGCATCATTCGCCATGGAATTAAGAAATCACGAGGCACCACGAGGAAGAAGGAAAGAATGAAAGCGAAGATAACGATTGATTGCAAGAATCAAACAATCGAAACAAATCGATTGATTGCAAGAGCGGAATCAATCGAGAATTAACAATGAATGAAGAAAGATGAAGCGAGAACGCGAGGAGCGTTTTTCGCTACTAATACCATATTGATTCAATGGGAATCATTTCAATCACCATCTTGTTAAACCAGTAACAAAAAGAATTGGATCAACCAAGAGAAGAATCAGATATATTTTTCATTGAACAAATGACCAATGAATACAAATGTATATTGAGAACTCAGTACATATATAGTTCTACTTTACCAAAAGCAAAAATAACCTAACTCACTAACTGATTCCTTTCATTTACTAACTATACAAACTGATTTAGTTAATATCTATTTACCACAGTAACAATTTTAACCGTAGTTACCAAAGGTGGTAAAACACTTGTGGAGGTCAATAATACATGAAATGTTTTCAGGAATATTCCTATGCGTCATCCTGCTACTCAGCGTTTCTTTAAAAGCAGCTGAGTATTGCTCAAATAAAATTTTTTTGCCCGTTCGTTTTCTCTCTTTTCTCATTTCCTTCGCCTTCTCTTCTCTCTCTCTCTCTGCGTCGTTCTCTTCTCTTCTCCACACCCAAAACCCACAAACCCTCTTCTCCCTCACTCTCATTTAGCTCTTCCTCTCTCGACTTTCCCTCATTCTCGTTCTCCCTAGCACCACCCACAATCCCCCAGACCCACAATCCCCTGAACCCACAAACCCATAAACCCATAAACCCATAAACCCATAAACCTCATTCTCGTTCTCTCTTCCCTCTCTCGACTTTCCCTCATTTCTTGTTCTCTACAGCACCCATAGTCCTCATTGCTTGTCCTCGTCTTCTCTCGAAAGGTTAGTTCTCTATTTTGTTTTTTTGTTTTTGTTTTTAGGTTTTGTTAGGTTGGAGATGAATATGTAGTTTGATTGGAATATGTTGAATGTGTGAAAAAAAAATATTTGATAAAGAGAGGAATATGTTGAATGTATTTGTATGTGTTTGATATGTGTAAAATTAGTTGAATGTGTTTGATAGGAGAGAAATTAGTTGATATGTGTTTGTTGCTTGGTTTTGTTGAGATTTTGATTCTCAAATGATAGAGTTTTTAAGCAAAGTGTGTGTCATCTATATTAGTAAAATCAAATATGCCCTAAATCGAATATGCAAATTGTTTGTTAGGTTTTGGGAGTTTTTGTCGGAGCTTACGCGATCGTTGTTCTAGTTGGTTGGATATTTGTCGGTGTTGCTTCCACTTGTTCGGAGTACTTTTTTGTTCTTTTGTTTATTTTCTATGAAGAATTAATGACTATATAGAAGACACCAAAGTCTTTGATTTGTTTAGTTGAAACTAGCTAGCTAGTTGATTGAATATCTTAGCTTCAATAAAATTGTAAATTCTCTTATCGAATTTATTATAGATATTGGGACATTATGGATAGAAAGTGGATGTACGCGATAAATGCTGTCCAAGGAATATAGAGATGGAGTGGATTATTTTGTAGTGTCTTTGTTCAGCGTTTAGGAGATCTAGTAATATGATATGTCCACATTTACGTTGTTGCTATGTAAAATCGATTAATCTCTGAGGAACGAGTTGGGGACATTTTAAAGGGTAATGGAATTGATCAAACTTACACTTGTTGGACAATGCATTGTGAGGAAAGAGTTGAATCTTGAATATAGGTAATGAAGTCTTGCGAGAGATGTGCAGGTTGACACCAAAGAAATACCCTCGTTTGTTGGGGATGAATTTGAAGAGATGGCAAAGGCTTTTGAAGGCGATCTTAATGACCGTCCTCAAATGTTTGAGAAGTTGATAACGGATCTTGAGAGGCGCCCGTTGTATGAGGTTATCTTGAATTCACAAAATTATTGCATTTGGCATGATAAAGTTGTATAACAGAAAACTTACCACGGATAGACCGGATAAGAGCTTTCTTGAATTACTCACACTATTGAAAGAAATGTTGCCGAAGGATAATGTGCTCCACTTCTCGGACGTATGATGCAAAACAAATGTTAGGGTCCATTGGCTTGAACTATGAGAAGATACGCTTGTCCCGATGATTGCATTCTATTTGGAATGAACATGCATTTTAAAGTCGTGTCCTAAATGTAATGCATCGCGGTATAAAAAGAAAGATTACGCTCGAGAAAAGGTGTTGTGGTATTTTCCCATAATTCCTCGATTTAGGCGTATGTACCCGTAGTTCGGAAGATGCAAAACACTTGACATGGCATGAGGATGAAAAAGATTAAAGATGGCATGTTCACGACACGGCAGATTCTCGCAATGGAAAAAATTTGATATTGATTATCCACGATTTTGGGTTGGATCCAAGAAACCTCGACTTGCATTTGTCTGTAGATGGTTTTAACCGCATTCCAGTATTCGAGTAGCTCCACGTTACATGGCCCGTGATAATAGCGATTTATAAGCTTACCTCGTGGCTTTGCATGAAAGCGCAAATATATGATGTTGTCTTTGTTAATTTAAGGCCCCAAGCAACCGGGAAATGATATTGATGTATACTTGGCTCCTTTAATTGAAGACTTGAAGCTAATGTGGGAGAATGGAGTAGAGGTGTATGATGGGTTCGGGAAGAAAGTTTCAACTTGAGGGCTATGATTTTTGGCACAATTAATGACTTTCCGGCATCGGCAATCTATGCAGTGCAGTCACGAATGGAGTCGATGTGCATGCATGCCTATATGTGAAGATAACAGATTGGATGTGGTTTGGAACATGGTAGGAAGAATATCTACCACTGGTCATCGTAGATTTTGCCATCTACTCATCGATGTCATTTGTTGAAAAAGGCATTCAATGGGAATACAAAAGCAATAAAGCTCCGCGGCTTTGTGGGTGAACAAGTATTTGAAAAGGTGAAAGATTTGAACATTAAATTTGGGAAGCCATTTGCGGGAGAGGTTGCCAAGCGGGGTGGAAGAAAAGTCGATTTTCTTTGACTTGCCATCTTTGGAAAGTCATTATATATGAGACACTTCATTGATGTGATGCATGTTGAAAAAATGTCTTTGAAAGTGTCATTGGTACCTTACTCAATATGCCGGGGAAAGACTAAAGATACCATCAACTCGAGGTTGGACTTGTAGTATGGGGTTGAGACCAGAATTGGGTCAGATAAAGAAGGGTACACGTACATATCTACCTCCGTGAGCTCATACTCTATCTAAAAGGAGAAGGCTTAGTGTTTGTAAGTTTCTTCATGGAGTAAAAGTTCGGAGAATTATTCTTCAAATGTTACAAACCTTGTATCCATGAAAGACCTTAAGTTAAAGTCTTTAAAGTCCATGATTGTCATGTTCTAATGGAGAATTTGCTCCCGATTGGTATCGATCCATTTGCCTAAGAAAGTCATGAGGCGCTAACCAAACTTTGTTACTTCTTTAAAGCGATTTGTAGTAGAGTGATTGACCTAGAAAGTTGCCATCATTGCAAGAGAAATTCTTGTCACTTTGTGTGAGCTTGAGATGTATTTCCACGCTTCATTTTTGACATAATGATTCATCTAAGCAGTTCATTTGATTAGAAGACACCAGTTGTGGCCCATGTTACATGAGATGGATGTATCCGTTTAGGCGTTACATGAAGATATTAAAAGGATATGTGAAAAACCGATCACGACCCAGGGGTTGTATTGTTGGCGCTACATAGTTGAAGAAGGCTGTTTGAGTTACGCCGCCTATCTCATCTAGTCTTGAATATTACTGCGGGACTTCCAAGGTCTAAATCAACAGGAAAGCATTACTAAAGGGATGTCGAGGATATAAAATAGTTATGGTGTCAAGGAAGAACTACATCAAGCACACTTATATGTTTTGCACAATGATAGTGAGGTTGATTCATATGTTGCCAAACACATGGACATACTTAAGAGTGATTACCCATATAAGAGTGAAGTTTGGTTAACAAAGGAACACAATCGGAGTTTCATAGTGTGGTTAAAAGACCACATTGATTTGAGTTTGTTATGAATCTACTTGATTTCAAAAGATTGAGATGGTTAGCAAAGGTCCAAATATGCATGTTTTCTCTTACACACGGCTATCCCAATTCGCGGTTACCGCGTTCTATACAAAACCCACTGATGATCGGTAAAATGCAAAATAGTGGGGTGACTCTTGTTGCTCAGAAGCTATGCATACATCAAGTGCAGTGCAAGGCAATCCCGTATACTGCGAATATGTCATACTTGGGGTCATTGAACAAATATGGGAGTTGGATTACACCATGTTTTGAGTTACGTGTTCCAATGTAAGTGGGTTGACAATAATAATGGTTCTGATTGATGAGTCGGGGTTCATGCGGGTGAATTTCAAGAAGTTGGGATATAAAGATGAGCCTTTTATTTTGGCATCCCAAGCTCGACAAGTGTTTTATGTCTTGATCAGATTGATATCAATTGGTCTATTGTTTTCTTGACACAAAAAAAATTAGTGAATTACATTTATGATCGAAACCAATGATGATGGTATCGAGGACGACCACTTTCTTGGGGACATCACTAGAAGAGGAAAGTACTTATAGAGAGGATGTTGTGTATGTTAGAAAGGATCATACTTTTGATGGAATTACGATTAAGTCAAAAAGAAAGTACCAAGGGGCGAATTGCAAAAAAATTGTATCGAAAAAGGAAAAGGTAACGACATAGATGTTATTTTATAGACATGGATCTTATTTTCATCTTCTTTATTGATTATTTATTTTTTGTTGGATGTTTTTAAATGGATAAATATAACAAACAATGATTATGTTTTATTAGGAGTAAGATGGCGGATCATAGTGATAGTGGGCGCGGCTGACGGTGAGAAGCGATGATCATGATGTTACAAACTATATCGAGAAGCGTGCTCCTCGTGGAATGTGATTAAAAAGGATATCATCAACCGGTTAAGTAAAGGAAAAAGAAAAATTAAGTGTAAGATACTAATTAATTGCTAATTAACCCATTCAATACTAAGTTTTAATTGTTTGTGATCTAATTTACTATTTACATAATGCAGGTCAATGGAATGTTGAAGTGCGCCAATTGGGAGAAACAGCACTATTCATTTGATTACTTTCCTTGGTAGTAGGTAAAACAAATGATACCAATAACAATCCACTACTTGGGTGAGCTGAAAGAATCCCGTTTGGAGAAACAAAAAACATGAGTTGTGGGTAACAATACGAATTATATAATTTTAGATCTTTTTGGTAATCTTATTTAGTAATTTTGTAGTCCCCATATATATATATATATATATAAATTTATTTATATGATTTTCATTTAATGTGCATAAGCGTGAAATATTTTGATGTGGATGATTCTAAAAATTTGGATAATGAGGAAAGCTAGGAAAGTGTCATAAAAATTTGAGCTTGACATTAACAAAAAATTGGCTTAAAAAGATGATAATGACATCAATTGGAATCCTCCACCAATATATAGTGGGTTTATTTGGAGGAGGATTGGACATTTGTTAGGAGGCATACTTTGAAGATCGAAATTCTTGGTTAGTGCTACTATCTATTAAGTTATAACATATTTTTATATTTGACAATTATCTATTATACATTAATGTATACTTATCTCTTAATAGAAAGCAAGTGAGAGGTGAATCAGTGTGTGTACAGCTGTGTGAGTATCCTTATAGAGGCGATTGCTACTCCATATCAACATATTGAAGAGAGATTGGTAAAGGCCTGATAAGCTTGATTTTTTTAGTTTCATGAAACTTTTTATAAATAGTTTCTTAATATTTGAGTAAATTTAAATATAGTTGGTGGAGAGTGGGAAAGATCCTACTAAAGAAGGTGTTGAGCGACATGTTTTGTAGGTAGAGGCTCGACTAAACAAAGAAAAGGAGATTGTTGATCCTAAAACTAAGGAGGTGTCGGAAAGAATTGTAAGTATTTCCTGAATTCAAGCTCACTTGATTTTAATTGTAACTTTTATGATTTTTATAATGTATTATCACTTTTGTTTTGTGAATGGGGAAGCCATATCACGATCGATTATCACGGGGAGAGCTCAGCGATTGCTGCGAAAAGAAATCCTTACACGTGCCTTAGGTAAGAAAATGCCAGGAAGTCCCGCCTGAGGGTGTTGGATTTGGAGTGCTATGACTTAAGTACTTTGGACCAAAGCAGAGAAGTCTATGATGAGAATCATGTTGTCACCAACGAAAGATGATGGCATTGTATGAAAGTTTGCAAGCTCAACAATGATATCACGATCACTTTATGGCCATGTTATGCCACAGCACCAGCCCACTACACATAGCGATTGCAGAGATAATTTGCACCATCTTTAGTCAACTAAGGTATTAATTGTTTTATTATTTTGTGGTTTATAATTGATTTATTGTACATATATATATATATATATATATATATATATATATATATATATATATATATATAACATCAAATAATGTCTTTATTATTTTGTGGTTTATAATTGATTTAGGACAACAATGAGTGTGAGTGTGAATTGTATATCTCAAACCCCATGAAATGGTTGCAATTGGCTACACATGTAGCAATTGGGTCACCCGATGCACAATGTACTACCTCCAAATCATGTTAGAAGTCGAGTTGCGGTACCATTTAGGGAGGATGCACCATTGCTATTTCGATTGTGGTATTGATATCTTGTGGTGTCCTGGCGATTGGTACCTTTGTGGCATAGCCATCCGCCTTGTCGTTGTAAGTGACAATATATTTGTAACTAACTAATTATAGTTTTGTCATATAATTTGTGCTAACTAAGTAATTATTTTTGTTTAAACATAGATGCGTAAAATGAAAAATCTAAGAAAGTGTCTAGGCAAGAAAAGATCTCCTTTGAAAAGTCTTTGGTAGGAAACATCTATTGGCAAGAAAGTGTCTCGATCCACCCCTACTAAAAGTGTCTCAGTCCACCACTTATGTAGAAGTTTCACTGGCTGCCTCTCCTCAGAAGTGGTGATCTGACCCTCCTCTTCTCGCGAGTATTTCATCCACTTCATACTCAATTGTGTCTCGGACCGCCTCTTCACTCTTCCATTGAAGCTTATATGAAGATTGGTGAAGGGCGTAGGCGCGTCTGAAATACATCATGAAAGACAAATTACTTACCATAAATTTTTGAGGAAGAAATTTTTGAGGTGACTTGCCTCAATATAGTCGGACGTGAGGATATCGTCTTTGTATGTGATGCGGATAGAAGCCAATAGGTATGGCTATGAATATATATGTCGGGTACTATGTAATTTATTATTTGACATTGTCGATTTAATTTTATTATATACGTTAATTTAATTTATATTATATATATATATATTTATATATCTAAATGTAGGTACTTGTCTGAGGACATTGTGGTCCACTTAGAACAGAGACAGCATAGATATTTGTTCTTTGTGTCAGGAGGAAGTCTAACCTTTCAGTGAGTGAATCCCGGCTGCTGAGAATTATCGATCACTTGTGGAACCAAAACCATTTCTTAGCGTTCTTGATTATGTCAATGGCCAGAACGCTTAAGGAAGCTGAAAATAGAAGTGATGATGTCTTATACAGCAGGTTAATCTAGGGTAGAATTTTTACTCATTATTTCTTATATAACATGCACATTTTTTAATAGTCGTCAATTACTTATTCCTAAATTTTTTTGTGGCAGGAGACATTTGGGTTTTGTATGCAATTAATCTAAGTAAAAAAGCCAGGTGTATTACATGAGCTTCAGCTTCAAAATCATTACGAAAATACACATGGGTTTGTGGAGCTTTTTTAGCAGTGTGTTTATTTTTGTGTCTAAGTGCATTCTGCTTACTTTTACTTATATATGTATATATTGTTTATTAATATAAGTTATATGACAGTCTAATGTAGTTTAAGAGACATATTGGGAGTGAATAAATTAGCAGTCAGGATGGTTACTGCCAATAGTTGTAAGTTTCTAACTTATACATTTACGCGTTCAAGTGAATCCTCATTATACTCTAGATCCGCCAATCATATTACATTGAACTTTGAAGATGGTAGTTATTTTGGGACAACATTTTTGTTTAATGTGACAAAGGAGATTACCAAAAAAAATGATCTCGAAGAGGTAATAAAGTAGAGATGAACTTTGCATTAAAGAATTAAGAAAGCAAGTCGTAATTAATAAATTTTGTTGGTCTTCCATGAAAATATAAAATAAATAAATGTTGTGTACTTTCTTATTTTCCATATGAAGTGCTACTAGGCACGTTCTCACCTCACCTCACGTCCTCACCTCAATGTCATTTGTTTATGTTTTTCAAATCTATTTGTTCAACTATAAATACCACCGAGTTTGCAAGTGTTCCTCACAAATACAAAAGGTTCTCTAATTAACCATTTTCAAACTAGTGTTTGCTTTATTAAGTAAGAAAGCAAAAAATGGTTAATTTGTGGTGGACACAGCTTTCCACAGCTTGTTTGATACTAGTAATAACTCTAGTCTGGCATTGTTGCAAAAGGAAAACACGAAGGTTGAAAGCCACAGTGGTCGTGAAGCAGAAGCCGCAGAAACCGGAGTCGAAGTTGAAGAATGAGTTGGACAATAACAATGGAACTGCATCAAAATCTGATGTTTCGTTTAGGCCCGCGCCTATCAAAATTTTGAGTTTATCAGCCGACATCCAGTTAATTAGTGCAACTAAAGCTGATTGTAAGTTCTTTCACACTTGTTTCCACTTTATGTACTAGCGGAAAGACGGGCTCTCTTGTGTCTGTTTTTCTATTTTTCTATTGCGTTTCAGTAGATACTAATAGCATTACATATTTGCAGCGAGCGGGAAGGGGATATTTGGAAAGTCAGCTCGAGTAGATGGTGTTTTTAGACAATCCACCCAATAAAGACAAACAAAATACCTTCACCACTTATTTTGATTATGATATAAACTTTGGAACTCCTGGAGCATTTTATATCAAGAACCTTTTGCCGACCGAGTTCTTCCTTGTTAGTTTAACTCTTGAAGATATTTCTAACCATGAAGATATTCACTTTGTTTGCAAGTCATGGATTTACAACGAAAGTACGATACCAGGTGAACGTATTTTCTTTACAAACAATGTAAGTAATCTATCCAACAATACGTACTTGAATGAATCTTTAGATATTAATTTCCCAACATGATATATAACCTAGTCCCTTGAGCATGTACAAAAAATTGTTTTCGGACAGATCATACCCATTAAATGGATCTCAAAACCTATTTGAAAGGGCTTAAAGTCAAGGAAAATTATTGACAGAAAATGTGAAATCCGTCTTTAATTTACTTACTAAATTTTGTGACGCCATATGAGTGAAAATTTCACATTTTCTCTTTAAAAAGCTACATACTGATGTAACATGCACATATTAACTTACATTATTCAAGGAGTGGAAAGTGAGCTTGATTTATAAATTTTGAAATTTTTTTAGCATATTCATAACAATTAACTTCATATATTTGTGAAGTAAATAACGTGAATTAGATATCAAGAGTCAATATTAAGGTGTATTTATATAACAAGTAACATATTAAAACATTACTAGTTTACTTTTTTAATTGCAGACTTATCTTCCAAGTGAAACGCCACCCCCCCTAGACTACTACAGACAAAAAGAGTTACAAGCTTTAAGAGGACCAAAAGGAAGAAAAGGGACGCGCAAGGAAGGGGAAAGGATATATGATTATGATGTTTATAATGATTTGGGAGATCCCGCTAATAAAGTAATTCGTCCTGT
Organism: Oxytropis ochrocephala; assembly: GCA_020916435.1. Taxonomy (NCBI): domain Eukaryota; kingdom Viridiplantae; phylum Streptophyta; class Magnoliopsida; order Fabales; family Fabaceae; genus Oxytropis; species Oxytropis ochrocephala. The sequence goes on from CM037088.1 coordinate 51,750,004, forward strand.
TTGTGGAGGATCTAGCGATTATCCTTATCCACGGAGGGGAAGAACGGGCAGAGATCTAATAGGTAAGGATATTTCTATTTTGTTTTATTTTCTTTTTGCAAGTATATTATTTTTTTTTGACGCTTTTGCAAGTATATTATTATTAGTCCTAGTTAAGATTAAAACAAAAAGTTACCTAATTATTTCATTGGTTATGTGATCATAAAATAAATTTTAATACCGTCCATCCAAGAATAGTACTTATACACTACAAATGTACTCCTTCCACTCTCTCATTATGTAACTCCCTTCACATTTTAGCTCTCTCTCTCTATAGAGAGAGAGAGTCAAAAAAGTGAAATTAGTGACGCAAAATTTGAAATTTGAAATTGAAATTTGAAATCTATTCTAATATGTGACTAAACTTCAAGAATCTATATAAGACACCATATACAACAATATGAATCACAGTTTTGATCTATAATCTCTTCTCTAGTGTACAAGATTTGATCTATATATATGTTTGCTCTTCAAAAAAAAACAGCAATGAATTGTAATTTTTGTTATTAATTTTGGTCAGTATTTAACTTTTTCTATTTGCTTTTATTATGAAAAGTATTTTCACTAATAAACTTATTTGAGAAACTGGCTCAAATTGGGCGAATATATTTTGTTTGATAGCTTGAAAATTATGTATAACTTTTTATATAAACGACATGGTAATTTTTCCTTAATAGAAAAAAAAAACGTATTCTATATATCTTTACTTAAAATTATTGGTAAAAAAAAGCCTTATCTTAAATTTTATGTTCCATTATCTTAATAGATAACAAGTATGAGAGCAAGAGCAAGAACAATTATGTGTATATTCCAAGAGATGAAGATACTGTCTACTTGCCATTTAAAGATCTTCTTCCTAAGCTGCAATCTGCATTTCGCACAAATATTTCCCCTAATGATGGGTTTAATTGCCTTGATCACGTGTTTGATCACCAATATAATGATCAAGGAGACAAATTGCCAGTGCCTCAAGTGATTCAAGGTACGTATATACCTTGTCCTGTTGTAGCATTTAAATAACATTTAAAGCTAGCTATTGAATCAATGTTTTGACCATAATTATTTTTTATTACTTCGAGCAGAGAATAACAACGCATGGTCGACCGATGAAGAATTTGCAAGAGAAGTTCTTGCTGGTGTAAATCCTTGTCTAATTCGCCGTGTTCGGGTAAATTTATAAATTTATTGCTTAAAAATTACTAGCAAGTAAAATTGGATTTTCATATTACTTATTTTCTCTTAAATACAAAGGAGACTTCAACTCGATTATCAAACCCTACTTAAAGGGTTTTTCTTTGGGGAAAGAGAAGAAAACGAAACTCCTTAAAACCTTTTGATTTCAAACATTGTAATCGATAATAATTCCAATCAGAATAGTGGAAACTCAACTTCCCGTTTCCAACACCATCATAAAGTTTTAATACGTGAAAAATTAATTGTTTAATTAGTATCTTTCCTCATAATTTTCCCAAAAATGTTGCAGGAAATACCCGCCAGCAATAATCTATATATTGGTCAGCACAGAGAAGTTAAGCTAGATGGGTTCATGACTGTATGTGAGGTAAAGATAAATATTGTGTTCCACTATATATGGCTATTTATGTTGTTTCTTTGAAGTCATATATAGTTGTTATTTTTGGTTGCAATGAATAAAAATAACCAAGTTGAGTATTGTTGATTGAGCAGGCTATAGAGCAGAATAAATACTTTGTACTAGATGACCATGACTTAGTAATGCCATATCTAGAGAGAATTAACTCAATTCCCGGTAGAGCAGGCTATGCTTCCAAAACCTACTTTTACTTGAGAGATAATGGAACTCTAAGTCCAGTGAAAATTGAGTTAAGTAGGCCAAATCCTGAAAGTGGTGGAGTTGAAAGACAGGTGTATTTTCCTGACACTACTCAAGCTACTGCTGAAGCTGCTAAATGGCTACTGGCTAAGGCTTATGTTATCGTAAATGACAGTTGCTTTCATCAACTTATCAGCCACTGGTACTATTACTATATCTATTTCATTCAAACAAACAAATATATAATTTCATACATATGGGAAATGATTATTAACTAATTAATTAACAACTTTTCAATGGATGTTAGGTTACATACCCATGCAGTTGTTGAGCCATTTGTCATAGCGACAAATAGACAGCTAAGTGTGCTTCATCCTATTTATAAGCTGCTACATCCACACTTTCGTAATACTATGAATATAAATGCATCTGCCAGACAATCATTAATCGCTGCAAATACGGTTATTGAAAAAGCATACATGTGGGGAGAGTATGCTGTGGAAATGTCTTCAGTAATGTATAAGGATTGGGTTTTCCTAGATCAAGCTTTGCCTGAAGATCTTCGTAAGAGGTACTAATCCAAATATACATCATTACCCTATACAAAAATTATAATTAATTTTTTTTGACGGAAGAATTATAATTTAATTTAAAAGTCATGAATTTGAAGGCAAATTTTGTTATAAGGTCAAAATATCCTTTATTATTATTATTATTTTTTAATTTGAGTTTGGCCTCTTATCTATTAAAGGTTTCTATTAACTCTGTTATCTTTATTCTAGGTTTCAATGTGGTCGTTTCAACTTAATTTGTGTTAAGGAAAGAAGCTATAACTTTTGTAAAGTATATGACCATGCATTTTGAAACAAAAAATAGACCATAGTCGTTTAACTTTAGCTAAATAAGGTATAATCTTTTAATAAAATATGAAATAGGGAATGGGTATAACAATTTTGCAAACTAAAGGACCCAGTTGAAACTTTTAAAAGTTAAAAGACCAAACTAAATCTAAAATATAAGACAAGTGATTTAAAAGCTTTTTTAGTCTATTATAACTATTGAACTCTTATTTATTTAGGGGGATGATAGATGATGATCTTCAATTAGTGATAAAGGATTACCCATATGCTGTTGATGGACTAAGAATTTGGAATGCTATAAAGAAATGGGTGGAGGACTATGTGTCCATATACTACACATCAGATGAAATAGTTAAGCAAGACTTTGAACTCCAATCTTGGTGGAAAGAAATAGTAGAAGTGGGCCATGGTGACAAGAAAGATGATAAACGGTGGCCTAAAATGCAAAACCTTGAAGAGTTGAAACAATCTTGCACTATTATCATATGGATTGCTTCAGCCCTCCATGCAGCTGTGAATTTTGGACAATATGCATATGGAGGTTACATCCCGAATCGTCCAACTCTCAGTACACAGTTCATCCCTGAGAGAGATACTGACGCGTATAATGAGATGGTAAAGGACCCTTTACAGACTTACTTAAAAACAATTGCAATTTCGTCTATAGCCGGTATAATTACTCCAGTCCTTTTTATATTGTCAACGCATTCACCTGATGAGTACTATTTGGGACAAAATGAAAGTGCCGAGTATTGACTTCTGATACAAAGGCCTTAAAGGCCTTTAATGATTTTGGAACAAACTTATCAAACATTGGAAAAGAAATCATGGATAAGAACAAAGATAAAACACTAAAAACCGAGTTGGACCAGTTGTCATGCCTTACACCCTGCTTTATCCTTTAAGTGAGCCGGGAAACACATTTAAAGGAATTCCCAATAGTATCTCCATCTAAAGAGAGTTGCTAGTTTTTGAATATTTGTGGTTATCGCTTTAAATTAACATTGTGAGACAGGGACATTTACTTCCTGCATCCATTATTATTATAATTTTGTTTTGTGTTTGGGTTGTTTGATTTTTAATATGACAATAAAAAAGTTGTTGTGGTGCCTAGCTATTTGAAAGCTCCTAAAGAGTTGAGAATTCTAGATTACCATATGAAGGACAAAACCTTTTGAGGCTGCCGTTATTTCAGCACCCTCACAGATTCAAGACAAGGCGACAATTTGAGCAAATTTAGGACCACTTTGGATTAGTTATACCCTTTTGCGTTTCTGATTTTAATATGTGTGCTTGGGGATTTGCCTAACACATTTTGCGCGTTCAATTTGTATTCGTTTTCCTTTATCTAATGAATGATGAATGTTTTCCATAAAAAAAAAATGGCAATTATATGAGCATTTTTTCTTTCACATGGCTACATTAGGAATGAAAATCGTCTGTCCCACTTTCTCTTTCTCCATGCCTGTCCCACCAATGAGATTCTGACAAATCATGTAGAAATCCAAGTCACTTAAGTGACTATTAACGTGAACGTGAAGGACGTTAACTTAATGGGACCCCTCTCTTCCGTGACAGCTTCAACGAAAGGAAATCATGAAGCCTATAGAAACGCTCCATTCTTCTACCGACACCACCACTTTGGATAAACCAGATCCTCTCGCTGCGCAATCGCAGACTAATCTCTCGAAGTAGGCAGAGGATCCCATCTCTGATTGCCACACGGACACTCTCCTCCATAGCGGTGGCCCATTCATTGACCTCCTTTATTTACCCTTTTCCCATCTCTCAGCCAAAGAAATTGCTTTATAACTACAAAATCGAACCCCGCTATTTTGCTGCGAAAGAAATTGCTTGGTTTCCATTGCTTTTGAATATTCAATCTACTACTGTTATTGCTAAAAATTGATTGCTCCAAGCTAGGTTTACAAAGAAATCAAAATAAAATTTTACATATTAAATGAATATCTTTCCCGCACCACACACACTAATATTTGTCACCTGAATTGGTATATCTCACTTGATAAATTTGGATTTAAAACTTAAATGATTTACCAGTTTCCATCCTTAACGTTTTTAATATCAGCAGAATCCTTGATAACAGAACATAACAATGGAATGAATGTTTAGTGTCATGGCATATATCGGAGATGGGCAGAAGCTGTTCAGCCAACGGATATTTGCGACAAATTTGCGACGGAAGACGAGCGTTTTTGCAGCTGATTTTTGACCGTCGCAAATGCTATTTTGCGACTGAAAATTGTCCATTTGCGACGAAAAATGCCGTTACAAACCAGTGATTTTCTTGTAGTGCTACTCATTGTCAAAAGATAGAATAAAATAGGAAGCGCTGCTTATTGTTAAAAGGCCGAGCGAAATAAGCAGCACTTACACTACAAGAAAAACATTTTAAAGCCACCAAAGAATTGCCACTTGAGCTTATTCCGTCAAGAATTTGCCACGGATTTTTGCGTATTTACACGCGTAAAAATAAGGGCGCGAAATATCCCGCTGGTGTTTGCCACGGGTTTGCCACGGACATGTGAAAGGACAGAAATTTGCCACGGAGATGTCGTGGCAAGTCCGTGGCAAACCATTGATCAAAATAAAACGAGCCTGATCCCCCTAAAATCAGAACGTCTCTCTCCCTAAAACATTCAAATGCTCTCTACGCTCTCTCCTCCTCAGTCTCCTCCTCCGACCTCCACCCTCCACCCTCATCCGGCCTCCTTCGCCCTCCTCCGGCCTCTTCCGGCCTCCTCCGAACGCAAACCCTCTCTCAACAATCTTCCATTCCAATTCTTCTCTCAAGAATCGCAAACCCCCCTCCCCCCCCCCCCTCTCTCTCTCAGGAATCACCAATTTCCAAACACAAACCCTCATTCTACGGCAAAATCACAGGTTCTCAAGTTAGGGAAATCGATTCTGAAGTTTGGGAATTTTGAAGTTCTGAAGAAACTAAACTGGGAAGGTGAACGCTAGGTTATAATCTTCTTATTGTTTTGCTTTAATTTTCGTTTTCTTTTTGTTAATGGAGTTAGATTTTAGAAATTTCAGATTTAGAACCCTAATTTGTGGATTTAGGGTTACATATGTTGTGGATTTGTTGATTTTGTTTATTTAGGGTTTTGTTGCATATGTCTTGGATTTGTTAGATATGCTGGGACCTATTTGTTTCTTAATTTAGGATGAATTGCTATCAGATACAGTTTGTTTTCAATTTGTTCCTTATTTTTCTGTTAGCATATCAAAATTGGTGTTGAAAACTTTGCCAAGGAAAGATGATGCTAGATTTTTTTTTAGGTAAGCAAGAGATGCATATAAGGGGGGCACTAGGGGTGCACCCAACCCTTACAAAGGAACGGGAAGGGGAGAGGCCTCATTAAAACCTCCCTGGGTCAAAACCCTTTGGGAAAAAGACCCAGGAAGGGAAAAAGAGTACCTCAATAGATGGGGATGATTACAATGATGAGAGACACCCCAAGGGGCAATTACACCAGTCTAAATATGATACCCCACTAAATCTCCCCTTCCTAGCAGTAAACCAACTCCATGATACAAACTTAATGGAATTAATGATAGAGTTTACATTAGCTACCACACCCTTAAACATAGTCCTATTTCTAGCCATCCACAATTGCCACATTGAAGCAACCCAAAATATGTGTTTGATCCTGCATGCTTTCTTCCCCTTCACACACCCACCCTCCTGCTGAAAGGATGCTATTACCTCATCTTCCAATGTTCCATCCAAGTTCAACCATAGAAAAATACAATGCCAAACCGCACGTGTAAACGGACATCCACAAAAAACATGTGCAGCAGACTCAATATCTTGGAAGCAGAAAACGCAAGACAACTCATAAGGAGATAACAAAATACCTCTTGAGTGCAGATTTTCTCTAGTAGGCAGCTTGTCCATCAACAACCTCCAGCTGAATATCAACACTTTCGAAGGCAAATCAGATTTCCAAAGTGAACCACAGGCCTGCACTGTCGGATCCACATGTAGTAGAACATTTCCACGGATGTAATTACTTACCCACTCGTAACACGACTTCACCGTGAAGCCCCGGATCGTGTCAGGCAACCATATGAACATGTCCGGCACATTATTCTGCAGCTGTACTCCATGCAACATGTCTGTCAGCATACCCACTGCCTCGGGTTCTACAACCGTCATTTATCACTGTTTTCACAACCGTCACACGATATCAAGGCTGAAGCCTATGACCATCATAAGATATCAACAACCGTCACACGATATCAAGGCCGAAGCCTACAACCGTCATTTGATGCATATGAAACATGAGACACCATGAACAATGCATCAATCACACACAATCTCATTATATGCAAATTGTCACCACCAGAGCACAACCATCACAATAGATATCAACAACCGTCATACGATATCAAGGCCGAAGCCTACAACCACCTTAAATAATTACCTTAAACAACCACATTAAGGTATTAACAACCGTCATAAAATATTAATCAACCACCATAAGCATTGATCAACCACCATCAAATATTAATCAACCATCATAAGATATTATTCAACCACCATCACATATTAATCAACCATCATAAGATATTATTCAACCACCATCACATATTAATCACTCACCTTAAATTTATCAAGACCTCATCCACCACCAACTCTAGGACTAACACCAAAGTCAAGGCCATCTCACCTCTAAGGACTAAACCGACACTCCCAAGGACTAAACGGTCACCTAAGGGACTAAACAGTCACATAGGGACCAAAAAAACACATTAAAAGGACCAATAGTGCACAAGGACCAAAACAGCACTTTGACACTTTGGGGCAACATTGGCAACACCCCGCACAAAAGTCTGGATTCCTACAGCAGTACACATACTTCAAGCGGATTATTTAAAATAGCAAACGACATCGAAAAATTACAAAAGACCACTCGTCGGAAAGTCACGGATGTGTAGTTTCTGGATATATCTTTAAAGTTTCAAAACAATGAGCCAATTAGTACAGTTTTTATAAACAACCCGAACAGTTCCCAGAGATCGACAGATTCTGTCCTCCCACTTCATTTTACTCTAAAATGACTTAAACTTGACCAAACGGGACAAAACCTTAGCCCGAACAAAAGCAATTTGAGTATAGTTTATAATGGAAAAAGAATCGTTCAAAACGGAGTTCATTTGGTGACATAAAACTTGCAAAAACCGAACCTACTCACAGTTTGACTCTAGAAATTTGACCCGACTTTGGAGACTCATAACTGGAGCTACACAACTCCGAATTTAACGAAACCAGTGCCAAAACGACCGGCTTTAAGTCTATTTTCGAAAAAACTTAGCCACATAATTTTTGAATCGACCAAACAGTACCAGTTTTAAAAAGACCGAAACAGTGTCCAGAAACGCACAAAACCATAAGCAAAAGAAACTCATCATGATCAATCACCCAACCCAACTATAATCACGGCACAATGCCTCACACATCAATTTCATCACCAATTCATTTAGGCAAGTTATCAAACACCTTGCAATCATCATATTTTCATACTCAATTTCATTGAGGCAATACATCAAACACTTTGCATACATAGTTCATATCATGTTCATCTTAACAACAATTAGCATGGGTTCATCAATTTTAATTCAAACATAACACCAATTAATTCAAACAACACATAAACAATCAATTAATTCAAACAATGGACAAACAACAATTAATTACCCTAAACACCTAACCCACACATAACCACTCATCCTACAACCTATTATGTATGAAAGAGAGCCCCCTTACCTTAGAAATTGGAGAACTCTAGAAACACCTCCTTCACCACCTCAAGAACCACCAAAAATAGCTTCGCCAACATTTTGAGCTCCAAACCCCATCCATGGTAAAGTGAAAATGAGAAGGAATTAGTGTGTGAAATTTACACTAATAGAAAGAGAAAGAAAAATGGAGAAGAATGGTACCCAAACCAACTTACCCCAAGCAAAAATGGAATTTTTCCCTCCCTCTCCCTTCTCCAATCAGCTGCGCTGCCTCCATACTCTCTCTCCCTCTCCTTTTCTTTCTTTTCTTGGCTTCTAATGGGTAGGAAACCCTACCCCTAAGTTATTCCCTTTAGTTTGGGCCTAAAAATGGGCCATGTGCCCTTTATTTGCACCCCCTAGCTACTTAAACACCTCCTGAAATAATTAAATCACCACTCCCTTATTTACTACTCAACACCTCTTAGTTATATTAAACACCATATTTTTAATATAACTAATCACTATAACACCTCCTAATTAAAATAAAACTCCAAATTAATTAATTGACTTAATAAAATGTTGTAATTCTTAACTAATTTAATTAAATAAATAATTAAATTATTTTAGGGCGTTACATTTTTTGTGTGGATGCTTATGTGTATATATGGGTATGTGCTCGACATTACTCTTTTGGGGTCAAGATCATGCATAGTTCTTACCAGCTTATCATAATGACCGCTTTATTGTATTAGACATGGTTCGGGATAGCATACCAGACCTTTGTATCGCTATCCTCTTATTATTTTCATTGGGGAAGGGACTTTTTATACTAAGGATGGAACAAAAATATATCTATTACATAACATCAAGAATCTTATTGGAACCAGTAGCAAGTATTTTGAACATTTTGGATGATGAGTCGTGGTCCGTAACGTTGGAGACTACATTTAAGGTTAGTGTCAAGAAGCGCTTGCTTTAAGTTTGGAACTAATTTTGGCTATATGTTTCAGCTTGAGAGCCATATTTAGAATGTAAACTCGAGACAGATCGCACTCATTATTCTTGTTCTATCGCTTTGATTTTTGACTCGTTTTCCTTTATAGTTAAGATCAATTTGCAAGCATTCAAAATATGCCGCCATTAAGGAAAATGTTTTTAATGATCTCTTCATTAGCTATATGCCTCACATGGGATCTTTAAGTTTGGACACTGGTAACAATTGGAAGCTCCATTATTCATGAAAGTGGCAAGTATGATATGTAGGGTAGGGGTCTCGAATTCTCTCTATTTTTGTTTATCAATTTATTTATTCTTTTGGGTAGTAATTGAAACATTCGTTGGTGGTTTGGCATGTAAGGAGGTATCGAATTCTTTCGATTGTTTGGGTACCGAATTCTCTCGATTGTTTATCTATTTATCCGGTCTTTTATGAGCTCTAAAATGGTTTTGGCATCGAGGCAAACTTTATGTTCTCGTTGCTTTTATTACCCGATTCGACATTATGGGACCTTTAAGTACAACCATTGGGTAATAATTGAAAGTTCCAACAACCGTAATGTTGGGTGCCTTGGTGGGTATGTTTTGTTGTGGGTTCCGAACTCTCCCTTTTTTGTTGTTTTGTTTTGAATTTTTTGGCTGTTTTTTCTATTAGATGTTGTTGAGTTGGCGAATTAGTATCCATGATATTTGGTTGCTTTGCGTAACTCGGGTTTTTCTTGTCGTATAAATTAGTTCAATGCTCAACTAGAAAAATGAAATAATTGATTGCATGATGCGCACTTGTTAAATAGTACATGTTTTTACTCTATGTTGTTTCGCTTCATTTGCCAAACATACGAGGGTGGCATTTTCGTGAGCCCGGCACGGAGGCTCATGGTGGGTATGTATCACAATACTCGCCGCCTCCTTTCCCCTTTCACTTCATACCTTTCGCAATGATATGATTTGGATAGAACCTCTAGTGATGCAACTTGCCATAATAGGCATGAAGGTATGTTGCCTTTGAAGCTCATGTTTGAAAAATTTCTACTATTGCAAAATTAAGGAACTATTTGGTTACAAGTCAAAGAACAAATTTGTTCTTTATTAATGTTTTAAAAGGTAAACTGCTTTTTAAAAATGTAATCAAACAGAACATGGAGTGGTATGTGGTTCTTCTATCTTCATGTTAAAGGTATAATTTGTGTGTTGCATGGGAGATTTTGAATTCTCTTGGTTGAAATTTTTGTGATGCAGAACATGGTTGTCGCCGCCGCTTCATATTACAAAGCTACACTTAGTGTAACCATCGGATTATTGTTCTTTTGTAATCAATCCGTTATTCTTTTTGTATTATTGTTCTTTCACAATTTACCTTTTAGAGGAGTGTGTTTTGTGCCTTTAGTTGATTGATTTGTGCTTTTAATTATCTTCCATGATTAGTTGATTGATTGACAAATTTGTAAATTATTTTCATGATAGGTAGATGTTAAAATCAAGGTTTAGGAGACACTGAGCGCTACAAATGAATGCATGCATGTGAAAGTAGCAAGGTAGCATTGATTCTTTCATCATAATTTGTGTTAGATATTGATAATAGCATTGAATCTTTGTTCATTGTTGTTCTCGCATATATTCGTAATGAAACAAAGTTCTTATGAAAGACTTTTTCGTGGATTTAGAGTGGATAGTGTTAGAAAAGTCGCCAACACACATCTAAATTGATATCGTATCAAGTTAATTTTTTATTGATCTTTGTCTTAGGAAGTGGGCAATAATTCAATGTGTTGCTATATAGCTTTCCACCTTTTATGATTTTTCATATTCAAACTTTCTTATTTAAAGTTGCTTCTAACATTTACAAATGTTCCAGACTTACCAATTACCAATTATATGGCTATAATTCACTCTTTGGTAATTAGTGGGTTAAATGGTTCTTCATAGCATTGGGTTGATACATAAAACTATCCACCATTTCTCTATTCTTAAGTTTATTATAGATTGTTCGTTGTTGAGAATAGTTTTAGAAACTAATGTGATGTTTTTAGGATTTTTATTTCATTAACTTGAGATGCAATGTGTTTTTATATACCTTATATTGGGTTATCTTTAGTTATATGTTCTTTAATATTTTTATTTTCCCAACAATAGAGTTGAAGAATGAGATGTAGCTCTGTTGATTGCGTTGCCTTGCTTAATATTGGCACATTTTGATTCCTTCAATTATGAGTTGGCAGGGGAATTTTGTGCTTCTTATGTTGCATCTTCTTCATCAGCTTGCATCGCTGCTGCAGCTGGTAGCAACAATCTTCTAAGTGTCTAAGTTGCTTCATCTCAACAAAGGTAACACAATTTTATCACTTTCCTTTATAGTATTAATGTTGAATGCTTGAAGTTGCATCTGTCCCTATTTGAAAGTGCATTCAATTTTTATGCAAAACATCATTGAGATTAAGTAAATGGTATTTTTATTTTTAAAATCAGTGAATCTAATTTCTTAGACATGAAACAACCCACTTATCTGTTCTTTTTAATTATGTAGATAGAATCATTTGGTTGCTCCACTACTTATAAGTCTTCCTCCTTACATGTACTCTCCAATCTCTACACTTTGGGATTATTCTGCTGATATATATGTTGCTTGATCATCTAAACCAATGATCCTATCAGTAAGGATTGCAAATATTGTTTGTCATATGTGGTTGAATAGAAGACTAGATGATTTTTACATGCACTTGATGGAGAAGTGGAGTTGATGCTTCAACCTATATAGCAAATTAGGAAGTTAGATCAAGATTCATGATATTTGTGTTGTATATACCAGAATTGCTAATTTTTTTATTGCTATTGATATCTTTATGTGCAGGTAGTAATTGATGTGCGGAATAACTATGAAACTAGAATAGGAAAGTTTAAAGGAACAGTTGATCCTCGTACTGCATCATTTCGTGAATTCCCATCTTGGGTGGAAGAACGTTTCCAGCTTCTCAGAAAAGATGCTGAGCATTCAAAAATTGATGTAAACAATTCAGCCCAAAGTGCTGAAAAAGAAATAGAGAATCCAAAACAACGTTTGCCACGTGTTGGTTTAATTAATTTTTTTTTATTTTTTTTTTGCGACGGATTTGCCACGGATTTGCGATGAAATTCGCGACGACTTTGCGACGGATTTGCGACGAAAATATTTGCCACGGAAATTCCGTGGCAAACGATTTGCGACGAGCGTTTTTGCCACCAATTTTTGTCCGTGGCAAATGATGTTTTGCCACGGAAATTGGCCCTTTTGCGACGGAAATGTCTGTGGCAAATCAGCGATTTTCTTGTAGTGTTAACGGGGAAGCGCTACTTATTGTTAAAACACAGAAACTCTTTCAATAGCATTTAAGGGTAAGCACTAATCTTTCTAAAAATTCTCCTCTCCACTTAAGCTAGCTAGTGCACTCCCTTCACATTTTGAAAAATCAAACTAAACCCTAAGACTTTTTAGTTTTTACCTCCTCATTCTCGCAAAATCAAATTGAACCCTAACATAGAAGTTTTCCTCAAAATCAAGGAAACCCTACCTCTCATTCTACAACACGGCCATAGGTACCCTACCTCTCTCTCATTCTGCAAGGAGCCCTCCATATGTTTTATGATACTTTGTTACATTTGAGTATCTATTTCTCGTTTTTCAATTGTAAAGTTATTGTGGTGCCTATTGATGAAGTTTTCCCCAAAAATACGATGAAAACCCTAACTCAGTAAATAGACGAGAAAAGCCTGTATTTTTACCTCTGAAACTGTAAAAGAAAGGGAAATAAAGAAATGGGCCATCGTCGAATGAGGAGTTTCAAAGAACAATGAGCCGCGAAGGACACCTCTCTCATCCTCCAGTTGCACATTTTGTTGGCTTACATGTTATTAAGTAATTAAGGGTTGGAGTTTTGTTAAGGAAAGGATTTTTTGGAGAAGTGTTTTAAAACGGGTCCTAAAGAGAGGTGGAGTTGTAGTCCATTGTTGAAGCACCCATTTGTTGTTCAATTGAATTCCAGTGTGAAGGAAATTCAGGAATTTTGTTCGAGTTAACCAACTAGTATTCTTTAACAAGGTTTTTGGAGTTCTGTTGAAGATTCAGAATGTTGTTTTAAAAGTAATTTGAGTGATACATGTTTTGAGAATTGTAATTCCCCATATGGTTGGATCAAAAGACTAGCTTTGTGTTCAGGGGATCCTAATTGAATTTTGGATGATGAAAATTGGATCACAATTAGAGGAAATGATGAAGGGGCTTCAACTAGTGATGTGTTAAAGAAAAGTGATGTCAATGGTAGAATTAGTGGTTAAAATATAGATAGTAAGTCCATTAGTTAGTAGTAAGGCCCATTAGTTGGTTAGTATATAAGATAGGTGATACACTCATTTTTTTTTTTAGATAAGCAATTTCATTGATAGAAAGCACAAGAAGTGCCCAACTAATACAATGGGAAGGGGGGGGCTCCTCAAAACCTCTCAGAGCCAAAACCCAATGGGAAAAAGACTCCAGGAGGAAAAAGAGTACCCCGCACAAAGAATTGCACAACAGTGGGAAAACCATCCTAGTCCACTGCTTCTCCCCCTTCTAAATATTATTGACTTGAATACAATACATACCAATAAATGATTACAATAGAGAATAACAACCCAAAGGATTATTGTACCAATCTGACCAAAGCGCCATGCATTTCCTCCCATTCCTAGCTTTAAACCAACTCCACGCCGAATCCTTTATACCCGAGACCAAGTTAGGAACCGAAGCCACCTCCCTATTGAAAACAATTTTATTCCTCATAATCCAAATGTTCCATACTACCGATAACCATATAAGATGCCTAACCCTTTTGAATTTCCTTCCCTTCGTTAACTTTCCAAACTCCAAAAAATGATGCACCACATCCACAGAGTCCGTAATGCTTTCCCCAATCCACAAACTCACTTGCTGCCAAACTGTTTTAATTACTCTACATCCCATAAACAAATGTCTCGTAGACTCATCCTGTAATCATCTTCTCCTCATTAGTAATATTTTACAATTTCAATATAATAGACTTTTAAGGGTTTTCTCTCCAATCATCCATGGATGCCATGTTTTTCAACATGGTAACAGAGCAAACATGGTATCCTTCGTGAATTTCGGTGCCTTCATATTTTTTTTGTTATTTTATTAGTTTTCCTTTCTTCATATTTTTTTTTCTATTGTTTTGTGTTTGTTTCCAGAAATCTCCTCTATTCCCTTCAGATCCATCGAGTTCCCTATTTTATTTTTCTTTTTGATTCATTCAATTCACGTATGTTCTACTTTCTGATTCAAAGTTTGTTGAATGAAAGAGAAATTTTTCAATTCAACCAAATCCAGGGTTAGGTTTCCAATTTCCATTTTCGATTTCCTCCTCTTTGATTTTTTCGATCTGTTTTTCGATTTGCATTTCCACTTCATCGTTTCTTCTTCTTTGTTTCGATTTGCTTACAATCGAATCGATATTTCAATTTCTTGTTATATGAGTTCGGTCTTGATCGTAATTCTTTCTTTTCTCTCTCTCGCGATGTGGGGCCCGATTCGCTTTACTTTTGTTCTAGAAGTAATCCGCCTTTGTTGTTGCTCGCATCGCCGCTTCGCTGCTGGGTTCTCACTTGTTTTGTCCAGCATTCTTTGTTAGTGGTTCCACTACAAGAAAATCGGTAAGTTGCCACGGACAATCCCGTGGCAAATGCACAAATTCCCGTCGCAAATTTGAATTTGCCACGGACGGCGATTTTGACAAATAATGGTGGCAAAACGCTGTCGCGAACGCTTTGCCACGGGATTGTCCGTGGCAAATGCGTCCGTGGCAAACTCGCCGCAATTCCGCCGCGAAAATTCCGCGGGCAAAGCCGTCGCAAATGTCGTCGCAAACTCGTGGCAAACCCGTGGCAAATAATTTTGAATTTATTTTTTAAATTCCGTGGCAAAGCCGTCGCAAATCTCGTCACAAAGCCGTGGCAAAACCGTGGCAATTAATTTTGAATATGTTTTAAATTTCGACGCAAATTGTTAAAAATTCCGTGGCAAACACAATAACTTCCAAAAAACTCCGTGGCAAATTCCGTCGCTACGCAAAAAATAATAATTTAATAATTATTCCCTACCTATTTAATCCATACTCTCCAATACAATAAAATTAACAATACTTCCTGCCAATTCAATTCAGACTCCAAAACTACATTCAAACTCCAATAACTACATTGTCATTCATATTTGGAATACTTCCTACCAATTCAATCTACCAATTCAATCCACCAATTCAAACATACATAAACTACACTAATGTTAAAAGTGTCAAACATACAAAATATCAAATACCAAACCATATCAAGAATGTTCAAAGTGTCAATCCAAACCACAAACTTAGTTAAACATAAACTAGACTAATATTAAAAGTGTCAAACATACCAAACAAGCTGGCCTCTAATAAAGCTGGTAGTCGGGCAACATCCGGAGACCCAAAGACAAGGAGTCAAAACAACCACTAGTGCAGTAAAAGACTTTTTGTATCGGTTGTTTTGCACTTTTAGTATCTGCTATCCTGTCGATACTAATTCGACCGATATTTTAAATGTCCGACATTTAGTATCAGTTAAATAACCGATACTAAATGTCACTTTTAGTATCGGATTTTCAAAAACCGATACTAAATGACGCTTTTTTGGTGATTTTTATGTCTTGAAAACGCACATTTAGTATCGGTTATTTAAATAACCGATACTAAATGTCACTTTTTTTAGTATCGGTTATTTAAATAACCGATACTAAATGTCTTTTCAACATTGTGTTTACTCTTCTAAAATTGACATTTAGTATCGGTTATTTAAAAACCGATATTAATAAATGTCATTTTTAGTATCGGTTATTTAAATAACCGATACTAAATGTCTTTTCAACATTGTGTTTGTTGCCTAAAATGACATTTAGTATCGGTTATTTAAATTAACCGATATTAAAAAAAGTGACATTTAGTATCGGTTATTTAAATAACCGATACTAAATGTCTTTTCAACATTGTGTTTGTCGTTTAAAAATGACATTTAGCATCTGTTATTTAAATAACCGATACTAAATGTCACTTTTAGTATCGGTTTTTCATAATAACCGATGCTAAATGTCTATTGCTTCACTTGAGAACTAAAGGAGAGCAGTAATGTAATTTTAATCAAAATTCATGAAAAAAAACAACAACACATAATAAATTCATGAAAATTCTTCAAATTCCATTGAAATTAAAATATCTTACAATACAATTCATGAAACTTAAAATTTCTACAAGTTTCTTAACACAAAATTCAACAAAGTGTTCCTAGTAGCTTCTTATTTCTAGTAAGGATCCAAATTTTCTTCACACGCTTTATTGACTACCTACACCTTCAAATTGCTCCATCCAACTAATCTTATATATTGTATTACTAATCGTGAGTTTCCACTTCATGCGTAGAAAAGTAGTCCGAAAGGATGTCTTCAATGAATCGTAAATGCTTTCGACTCAAAGAATCATAGCAACCACATCATTTAGTCTATTAATCTGCAGATCCCACACTCGTGATTAGGAAATACACAACCAATTATCAATAACTTGCTATCGTAAAGGTAGAATATTACATAGGTAAAGTAGATTTATAGTTGCTAATTTGCTATAAAAGTGCTTACCACACCAAAGAAGCTCCAATTTGTGATGGCCATAGGTGCCGTGGACAAAGACTTAGCCCGTATTTGAGCACATGACAGTATCTTAACACCGTGATATCGAATATGTCGCCGCTAACGCTGGTGTTGCCTAAAATAACCAAATGGTTAGAATTTTGGTAATTTAACAAAGTGTCCGACACCAATGGAATGGAAGCATGCATATTTTTTATGTTACCTTCTCAATCAAACCTAGAACACCAGACTTTGTAGGATTGGAACATTTTCCTCCTCGCTTTGAATAACATCTACACCTTCGTGTTCTAGTAACTATGCATCACATGCTATATCCACGTGAGTTGCTCCCCCGCAAGCACAGGATTACAAGGCATGCTCATTACATTTGTATGCGAAATACTTTATAGAAGAAAAACAACCATAAGTAAATCCTACTTGGTTATAAACCTCTTTCTAAACCAACCAATTAGTGATGTCGACAAAATAGTTACAAACCTCAAAACCAACCCACCAAAACCAACCAACCTAGTGATGCCGATAAAATAGTTACAAACCTCTTTCTAAAAACATCCGCTTCATTCAGTTTCTCATCGTGTCACCATCTTCTCAGATCGTAATCAAGATCACTCTCCACCCCGCGCTTCAATGAATCAACAGATGATAGAGGTGAAGAACTTTAGGCAAAAGTGTAATAAGAAATAAGATAAATGCTTGACAATCCATGCATTATAATTTATAACCAAAGACATGATTATTACAATCCCCAAGTACAATAATTATATGATGTGATGCCCAAGTGAGATTCCATGTCGGGTGTTGATAGAGAAGCCAAAAGAGGTAAAAATATAAAGACATATTTGTATTCAATAACATGACTTCTAAAATTTCCTCCCTTCCCACATAGAACGTAAAAACCATCATACCCTCCGAATATCATCTTCATCCTTTCTACTAAAGCCATCGGCAAAGAAGTTCCTTATCTAGAAATCCAAAGACTTCGTCTATTGAAGAAAAAACAGAGTTTGCCACCTTCGCTCTCCCTTCATCGTAATCATCAATATCATCTACGCTTTCTTGAAAAGAAATATTGAACCTAAAACACGTAAGAGGGACTAAATATGAAGAGTTAGAAATCCTAACATGAAGGCACAAAGGTATACCTAGAATCAATGACTTCTTGTAATTTATATAGAGATTTAGCTTCAAGAATCTGCAAATTTGAGAAACGAATGTAAAATCGCTGACATTATTTTAAAATGAGCATGTGAAATATTGTTTAAAATGAGCATGTGAAAGTGTGCATAATCCCGAAATGATATAAAACAAAAGGCAAATGTAATTTTTTCCAAACCGAGCAAAACTAGTAGTTAGTTTCTCTCAGATGTTGCGATTAAAATTAAAATTCAAGTTGAAGATTAAAACCCGTGATGCAATGATTGTTGCACCTCTTTCAAGGAATAGAGTGATATGGCTAGTAAGATTAAAACTTCCAAGAAGTTTCATTTACCGGATGGAACGATAATTTAGCAACCGCTTTATCAAAGAAATGACTTGGCATAAAAATTGCATTTTGGAATGCAATTGTATTCAGTGTTTTACCATCTCCAATCGCTTCCAAACTCTAATATCGACACGCTGTGCGTGCCAGATCTAATGCAATCTTTTTACATGCTCCTCGACCGCCTTCGCCATTGTTTTCTAGTTCTAGAGCAAAGGCTTAATGCTATAAGCATAAGCACGCTTACTCGCAAAGATAAGAAAAGTAGAGGAGAAACTTTAAAGCAAATCGCTAACTTGATAAGAAGAATCGTAAAAAGCGCAATGTAGACTACAAAATTGAAAATTGAAAGAAACTGTGAAATTTAAGTGCAAACAATAAAACAAAGATCTTCAATTGCAAAACAAATGCTCCAATTCACTTTCTTTTGAAATGATTTTGCCTTCACTTCAGAGAACCAAATTAACAAAAAAATGTTCTGTAGATATTGTAAAGTGAATAACAAAGGAACAATAGGATTATTACAAACCAAATTGAACATGTAAATCAAACTATCAACCCATGGAAGCCATCCCGCCTATGATGAAGGCCATAGCAAAGACTCGACACAACAAGAAGTGGAAGCGTGGACAACATAACAACTGCTAGAAGCCACCCTTTTATAAATGCTATCACAAATCCCCAATAAATGTTGCTATTAATCGCAGAATTTCCCAACCTGCTTTTTTAAAAACAAAACAAAGGGGTTCAGAAAATTCACGAAAATCCTTATTTACATTCAACTCACTCTTGCAAAGATGCATATACAACAAGTACTATTACCTTTTCACCCATGGCATCTTGAATTAGAACTGTGTCACCCGACATTCTCCCTACTACCTCTCCAAGTGTTTGTTTCTTATCAAAGAAAGCAACATCTTGTCTCAAAGATAGTTTTCAAATACAAAATTTCTTATTTTGCGGCCCTGCCTTTCCCCCGTGACCATCCAACAAGCAGAAAAGACAGTAATCTATACTTTTGCTTCTCGACTAAAAATTATATCGTTAATCGACCTTATTTCCCGCTGACATCGTCAGAGCAATCTACCAGATTTGCGTAAATGCACTGATCCGTGGAAAATCCATCAAAAGCAAAATTAGGGTTTTAAGAGAGAGAAAAGAGTGACGAAAGGGAGAGTACCATTATCCTTGCTCTACGCGAGAGAGCGCTGCTCAAACTTAGGGTTTCGTGGAGAGAGCGCTGCTCAAAACTTAGGTTTTTGTGGAGAGAGCGCCGTGAGTGAGAGAGAGACGTGAGTGAGGAAGACGAAAGATGAGAACGGCGACGGGGAGAGAACGGCGACGGCGAGAGAACGGCGACGGCAAGAGAACGGTGAGAGAGAGTCGCGTGAGGAAGACAATCGTTCAGAGTGAGAGAGCGTTGTGTTTGTGTGACTAATTCGTGAGTGTAGAGAGAGTGAGACTAGAGAACGCGTTTGGAAAAATTAAACGTAACCTTTAGTATCGGCTGACTAAAACCCGATACTAAATGTGTTTGAGACACACATTTCAGATCGGTTGTTTAAACAACCGATACTAAATGTAAGCGTGAAAATTGAAAACTTCCATTTAATTTCAAAATTGCCACCGCGTCTACATTTAGTATCGGTTGTTTAAACAACCGATACTAAATGGTGCTGTCTAAAGTCATTTTTGCACTAGTGAACTGCTGAAATAGATATTACAAAGATGACTGAAGAGGATGATGTTGAAGAAGTATCAAATTTTTATCAATGAAAAATGATCTAATTATAATGAAAAATGAAAATGGTAGGCAGGCCCTAGAGTCGCATATCTCAATCATCCATCCTCATCCATTATACGAGGCAAGAACGATTAGGAGGCTGATTTCGTCTTAAAAAATTAAACACTTATGGAGCAAGTAGGTTAAAATGAAGCTCAACATCAGAGAAAGGGAGACCATATTAGCTGGGATTAATCAAAAGTTCTACAGCAGAAGCCAAAGCTCAATTTTAGTATAACACTTCCACAACCACACTCTTCATGACAACTACCACCTCTGGTAGAGTTTTCCCCAAACTTTATATTGTATAATTAGCCGTTATATTTTTCTGGTCAAAAGGGACATTGAATTAGCTTTGAAGTTAGGAGTATGGTACATGGCAGATAACATATGGTGAAGGTAAGAGTAGACCAACACTTCATACGATTTAAATGCATATATATGGCCTATCATATTTCCATGTTAGTTACTCAGTTACTGCTAACTCCTAACTTAAAATGCATATTAGTTACTGCATTTTAACCTATTTTTTAATTTACTCTTCCATATTTTTTAACCTATGGGTTGTTATTTTATAGTGGCAACCAATACAGGTTTTTGATCAATCTGTACTTCTATGACAGGGAAAAATGAAAGAATGTATAATCTGACTATATAAGCTAGAGACAGACAGATTTTACTCTGGCCAAGAGACACTCCTCACAAGACCGGCCAGAGGACACTATAACTTAGCAGGTGGGAACAATGCAATTATATGTATATGTAATGACTTTTTCTTTAATTTAGCTAACTCTAGGTGTATTTGTAATGTTATATTTCTATAATTTATTTATGAGTGTTTTATGTGACTAAAAATATTAGACATAATAGGTTTGCTTTTTTCTTACAAAGAGTGGTGCACAAGTAGAAAGAGGGGGACATGCAATATTAGAAGTTTATGACTTGAAAGCATCTAAAGATAGTGTCAAGCTATTGAATATCAGAAACAAACCTTACTTTTGTCTCTGCCACTCTAGGTGCTTCTAAAACAACTCCAATAGTTTGTTGTACGAAAGAACTCTCGAGACTCCACGGCACCGTCAGTTTCCAAAAAACTGCCAACCATACCAATATATTAAGCATACAAAATTAAAAATGTCATTAATTCAGCAGTTAATTTCAGCAGTTAATTTCAGCGGCCACACTCGTTAAAATCAGATTACTTCTTAGAAGCTACTAAAAATTAGCTTCTCATTATAATCAAATTTCGTAATTCTTCTCAAACTCGATTATTTTCAAAAATTGATAAAAACAGATAGACAATACAAAAATGTGATCATTTAAAAAATGATTTTTTCTAAAATAATGTAGAACTGCTGTTTTCACAATCTCTTTCAAATATTTACACAAGTTCTTAGATCATAACATAAGCTCAAATTAACTCTTTTAAGCCCAACAAATAAATTAATTCCAATAAATCCAATCTCTAACTATTTATCCTTTCCATCAATTACTAAGGAATCTGCAATTGCCTTATTCTTAAAAATCACAACTTTCAAGAAACGAACTTCTCCCAATTTATTATACATAAAACCAGGAAACCGCAATCTCTGGCTAAAAGAGAAACAGAGGAGAGAGAGATACCAAATGAATCACCGACAAGATATAATGCTTACATGCTGTCTAGCAAAGTAACATCAATGGCAAGGCAAAGTAACATCAATGTTATTAACTAGAAACAATGTATATAAAGCATCAAATGGGTTGTGTGCAGAAAAACACAAAGGAACAATTATGACTCTAACCTAATTCACAAAACAAAAATATCGCAAATGTAAAATTCCTGCATCATAAGAATAATTCAAAGGTAGGGCCATAGGGTTTGTTCAAGCCAAACATCTAAAATCAAATCCCACACATATTTATTAACCTATCTACCTGCAATTATTAAAGAAATACCATGAATTATACTAAATTACAACTACATGAACAATCAAGGAAGCCATCAAGCACACAAATCAATTCAACTTCAAGAACAACAATTAAAAACTAATCACACAATTACACCATTATCTCAAGATAACTAAAGTAATGAGATAACTATATCAATTCTCCATAGCGAATTATGGATCCAATTCAAATAAATGAAAAACACAATAATCCAAGGTCAATTGAATCAAATTGAAGAAACACAATTGAAAAACTAAAAACAAAGAGGGAGGGAGTCATCACATCACACACACAACACTGACCTTGTTGAGAACAACAATTAAAAACTAATTACACCATTATCTCAAAAAATTATAATCTCACTTACTCCATGCTTAACAATTCATCATCATTTTCATTGCACCTATAGACACTAACAGAGGAACTGAGAATCCACCACTAAAAAAATAACCACACAATCCACAGATAAAGTCACCTTAAAGTCACCTATATTCATAATTTCTTATTGTTGACCTTCGTATTGTCAAGCCAAACTCCAAAACCATAATTGCCTCAACCAAATAGCCAACATTTTTAGTACGCCAGAATAACTACACCAATAATACAAGCCGTTAACATCAGTCAAAGCATTGTATAAATCATTTTAATGTGAAAAATTATCAGTAACACTTTTCTAAAACACATAAATGTTTAGCAATGTTAAAGACATGGTACAGGAGAATATTCACAAATGCAAAGCAGAGTGAAGAATTCAAATTTAGAACTCGAATTCATGTTTGGTTTTACAGAAAAGGGATAAGACTATTTTATCCATATTCTCCATCGAAAACCCTCTCAAGTAACAAGTAATATCTGTGTCTCATCCCAGATAACTGCAAAACTACAATTATATGTGGTTAATTTATGTAAAGCATGGATAACTGCAAACAAGGGTTCAAAAATCACAGATTCAAAAGGTTCAACATTGGGGATTTAGGGTTTTGGAGGAAAATTAATTTCTCACCTGAAAGCAACAAAAAATGGCAAACTCAAAGGAGGGAGGCGTGGAGAAGAAAGCAATGCTCACCAGAAATTTGGGACGTGGTAGAGGCGTGGAGAAGAGACGGAAGATGGCGTGACTTCGCAGTGGTGCAAGTAGAGAGAGAGAGAAGAGGTTGTGGCTGCACAAGGAAATGCAGGAGGAGAGAAGACTTGTGGGTTGGGGTCGATGGAGGAGGACGGAGGTTAGATGGAGGAGGACGGAGGGTGAGTCGAGCGAGAGAGAAGGGTGTGTTATGTGAGCGAGAGAGAAGGGTTTCAGGTTCGTGAGCGAGAGAATAGCTTTTAGTAACTCCTCGATCACTAAAAATTATCCTTGACATTTGCCACTGGTTTGCGATCAACCCTCCGCCGCAAATTAGCGACCAACATCTCTTTCCGTCGCAAATTAGCGACCGACATCTATTTCCGTGGCAAATTTAAGCGGATTTTTAGCGCCATGTCCAACATCTCTTTTCGCCGCAAACCGTCGCGAAATTAGCGACTTTGACATACCCTCCGTGGCAAATGTTGGTGGCAACACAGCTTATTCTTGTAGTGTTCGTGGTTGAGGATCGAGGATTGCTTTGGTGTTAGATCTCTCGACAACTAGAGTTTCGCCGCAGCGTCCGTATCCGCTCCATTGATTTCCATTTCATTTTGTTTTGGTGATTGTTCTGCTTCGTTGCTTCTCGTGTGATTTTGTGGGTTTGGCATGTTGAGTCGACACTACTCAAAGTTAGTATTAAGACCAATATCTTCTCTCAAAAGTGTCGACATTGGAAGATGATTTGTTTGTGGGTACTAGTTTGATAGATATGTATGGGAAATGTGGGAGATTGATAATGCTCATAATGTGTTTGATGCCATGCCTGAAAGGAATGTAGGCTCTTTTGCAACCATGATTGATGATTATGCAAAGGCTCGTGATATTGCTTCAATGTTCTCTGGATTGTATTAGTTGTTTTATATTGTGTGGAAGTCGCTTTCTTTAATTGCCTTTAGTTTTATGCATTTGGAATCATGCAATGCGATATGTTCAATGTCATGTGTGAAAAAGGGAATCATTTATATGAATGTGGCTTTTATTTGATGTTGATTGTGAATGGATGTGGAGACATCCATAATTACGGTTTTGTGCTTAGTAATATCTTTGACTTTGGAAATATTGGGAATGCTTTGGATTCGTTGATGTTTCCATCTAGTAGCTATTTCGGTCTATTTCGGAGGAGAGGGGTTTAGTTACTTGTCGAAAGGAGATTTAGTGTGTTGTATTTGGATTAATGGTTTAAGTCCTAACTAGTAGTCAAATTGGGAAAATTGCATTACTTGGGTGTTCTGCAGTGTGATGTTTTCACACATGTTGGTGTTGGTACTCTTCCTTTGTTGACCAATCTTTATGCAAGTTCTAATGTGTATTCTTGGTATGATCAATTTTTCACTTATATTTGCAATGTTATTCTGGATTTGATGGACATTTTGATTAGCCTTAATTGGCTTGTTTTTAGCTTCGTCTATGGCGTTATACATGATGCTTCGCTATAAATGGTTAAGCATTGAGATTTTGCTTCGCTTCGAGTGATCGAGTACTCTTGATGGTTAAGCGCTGATGTGCTTCTCGCCAAGTGGTTAAACTTTGAGGTATAGTTTCGCTGGTGGTTAAGTCTTTGGCTTTATGCCCTTGTTGATGTTTGCTTCGCCCTATGGTGGTTAAGCATTTTGCTTCCTTCAAGTGAGTAAGCCTTGAGTCAGGGCTTTGGTTGATGGTTAAGTGTTGGTTTGTTGCTTCCTCCGAGTGGTTAAACTCGAGTTGTGGTTTCGCTCGATGGTTAAGCATTTGATGACTTCTTTGATGCATGGTTATGCCTAAGAGTGGAGTTTGTTGATTCTTTTGGAGTGAATGTTGTGGAGACGCTGGAAGAAGCTTGAAGGGGCCCGATAGTTGGTCGAAGACTTCTAGGAGCTATGCACCTCAACCGCTACCAATTTGGATTATTCTTTATTTTCCATATTTTCATAGTATCTTAGATTGCTTATCCCAAGTCGAAGTGTTGTGGAACACCGCCCACCATGGAGGTCATAAAATATAGATAGTAAGTCCATTAGTAAGTAGTAAGGCCCATTAGTTGGTTAGTATATAAGGTAGGTGATACACTCATTTGTAATCATCTTCTCCTCATTAGTAAATGAACAATCCCCATTTCATACCAAAGAATAGTCATTCAAAGCTTAGGCATAAATATTAATGCCATAAAAAGAAAGTGGAAATCGAACTATCAAAGATAAACAAACGAACACTCGCTTATAAGAAGAAAGTGGGAAAGGAGGTTACCACAACACCGTGATATCGTTTCAGCTGAAGCGGTCGACGCCATCGTGAAGTTTCGAGGGTCGACGATGCTTCTCATTCCTCCGCTTCGCTCGCAACTAGAAAGGTAAAGAGAGAAAGCGAGAGGCTAAGAGGGAGAGAGGCGCTGAACTAGGTTTCTACTATATATGTATATTTGGGTATTTAAGTAATTTAACAATGTCAAGAAAAATTAGTTGTACACCTAGCAAAGTGTTCTGTTCCTGCTCGGGCCGGGTATCACACTCCCATCCCTCGCCCCCGCCCCCGACTTAGTAAATCGGGAAAACCCATCCTCGCCCCCGAACCCGCTCACACCGGTTTTCCCGCAAAAATCGGGACTGTTCGGGCGGTTACCCACTGGTTCGGTTTGATTGCCATGTCTACTTCGATGTCCTTAACCACTTGATAGACTTCTTCTCCAATCAATGCTTTCGAGCAATGTCATTTTCCCGCACCCATTAAAAGCTTTTTTCAACCTACGATATCTCGTGATTAGGTTTGAGAAATTTCCGATGCCCAAGGTACACACGCCTTCCTTCCATGTTTGAGTTGATGGTGGCACGCCCTTCTGCATAAATAGACAACCCTTATGCCCTCGACACTATACCTGCATAAGTTTCCGTGATGCCGGAAAGTCATTGATCGCAAAATAACATGGCTCGCAGCCTTGAAAAGTTTCACTAGAATACCACAAACACATCCACGCCTTCATCCCACATTTTTGTCAAGTCTTCAATCGCTGGACTAAGGTAAACATCTATGTCATTACTGTGTTTCGCCGTAAATCATCATGGATAACATCATATATTTGCGCTTCATGCACAACCATGGAGATAGGTTGTATATTAGAAGGAGAACAAAGCCACTTAACTATGATTCGTGATTTTAAGTTACCATATGGATTCATCCCATCCAAGCAAGCCCGAGCCTAAGATTTTTCGACTCAAAGACCAAAATCCGGATACAAATTATCAACTTTCTTCCATTGCAAAGAATCTACGGATGGTGGAGTTGTCTCGTCACACTTCCTCTCATCCGCATGCCATCTAACGCTCTTCGCCATTTTTATTAGCAAACATGCGCTTGAACCTAAGTATTATTGGAAGATACCATAAAACCTTCGCAGGGGGACCCTTTGTGTTGTTGCCGCCACCACTAGACTCACCCGACTTCACTTTGTACCGTGACCAATATTACACGTAGGGCACTTATGCAACTCCTCAAAGTCTTTCCGATACAATATGCAATCATGGGACATGCATGTATTTTCTCGATACTCCACACCCATCTGACACAATATCTTCTTCGATCATATGTACGCTTTGGCAATGTGTTACCCATGGAAGCATGTCTTCCAAAAATTTTAAGCAATTCGTTGAATCCTTTATCCGCCCACCCATTTATTGCCTTTGATTGATCAATTTTAACGTCGCAGATAACCGCGGTGTACTTTATGCAGCCCAAATACGTAGCTTCTTCATTGTCCTTGCACAAAGTATCATATTCATGTGCATGCCTAAATGATTCAGACCAATGTCACGTATCATGTCCTCCATTCTGGCCATCCATATATTCATCGACTTTCTCTCTTTCGCACACTTGGATTGTCGGGCTGATTCACCATACCATATCCATGTGGTATAACTAGGACATATCCCATAAAAAAATAGATGGTCCCCAGATTACATTTCTTTGGTTGTTTGTCCCTATTCCCACAATTACAACAAGGGCGTAAAAGCTACATCGCTTTGGGAACATCGGCTTCGAACATCAATTTTGTCAAGATTTGCTTGAGCAAAACTTATAAACTCTTCGACTCCGCTCAGATACTCATCACTTATACGACACTCTCGCATCCAACTATGATCCATGGCTACGCTCGTAAATAACATACCAACTATATATTATTAAAAACATTGAAATGATACTAAGTCTTACAATAAAAGTTTTCTAATAAAGTTTTCTAAGGAACATAATAATGATAGTAATCCAAACAATTAGAGTGTTACATATTTCTAATAAAGTTTTCTAAGGAGGATCAAAACCATTACGGACAGATAGAAATAAATCATAATAAAGCAAAATTCAAATTGAACTTTAAAAAGAGAAAATGAACATAAGCAAGAAATGAAACTAAGCCCAATTCAATTGATGAACCAACCTCAATAAGAGAACAATGATCAGAGAGAAAAATCTTAGAAGAAAAAGAAATAGAATAATTGTACATCTACTAGAAAAGTTTCCGTATACAATAAGAATGCAATTTGCCTTCATTATGCCCCTTATTCAGATCTCAATTTTCTAGTCACAGAAGAAAGATCACGTGATTCATGTCCATGCGAGTTAAGTCATGTGTAGGATGCATAGAACCTTAGACAGAACAGAACAAGTTAAATATGTGTATCTCTGAATTGACAAATCCATCAGATTCACACAAAGGTGCACTATGGGGCTAATTAATTAATTTGTCAAACCATCTTTGTTTTGCACAAGTTGTTCAACATCTCCTAGCTCCATTTCTTTTACTTCACTCTCATCTTCATTCTGAAACATCATCTCTATCTGTTCCAGTGACTTCCCTTTTGTTTCAGGTACTATTGTGACCACAAAGACAATGGCAAGAGCAGAAATAGCAGAAAACAGAAAGAATGTGCCGCCGTAAGTAATAGCCTCAGATACAGACAGGAAAGACATGGCCACAAGGCCACTGCAGACCCTATTAGCCACAGCTCCAAGAGCAGACGCTTGAGCACGCACTCGTAAAGGGAAGATTTCTGATGTCAAAACCCAACAAATAGGGCCTAGTCCAACTGAAAAGAATGCTACATTCCCACAAACAAATAGAATAGCTAATGCAATCGCAATTGACCCTTGTCCAAATAATGAGAGAGTAACCCCCATGCAGAACAAACAAACTGTCATCCCAATTGTGCTTATCAAGAGAAGTGGCTTCCTACCTAATTTATCAACAAGAATGATAGCCACCAAAATAAAAACTGTTTTTGCTATACCTACAGCAACAGTAGCAGCTAGAAGTTTTGATTTATCTTCAATTCCAGCTGCTTGGAGAATCTCAGGACTGTAGTAAACAGTTGCATCAATTCCTGATATCTGTTGAAAACACTGAATTCCAATCCCAGTAATCAGCATCCGGCGAAGAGCGGGAGGGGGAAATAGCAGTTCACGCCAAACAGGGTTATTCTCATACTTATCAGAATTGGCAAAACTAGCAGCCTGTTGTATTTCAGCAAGTCTCTCCACCACTTCTTTCTCATCCGCGTTTGTTTTCATCAACACTGATCATACTTATCAGAATTGGCAAATTGCATTCTTATTGTATACGGAGACTTTTCCTAGTAGATGTACAATTATTCTATTTCTTTTGTTTCATTGATTCAATTATAGGATTGTATATGAAAGGAGATTATTGGTGGAAATGATGTTGTCTCCACATGGTTCTTTGAAACAACTTATAGTACTATCATTAGTAGTTACAGTATACTCCATGAGGGATGTAATTCGTATGAAATTCTTTTAACAGATTATATATTCTTTTAAATTGTAGTATCTGAATAGTCATTTTTTATACCTAGAATCATATCATAAAGTGATTGGCAAGAAGCTCCCCTCCTTTTTTTTGATTCGTAGACGGCCGACATGCCGCCACTGAAACTCATACATAATCGTGTGAGATCCCGAGTTTGAATCGATGATACGATATTCAAATTTCTAACAATTTTTAGATTTTCCAATAGAGCTAGGCCTTACGATAGCTCAAGAGATGGAATTGAATTAGAAAGACTTCTAGAATGAAAATAAGCAATGTAAATATCAATCAATTCATAACATTTTAGCAGCACATCAATATCTAAACAAGTGTTAAGTTTTTCAAACTAGATGGAAAAAAACAAACCTTTGTTGGCGAAGTTTTTCAACCAAAGGATCCAACGGTTCTTCCTTTACTGGTTCAACTTTCTTCCCCGTTTTTCAGTAGTTTTTGACAGGCACTATAGGTAAATCAAAAGAACATAACCATTAAAGATATAAGTTCAAGATTATCTAAAAATAAATAGGAAAACAAATATAGAAAAAAATTCACAGTAGGTCCCAAAACTTTAGGCTTTCACAGTTACTTTTATATTATAACTCTCTAGATCTCTGAAATATTATAACAAAATCACATATCCTATTAAGGATTTTGAACGTAATAGGATCGACAAAAGATATAAATATAGATTATTTCAAATGTCAGATAAAATTTGTACAAGTAGTAACTAACAAGGTCTTAAGTGCATCCCCACAACCATTTCGTCTGCTCTTTTTTCCCATCCAATCTAGAGTCATTTGGTCACATGTCAACTAGTACACTCAGTATTTCTAAATTGAACTGTCACTATTTCTCATGTTTTTCATGAATATAATAAGCTAGCAGATTACTTAACAAATTTGAGCTAGGTAGAAAGAGGTGTTTTGGTTCGGTGTGTTGACCCACCTAATGTTGAGGCTTGTGGAGTTTGGACTGTTATCAAGATAATATACGCAGGGATGTTACAGATATGATTCCCCAAAATACGGCCAATGTAACGCCCCAAATTTTATTAAATTATTTGGAAATGATTTGATAGTGAGTGACCAAATTGGAGAGTTTTGGCATAGGGACCATTATTATTATTATTATTATTATTATTATTAAAAGCAAGTTTCTAGGGGAAACCAAAAGTGGTTATGGAGGAGGAAAAGAATGTATTGGTTGAGTAATTAAAAATCAAATTAAAAAGGAGGAGTGTGTTAATTATGTTAGGGAGTAGTGGAAGCAATTAAGGGAATGTAAATAAAGCTTACAATATTTAATTAAGTAGTCTTGTTAGGTGGCCATATTAAAATAATAATAGGTATTTAATTTAAATAAGGAGTGGAGTGTAGTAAATAAATGGGGAGTATTTTAGTTAAATAGGAGGATGTGAGAAAGTAATTAGGGTGTGCAAATAGGGCCCATTAGTGTTAAGTGGCCCAAACCCAATTAATAAAACCCTTGGTCTTAGGAGAAACCCTCATTAGAGTAAAAAGATCAAAAATTAGAAAGTGAGAAGAGTGAAAGGGAGAGGCGCGACGGCTAGGGTAAGGAGGAGGGAAGAATTTCGTGAAGCTCAAGGAGGAAGGAGGAAAGCTTGGATTGTTGGTGTTTTGGAGGGGTCTTGAGAGCTTTGGTGTCATTTTCTTTCAATTAACAAGGTATGGGGGCTCTCTTTCAGAGTTAATAATTTATAAAACATGAAATCATAGGGATTAGGTGTTGTGGAGTAATTGTCTAAACTGATTTATGGAGTATTTGATTGATTGGATGATTGAGTGGATTAATTGAATGATTTGTGTTGAATTGAATGAATATGCTATTGATTCCATGATTGTATGGTGTTGTTATTACATATGAATGGAGTTTGAAATTGTTGTTGAATGTTAAATTGTATTTAAGGAGATTTATGATTAATTCAATATAATTAAGTAAGGGAGTTTATGATGCTTATCAGGTGTTTGGGTCCCTAGGTGTGGGTTTAGTCCCTGGCGTTGACTTTAGTCCTTGGAGTGACTTTAGTCCTTTGGTGTAGAATTAGTTCTTGGTGCCCTTTAGTCCCCGTAGGTTATTATTTATGGTGTTATATATTACATGGTGAGTATATCAGGTGATGAGAGGTCTATGACTCTCCTGGTGATTTGGTGAATATATATATAATTGTTGGTGAGCATATAAATGCATTATTTGGTGTTCTCGTGTTATGGTGATCACATGGTGTCGCATAATCATATGCATATTTTTGGTGAATAGCCTCTCGCCTCTTAAAATATTTTGGTGATCGTGAATGCCCTCAAGGCAATTTTAGTGATGGATCCACATGCATATGCCCGTGGAGTTTTGGGTTGCATCTCATACATTGCATTCATTTGCTTGTGATCGATTTGGGGTGTTCATGAACTAGTGGTGTATTGATGTGACCGATTTCTCGTGTACTTAACTTAATCAGATTTCGTGTATTTGAGTTCGATCAGATCTCTCGTGTGCCGCTTTGCCTCGTTTCTCATCGTGGTTTCGCCTTATTTATTATTACCTATGTAAAGAGACTCACCCCATCGCGTTATGTTGCTTCTTATGCGGGCAGAATCGCAGTGATTTGGATCAAGGTGACTAGAGTACCTTCTTCTAGTGTGGTCGAGTCAGCCCTGATACGTAGCACCGGGGGGGATGTTTAGTCTTTGTCATTCCCTTTGTGTTTTGAACTATTATGTTAAGTTTGTTATTTTTTCACACAGTAGTACTTTATCCCTGATTTAATTGGTGCTATGTATCTTATAATCGTGTTTACTTTATTAATCATTTTGGAGTTTTTAAAGGTGGTTGTTTAAATGTGGCACCCTCGAGTGGTCGCACTAAAAAATTTTATAGACTCTGATTTTCAATTAATTAAATAGTAGTTTATGTAGAAGGGGGTGTTACAGCCAACACAGAAGAATTAGCCAAGTTTTATAAAGAAATTTACACCTTTAGACTAAACCTGACACTCAAGCATTCAAACCAGATCTTAGCTTCAAAGTTAATGAGTTCATGCTTAGGTTCGTAACGTGTTAATGATTTAAACTTCAAATTGAAATAAGCAGAATGATTCAAGTTTGAATAAAATTCTTCTCATTAGATTAATATACTTCAAACTAGATGAAATGTAAACAAGAAATTTCATCAACATTAAGATTCGCTTGGCTCTACATGTGACGTGACTACCACTAATTCTCTACTAAACCCACAATATTCCCAATTTCAAGAAAACGCAAAGAATCATCTAAGCATATTACTACAAAGAAATAATCGTGAGCCGATTCCACTTCACCCATTTGATTATGATTATTTCTCTTAAACCCTAAATCCCAAATTAAATTTTAAAACCCATAATCACAAATTAAGTTTTAAAACCTCATAAACCCTAAATCCTTCACCTAAAATTCATACAATCGATAAAAAGCAAACACATGTAATAAACCCTAGAGAGAGACACAGAGCGGCTGAGAGAGAGCTAGAGAGAGAGAGAGCGAGAGAGCCGCCGACATGAGAGAGAGAGAGATGAAGTTGGGAACTTGACTTACCATTCTCGAGCAAACGGTGATGAAGCGGGAGAGAACGATCTGAGCCGGGTAGAGAACGGAACAATGTCATCAACGATGGCGAGAACGATCCGGGCGTGAAGAGCGTTGGAGTGAGAGAGTCGTGAAAGATGGCGAGAACGATCTGGGCGTGGAGAGCGTTGAGCTGGGGGAGAGAACGATGGGTAGAGAACGATCTTGAGCAACGGTTATTAAGGAGAGAACGATGGCGAGAGTAGAGAATTGCGTGAGAGTTCAGAGAGTGAAGAGCGTTGGAGTGAGAGAGTCGTGAAAGAGAGAGTGAAGAGACTTCAGAGAGAAGGAGAGAACGTGTGTTCTGGTAAAATTAACGGGACATTTAGTATCTGTGTTTAAAAACCGATACTAAATGTAAAGAGACACACATTTAGTATCTATTGTTTAAACAATCGATACTAAATGTGTTAGCATCACACATTTAGTATCGGTTGTTTAAACAACCGATACTAAATGTAAACGTGAAATTGAAAGCTTCAATTTAATTTCAAAATTTCCACCGCGTCTACATTTAGCATCGGCTGTTTAAACAACCGATGCTAAATGGTGTTGTCTAAAGTCATTTTTGCACTAGTGGCTGCTGCAGTGATCTTGTAGGCAATCTATTGAGCAAAAGTCTCCACCCGTGCACCAAATTTTTTGAAGGGGCTGCAGTGCACCAGAACTTTTTCAACAGCTTCCTCTCATTATCTGCCAAATGCGAGTCGTCACAGCTGTGAGCCAATCTGCAGTAGGCCGCGTTGAGAGCTTATCTTTCATCTTCTTTACAACCGCCCAAGTATTACTCACTCTAGGATTTGCTCCCACCGGAACTCCTAGAAACTTGAATGGAGTACCACCCGTATTGCAATATAGGAATCTAGCTCCAATATTTAGCTCCTCCTCATCCATACTAATGCCTACTAAACAAGCTTTTTAGTACTGGCGAGCTTGGCCAGGATGTCGGCCCTTCCATTTTGTTCCCTAGGGACATGGGTTAGTTCAAAGGAAATGAATTTAGATTTGAGTTCTTGTACCTTGTTGTAGTATTTGCCGCGCAGTTCATCTTTGGTGCTGAAGGCGTTGGTAACCTGTCCTGTTACGAGGAGAGAATCACTCCGCACCTTCAGGTGTTTGACGCTGAGGTCGGCTGCGAGTATCATACCGGCGATGAGTGCTTCATATTCCGTCTGGTTGTTTGTAGCTTTGAAATCAAACCTGAGGGATTATTCAAGGAGGATGTCGTCTGGACCTTCAAGGGTTATTCCTGCACCACTCCCCCTTGTGTTTGAGGATTTGTCTCACGCAGCAGCTGGCAAGCAGCGGTCACCACCTGGGAGATCTCATGATCTGCTTCTACTAGCTCGGCGACAAAGTCTGCAAGGGCTTGCGCTTTGATGGGACCACTGGGTATGTACTTTATGTCGAATTCCGACAGCTCTATGGACCATGCTACCATCCTCCCGGCTAGATCCGGTTTTGCAAGGACTTGGCGGATTGGCAAATCAGTCTTACCACGACCGAGTGGCTCTAGAAATATCGCTCGAGCTTTCTTGCAGGTGAGGATCACCGCAGAAGCGCCTTTTCAATCTTTTTTGGTATCTCGCTTCGCCACCTCTCCACATTCTCGCTAGTATAGTATATCGCGCTGGTTTCCTCTTGTTCCTCGCAGACCAGATCGCGCTACAAGCGCTTTTTGGAAACCGCCAGTGTATGAGTAGGGTGTACCTTGTTCGGGGCATCGTGAGAATTGGAGGTGCCGCTGGCATCGCTCTCGAGCCGTTGAGCAGTGTGCTCACATTCTTCCGACCACCTGAAACTCGCATTTTTCCTGAGTAACTGGAACAACGGCCTCCCCTTATCTGTCGATCGTCCCAAGAATCGGGAAAGTGCCCCTATTTGACCTGCTAAGACACCGCACCTCTTTGGCCGTGGACGGGCTTCGCGTTAATAATCGCTTCTAAGACCGAGAGGGTTAGCCTCGATACCTCGGTGGGAGAGGATGTATCCCAAGAACTCCCCCGCTTGGACCCCAAACGAGCACTTTTCTGGGTTGAGCCGGAGATCATATTTTTCTAGTAACTTGAATATTTTTGCCAGGTTGGTCACGTGGTCTCGGTCTGTTGTAGATTTTACGACCATGTCGTCGACATATACCTCAATGGTGCGGTCGATTTCTTCTTCAAATATTCTGTCCATCACCGATGGTAAGTTGCGTACGCATTTTTCAAACCGGGCGGCATTACTGGGAGCAAGAGAGTTGGAACGCCTTGGCCATGAAGGCGGTCTTCTCTCATCGCTGTGGCTCATCCTAATTTGGTTATAGCCAGAGTATGTGTAACGCCCCAAAAATAGTTTAAGTGTTTATTTAATTAATTAATTAAGTAGTATATGGTGGGTTGTATTAAAATAATAATAGGTAATTAATTAATTAAGGTGGTGTGTTAATTAGGTTGTGAGTGGTGGAAGAAACTAGAGGGGGTGTAAGTAATAAGGCCCAAAGGCCATTCGGGGGCCTAGTGGTTAATGAGAATAAAAGAGAAAAATTGAATTAAGGAGAAGGAGATAGTTACTGGAACAGTAGACAAAGACGCAAGAAAGAAGAGAAAGAAAGAGAGAGAGAGAGAGAGAGAGAGAGAGAGAGAGAAGGAGATCGCGAGAGAGTTGAGAAGAAAAGGGAAGGAGAAGTTACAAGGAGAAGAGGGAAAGAAGAAGAGGAGATCGCTCGTGTGTTGGTCGTGGTTCCGCAGACGTGTTTTTCTTCATCTTCTCCGAGCTACGTATTCGAGGTAAGGGGAGTCTCGTGATTATAAGGGTTTATATAATGGTTAATATGTAGGAGGGTAGTTCTATGATGCCTAGGAGGTATTTGTGATTATGTTTGAATGAAATAGGATGTTTGAATGCGTTGTTAAATTCGTTTGATGTTTAAACATGTTGTTGAATCGTTTGGGTGTTATTCGCTTGTGGTCGAATTGATTTGTGATGTGGTTATTATACAAGATGCTAGATTGAATTTTGATTTGGGGGTTTTGGTGTATTGAGGTTGCCATAAAATATGTTGATGTTATTATTGATGTGTTGATGTTATTATTGATGTTGTTAATGAATTATTGGGGTTGTTGGATAAATCGATGATGTGATTTGATGAATTGATGATGTTGTCTTGTGATTAAGCATGGGAGATGATGAGCTGAATATCAATTTGGGTGGTTTTGTATGGTTAGCAATCGATTTTTATATATACGGTGAGAACATGTGATTGAACGATCTTCTTTGAACTTGAACTAAAGATGTGACATAAAAATATGTTTTCGTTCTAATTTAGTATCGTGACATGTGCGATTGATTAACGGAATGTTTGGGTAATGAGACGTGGTTAAGAATAAAAGAGGGATGTTGGGTGTGGGGTTTAACTTGTATGTGTTGCTGTTTTTTTTTTACAAGTAAAAATGTTGCTGTTAGCCTTTTAATAAGTTGCTGTAAACCAGATTTTTATGTGCTGTAAACCAGATTTTTAATGTTGCTGTTAGCCTTTTAATAAGTTGCTGAAAACCAGATTTTTATGTGCTGTAAACCAGATTTTTAATGTTGCTGTTAGCCTTTTAATAAGTTGCTGTAAACCAGATTTTTATGTGCTGTAAACCAGATTTTTAATGTTGCTGTTAGCCTTTTAATAAGTTGCTGTAAACCAGATTTTTATGTGCTGTAAACCAGATTTTTTATGTTGCTGTTAGCCTTTTAATAAGTTGCTGTAAACCAGATTTTTATGTGCTGTAAACCAGATTTTTAATGTTGCTGTTTTGCCGTTTTCTTTTAATGAAAACGCTGCTGTTTTACACCAAATGAGGCGCCATTTTCTGCTGTTTACCCACACTGTTTTTCTGCTGTTTGGCTGTTTATAAAATAGAAAGGGTTGCTATTTTTCAAGAATATAAGTTGGTCGCTTTGTCAGAAAAAATGTTGCTGTTTTTGAACCGATTTTTATCATTGTTTTATAAAAAGGAAAATGGGTTGTTTTCGCTTATTAATAGGTGAGGTTTATCTTAATTTGAATATGTGTTCCCTAAGCTTAAAATGCGATGTTTCCTTGAGTAAAATGTGGTATTTGTCTAAATCGAAAGGCGATGTTTTTCTAAATGTAAATGGGGTATTTTTCTAGATGGAATGGGGGTGTCTTCTTAAATCTAATGTGATGTCTAAATTGATTTGAATTGATAATGATTCGTGGAATAGGATTTTGATTCGACTCGTGCGTTATACTACTAGTGTGCTATTTGACTATGGCTAGACTCGTGGTTTACCGCTAAGGCCGTAATTTCTTTCATCGTGTATTTAAGGCGGCATCACCGAGAGCCTTGCAAATGTGGCCAAGGCCCGCTGTAAGTAGTAGATTACACCGAGTAATCCCATAGTCAATTAGTCTTACTATTTTATAACCCATGAATATAAAAAGGGTAATTGTATGTTGATATGTATCTTGGTCAGAAATGATGCCGTGAAGTTGATGTGAGCAGTGTGTTGTGTGACGACGATGTGAAGTTGATGTGAGTGTGGGTGTGTGTTGTCCGATTGATGAGTGGGTCATTAGGACCAAAGTGAAGATAATGAGAGAGATGGGCCTGCTATGGCCAAAAGCGACTTGGTGATGTTATGTTTATTTATAAAATGTTATGTTTATTTATAAAATGTTATGTTTATGTTATGATGATGTAAGTGACTTCGTGATGATGTGTGGAACTAGTGTGTGTTGTGTGTTCATGAACTCTCATGCATTTCATATGCACGCACAAGTGACGATGAAGAGGTCGCGGTCTAAGCGATTTAAAGGTCATGGCCTAGCGACGATATGCCACCGTGCAACAAATAAGCGACGATGATGGTACCACATGCATGTTTGCATTCTCATACATGTGCATAAAAGTGATGTAGTTACTTGTTGGTGTGTTTGCTATGTTGTTCGCCGATGTTGTCTGTGATGGTTGAAATGCGACGCTGGGTGTATTATGGTAATTATAGATGTTGTTCTCTAATATATTGACTATTATATTTGCCTTTACGTCGCTTTGAAGACTCACCCTTTTCGCTTGGAATGTTGCTCTATCGCGGGCAACGCTCGCAGTACCCGCGAGTGAAGGTCTTCTACGCTTTCTCTCAGTAGTGCCGGTGTCCGTCGAGTCGCTCGATACCAGAGCACCTAGTGGGCGAAGTTGAAGTTGTTAGTTTATTAATTAACCTGCTTTATGATTATGTTAATGATGTGAGACGGTTTGAGCGCTGTTTAGTGAGCTATTGTTATTTCCACGCGATTTAGATTATTTTTGAGGTTTAAATTTTATGACATGAGGAGTTTTATAAATGACGACGTGGCACTTCTTTTCTATCGAATAAATTTGTATTTTTGAAAAAGAAATTACTCGATAATGACGTAAATTAAGCGGTAGAAAAGGGGTGTTACATTAGTGGTATCAGAGCGCTTGGTCGTCACTACGGTGGTCGAAGTCGTTAAGTTGAGTAACATTTGAGCCTTGTTACTCGCTTCGATTTTTGTTTTCTCGTTGCAGAAGACTAGAATGGCAGATTCTTAACGATGTTGCACTTTTGTCACGCCTTGGAGGCTATTGTTGGGGTCGTGGGTAGCATACCCAATGCTATGGCGATGGGACGCGTGAGTCCGCTACGCCCGCCGTGAGAACCTCCTACTTTTGAAGGCGTATAACCTCGATGGTGCCCTCGAGTGGCTAAGTGAGATGGAACGGATTTTCCGTGGTCATGGATTGCACCGATGCTCGTAAGGTTCGCGCATGGCACACATGTCAAGAAAGAGGCTTATGATTGGTGGAGGGCACTAGTCGTGGGTCGACGATCGCCAATGAGGAGATCACTGGGTGGTATTTGAGAGGAGTTCAAGAGGAAGTACTACCCGAGGATGTCCGCGGGAAGAAGGAGGTTGAGTTTCGAGGCTCGAGCAAGGTAGCATGATCACACCGAGTATGCCGCAAAGTTTACAGAGTCGCCGTCTAAGTTTTATCCTCATTATGACGGAGAGGTGCCGAAGTTCTCCAAATGTGTTAAGTTCAAAAACGGGTCATGCGGCCGATATTAAGAGAGCCATAGTGGTATCAACAAATTCGTGTTCCCTTGTTAGTTAATAGCGCTGTGGATTTTTGAGGAAGACAATAATGCCTTCTCCGAGTTACGAGAGAGAAGAAGAAGAACTTTTCGAGTCGCGACAAGCCATACGAGGTGTCCGTGTAAGGGCAAAGGAAAGTTAGTCATGGGTCTAAGCCAAGTGGGGAGATGCCCGTGAGAAAGTTGTGGTGCTACAAGTGCGGGAAGCCTGACACAAAAGTTTTGAGTGCAAGCTCGAGGTGAAAAGGTGTTTCCGATGTGGCAGAGAGGCCACATCGCAACCGATCAGGATCGAAAGAGGTGGTCTGTTTAACCGTGGAAGAGGTGGGACACATTAGTTCTAGGTGTCCAAAACCAAGAAGGAGAAGTCCAAAGGGGAGAGTGTTTGTTTTGGTGGTGCCGAATCTACGAGAAATGATGGTAGCAATCGAGGCACGCTTAAATACCGTATTAATCTGTTAGGATTGTGATGTGTTGTTTGGTGTGTTTTTTGTGTCCCCCCGGTTTTGCCACTGTGATCGCTGATGTGAATTTTGTTTGTTTGCCAGTTGGGCAGGTTAGGTGTAACCTGATATGAGTAGCTAGAGCATAGACATGTTCATGTGAGCTAGAATTTTCGAGGACTAAAATAATTTAAGTAGGGAGAGTTGTAACGCCCCAAAAATAGTTTAAGTGTTTATTTAATTAATTAATTAAGTAGTATATGGTGGGTTGTATTAAAATAATAATAGGTAATTAATTAATTAAAGTGGTGTGTTAATTAGGTTGTGAGTGGTGGAAGAAACTAGAGGGGGTGTAAGTAATAAGGCCCAAAGGCCATTTGGGCCTAGGGTTAATGAGAATAAAAGAGAAAAATTGAATTAAGGAGAAGGAGATAGTCACTGAAATGCAGACAAAGACGCAAGAAAGAAGAGAAAAGAAAGAGAGAGAGAGAAAGAGAAGGAGATCGCGAGAGAGTGAGAAGAAAAGTGGAAGGAGAAGTCACAAAGGAGAAGAGGGAAAGAAGAAGAGGAGATCGCTCGTGTGTTGTCGTGGTTCCGCACGTGTTTTTCTTCATCTTCTCCTGAGCTTACGATTCGAGGTAAGGGGAGTCTCGTGATTATAAGGGTTTATATAATGGTTAATATGTAGGAGAGGTAGTTCTATGATGCCTAGGAGGTATTTGTGATTATGTTTGAATGAAATAGGATGTTTGAATGCGTTGTTAAATTCGCTTGATGTTTAAACATGTTGTTGAATCGTTTGGGTGTTATTCGCTTGTGGTCGAATTGATTTGTGATGTGGTTATTATACAAGATGCTAGATTGAATTTTGATTTGGGGGTTTTGATGTATTGAGGTTGCCATAAAATATGTTGATGTTATTATTGATGTGTTGATGTTATTATTGATGTTGTTAATGAATTATTGGGGTTGTTGGATAAATCGATGATGTGATTTGATGAATTGATGATGTTGTCTTGTGATTAAGCATAGGAGATGATGAGCTGAATATCAATTTGGGTGGTTTTGTATGGTTAGCAATCGATTTTTATATATACGGTGAGAACATGTGATTGAACGATCTTCTTTGAACTTGAACTAAAGATGTGACATAAAAATATGTTTTCGTTCTAATTTAGTATCGTGACATGTGCGATTGATTAACGGAATGTTTGGGTAATGAGACGTGGTTAAGAATAAAAGAGGGATGTTGGGTGTGGGGTTTAACTTGTATGTGTTGCTGTTTTTTTTACAAGTAAAAATGTTGCTGTTAGCCTTTTAATAAGTTGCTGTAAACCAGATTTTTATGTGCTGTAAACCAGATTTTTAATGTTGCTGTTAGCCTTTTAATAAGTTGCTGTAAACCAGATTTTTATGTGCTGTAAACCAGATTTTTAATGTTGCTGTTAGCCTTTTAATAAGTTGCTGTAAACCAGATTTTTATGTGCTGTAAACCAGATTTTTAATGTTGCTGTTAGCCTTTTAATAAGTTGCTGTAAACCAGATTTTTTATGTTGCTGTTAGCCTTTTAATAAGTTGCTGTAAACCAGATTTTTATGTGCTGTAAACCAGATTTTTAATGTTGCTGTTTTGCCGCTTTCTTTTAATGAAAACGCTCGCTGCTTTACACCAAATGAGGCGCCATTTTCTGCTGTTTACCCATAATCGCTTTTTCTCTGTTGTTTGGCTGCTTATAAAATAGAAAGGGTTGCTATTTTTCAAGAATATAAGTTGTCGCTTTGTCAGAAAATGTTGCTCGCTTTTGAACCGATTTTATCATTGCTTTATAAAAAGGAAAATGGGTTGTTTTCGCTATTAATAGGTGAGGTTTATCTTAATTTGAATATGTGTTCCCTAAGCTTAAAATGCGATGTTTCCTTGAGTAAAATGTGGTATTTGTCTAAATCGAAAGGCTTATGTTTTTCTAAATGTAAATGGGTTATTTTTCTAGATGGAATGGGGTGTCTTCTTAAATCTAATGTGATGTCTAAATTGATTTGAATTGATAATGATTCGTGGAATAGGATTTTGATTCGACTCGTGCGTATATACTACTAGTGTGCTATTTGACTATGGCTAGACCGTGGTTTACCGCTAAGGCCGTAATTTCTTTCATCGTGTATTTACGCGGCATCACCGAGAGCCTTGCAAATGTGGCCAAGGTCCGCTGCAAGTAGTATAAGCACCGAGTAATCCCATAGTCAATTAGTCTTACTATTTTATAACCCATGAATATAAAAAGGGTAATTGTATGTTGATATGTATCTTGGTCAGAAATGATGCCGTGAAGTTGATGTGAGTGTGTTGTGTGACGCACGATGTGAAGTTGATGTGAGTGTGGGTGTGTGTTGTCCGATTGATGAGTGGGTCATTAGGACCAAAGTGAAGATAATGAGAGAGATGGGCCTGCTATGGCCAAAAGCGACGGTGATGTTATGTTTATTTATAAAATGTTATGTTTAATTTATAAAATGTTATGTTTATGTTATGATGATGTAAGTTGAGCGGTGATGATGTGTGGAACTAGTGTGTGTTGTGTGTTCATGAACTCTCATGCATTTCATATGCACGACAAGTGACGATGAAGAGGTCGCGCCTAAGCGATTTAAAGGTCGCGGCCTAGCGACGATATGCCACCGTGCAACAAATAAGCGACGATGATGGTACCACATGCATGTTTGCATTCTCATACATGTGCATAAAAGTGATGTAGTTACTTGTTGGTGTGTTTGCTATGTTGTTCGCCGATGTTGTCCGTGATGGTTGAAATGCGACGTTGGGTGTATTATGGTAATTATAGATGTTGTTCTCTAATATATTGACTATTATATTTGCCTTTATGTCGCTTGAAGACTCACCCTTTCTCGCTTGAATGTTGCTCTATCGTGGCAACGCCGCAGTACCCGCGAGTGAAGGTCTCACGCTTTCTCTCGTTAGCCGTTGGGTGTCCGCCGAGTCGCTTCGATACCGTGAGCACCTGTGGGGCGAAGTTGAAGTTGTTAGTTTATTAATTAACCGCTTTATGATTATGTTAATGATGTGAGACGTGTTTGAGCGTTGTTTAGTGAGCTATTGTTATTTCACGCGACGAGATTATTTTTTGAGGTTTAAATTTTATTACATGAGGAGTTTTATAAATGACGACGTGACACTTCTTTTCTATCGAATAAATTTGTATTTTTGAAAAGAAATTACTCGATAATGACGTAAATTAAGGGTAGAAAAGCGGGTGTTACATTAGCGCTCAATTGGTAGTGGGAAAGAGTGGAACTTTGTATTTGAGCCCCATGTACAAGGTTCGAATCCCACTAAGGCAAAAATTCTACAAGGGGGTAGAAAAGATCGTGAGGTAATAATACTGGGTGGCGGGCCGCGGTGGACTCGGGTCGTTATAAAGATGCATCCATGAAGCCGAGTAGCTTGAAACCCGATGCGCGCCACAACAAGGCCGCCAATGTCAAGTGCAGGGTAGGCATCCTTCGCACGCCTTGTTGAGGCTCAGATAGTCAACGCACATCCTCCACTTGCCGCTGGATTTCTTGACAAGTACTGTGGTTCGCCACCATGTCGGGTATTTCACTTCTGATGAACTCGCCAAAAGTAGCTTTGTCTGCTTTCTTCTTTTATAGCTTCGATTTTTTCCTACTGCTTTCTTTTTCTCTCGTGACACAGTCGAACAGCGGGTTTAGCGATAACTGTGATGTGCAAAGTTCGGGTCAATACTCAGCATATCCCGGGGGACCAGAAAATACGTGGACGTTATCCAAAGGTGTTTCGACAAGTCGGGTCCACGACTTCGGCCGCCAGCCTCGTGTCGATCTTTGTCTTTTGGTGCTGCATTGGACCGATCACAACTTCCTTCAAGTCGCCAGACGGCCGTGGCCTCTTTTCTTCCTTAGCTGGGTCATACATCCTGTGATCCAAATCAAGGAAACTACAATGGGAGCTTTTCCCCTTTCTTTTTTTTCTGGACTGTTTTGATATTGGCACTTTCTGCATAACACCGCGCGCTATTGCTGATCGCTCTCACTTGCCCGACTTCATCAAGTGCGGGTATTTGAGGTAGAGGTGAGGATATGAGATTGCAGCCATCAACGCATTGAGGGTGGGCCTGCCAACAATTATATTATAAGAGGATCCTGCATTAACAACCATATATCTGAGCACCACCGCTTTCGCCGATTCTCGCTTTCGCCAAGGTTGTTCTCGTGTCTAAGTAGCATCGACTTCTACCGCTCGCCGCTGAAACCGACGAGCTGCTCTCGGTAATCCTTCAAAGAATTGTTCGTAGCTTCGAGGTCTTTGAAACACTTCAAAGACATTACGCCATGAGCTTCCACCATTTACAAGTACTCCGCCACTTTCAGACGCTGGTGGTGACATATATCACGATCGGTCATCGAGAGCAAATAACTCCATTAAAGTTTGCAATATCGGTGGATGTAGACCGAGTTGGAGCATCGGTGGTGCTTGTGGGCCACCGACATGATGGATCAGCGATTTCTTTCTCGCCGAGGACGCAGGCCTCCGCCGCAGAATCCTCCCGATATGGTATCGACTACCCTCGTCCGCTAGCTCGTGGCCTTCTTTTTCTACGACTCCTTTCGTCCTCCCTCTCGGGGGTTGCCTCCTCGAGGCTCTCCGCCCCTCTTCTTTGTTCGCCTAAGAGTACAAACCTCTTCAGAAACCTCGCTGGACGAGTTGCTCAACCGCCGCCTTCAGCGTCCAATATGCCGCTGGTGGTGTGACCTCTCGTCCCGTGAAAACCCGCATAAGCCTCGTGGATACTTACCCATAAGGCCGGCTGTGCGGGCGGCCGGGCTCAGGATAGTTCTCCGCGGCAAGTCCGCTGCTCAGATGGCAGATGGCCGAGCTCGGTAGGGTGTAAGAGATTTTTGAGTTCGCCGGATTTCTTGTTTTTGTTTTCCTTCCCCGCGTTTCGCCGAGCCGAGGCCGGAAGCGGTTCTCGACGATTTCGCCCAAGCGCGGAGCGTGGGTCTCCCGGATCCTCCGTATCTCTAGCTTCCTGGAGGCGCTGTCTTTCGGCTTCAATGTGCTTATCCGCTTCTTGCCTCGACTTTGTCCATGTTCCCCGGGAGTAGTGATGGACAACGCTTCACTAAAGTTCCCGCTTCGAGTCCTTTCATGAAAGCCGCCACGTAAGAACTTTTCATCCGGGTCCTCCACCGCACCGCCACTTTGTCAAGCTGCCCAAGTATTTCTTTAGCGCCTTCGCTTTGGCCCTCGCTCGAGGTCAAAGAGATCCCTGTGGTGAATGAGTTTTTTCTTGTTAGTAGAGAATCGCCGGACTTAATCAACTAGCGAGGTCCTCGGTTGGTAATGGATCGGGCAACACCCTCGAACCACTCGGAGGCGACATCGCCACGTTCCCGGGAACATCTTGCGCCTAATGGCGCCATTGCCACCATTGATCATCATCCGGTCCTGGAAGGCGTCAACGTGGCTCTGGGGATCTCTAGTTCC
Organism: Oxytropis ochrocephala; assembly: GCA_020916435.1. NCBI lineage: Eukaryota > Viridiplantae > Streptophyta > Magnoliopsida > Fabales > Fabaceae > Oxytropis > Oxytropis ochrocephala. Next base: position 51,794,932 of record CM037088.1, read on the forward strand.
ATCGTAGGTTCCAATGGCAGGCTCTCGAAACCGAGGTGGAATAGTATTGTCTCGATCTCCTGGTGAACTACCGAATGCCCTCGTGGCGCCGCGCGACTCTCCGCCCGCTGTTCTGAAGAGCAACCAATTGTTCGTGGAGCCTGGCTTCCCTGGCTTCAAGTGCCAGGGCGCGAATGGCCTGTTCTTCGTTCCTCCGAGCTTGTTCTGCATTATGTTCCTCGAGTGCTCTTACCGCTTCCAATAATTCAAATATTCTCGGGTTAGTCGATTGCAGGAAGTACCACCGTTAGCTCTAGTCCCTACCATGACGGGTAGGCTTCTCCGATCCAAGTGGAGTAGGAAAATTTTACCCGACCTATGGTGGCGATCAATGTTCCTAACTATTTCTTTGGACAGATTTAGCCGTAACAACACGAATAATAGAGAAAGAAGTAAGAAGTGTTGATAGATCGTGATAACATCATCCGTCCCATTGGCCTCAAGCGGCTTATATTTATATTACAGGGTGTCATTAATGCTCATAAGTATTACGCGTAAATGTAGCGAGATCTTAGGCGAGATTCTCGGGCTTTCCTAATATATCTAGCTAGATTCTTGCCTAAGGCCGAGCTGGTAGGGGACGTCGACCCTCTTGGCCGAGGGGTGGTCCCTCGTCCTGCACAGCCAACTAGTCCCTCGGCGCTGGTGGAGAGGCAGTCTTCATGTGTTAGTCTTCGTCTTCTAGGCTCGCCAAGTTTCTACAGGAAGTTTCGTAGAATCGAGCTCTCTCTCCCTGGCCATTCACTGGGAACACATAATTTGTCAATGAGTCAAATGAAAACTAGTTAGATCTTCTTAGAAATTATTGTATTAAAGTTCCCCAAAGAAAGGAATTCATCCTCTGTGAGGTTCCATTCAAACGAAATTTGAACTAAACAATCAAAGCATGTTTTGTTGTTAGTCTAATCCACATCAGACCAAAACAATAAACCAACAGAAATTCCATTGAATTATAGAAGCCAACCTCAAGGACGCACGCACAATGAATTTCTTCTAAGATAAACTGCTGCTGACGTGTCAAATGCACCTCAGTAACTAACATGCATCAGTATCTGCTGATGTGTCAAATGCACAAAAATAACCTGGTCCTAGTGCTATATTAACCTCACAGCAAGGCAATTATAATATAACTTATTGAATTACAATCATCAACAATTAACACAACTAAAACTTAAAGCAAATTACTCATTCTTTAAGTTGATTGAGTTCCTTCACAAGCGCATCCAGCTGTTTCTGTGAGCTACCATCCTTCTTGATGGCACTCAACGCAGCATCTCTCAACTCACTAGCACGCGCTCTCTCCTTAGTCTTTCCCAGTGACTCAACTATCCTCCTCGCAAGCTTGTCTGCTTCTGGAACATTCTGCGTCCCTTCCGCTGCTCTAACAGCCACACCTAACTGATCTACCAACAGCTTCGCATTCGTATATTGATCAGCACCCATCGGCCACGTCAGCATCACCACTCCAGAAACCAATCCTTCCATCACCGAGTTCCATCCGCAGTGAGTCAAGAACGCTCCAACAGCTCGGTGATTCTGTATCACCAACTGCGGTGACCACCCTTCAATCACCAACCCTCTATCCCGCATCCGATCAATGAACCCACTCGGTATTTTACCGCAGTCTTGCGCCACGTGTCCCTCATCGGGAAACCTCACTGATAATACGAATTGGACCCCACTTAACTCGAGGCCACGTGTCAGCACATCCATCTGTTCAGCTGTGATAATCGTAAGGCTACCAAAGCAGACGTAAACCACGGAACCGTCCTCCCGTGAGTCTAGCCACGTGGTGATGTCGTGGCATGAAACGGTGCTGGACCCGCCTCTATTTTCCAACCCGGACTTATCGGAGTCGAGCGGCAAAATTGGGCCAACAGCCCATACTCTTTCGTGGCCCACTTCTTTCTTCACGTGGTCCAGATAAGGTTGTTCTAAGTCAACGAAGGAATTGAAAACGACGCCCCAAGCTTGGAGGTTCAAGAGAAAGTTGTTTTTCATGATCTCCCAATCGGGTTCACCTCTATTGTCTCTGAACAGGGAAGAGATCTGCCACCAGGGGTAAACAGGGGAATTCGGTAATTTAGGGAATGAAACGGCAGAATCGGGGTCGTCAGGATTGTCGTTTTGCGGCAGGAAGCGCCATAGAGAGGTTAAGACGCAGACCGTGAACGCAGCGGAAGGAGAGAAGACAATGCGAGGAACGTGGAGGTCACGTGCGAGGTTGTGAGTCCAGCCGAGCATGAAATCAGAGATGATGGCTGAAGGGGGTGAAGTGTGGGCCTGGGCCCATTCGATGATGATTGGGTAGTGGTGTTGGCGCATGAATGAAACAATGCCTGCGAGTCCCTTCTGGAACTTTTGGTTTGGTTTCGGGATTGGTAACTGAGGTGCTGGGAGAAGGAATGTTTGAAGAAGAGGGGAATAGTTGGTTGGGACTAAGTGTTGAGTGGATGGAGTGACTAAAACGGTGACGTATACACCGCGAGAGACGAGGTTCTTGGATAGGTCGAGGAGAGGAATCATGTGACCGGAAGCAGGGAAGGGATAGGCGATGAGGTGTGTTTGTGTCGTCGACATATTTGGATTTGGGATTCAATTGAAGTTAAGCAGAGTGCTTAACAATGCTTCCAAGTTCCAAATATAAAGCAGGTTTTTTTTTGACAGCAAATATAAAGCAGGTTGAAGAAAGAAGAAAACGTGGTTTCTTTTACCAAAAGAAGGAAAGAGTTGTTTTTTTCATATCCCACCACTTCCTGTATACCTCCACAAAATTTGATATCCCTAAAATACCTCTTTAAAATGTATTTTTTTTTTAAAAAAACCAATCGTATATATGTATTTAGGACATATATATGATGGCACCACTTAACTCATCGTATATATGTCTTAAAAACGTATATACGACGCATTACAGATGATTTATTAAGATATATATATATATATATATATATATATATATATATATATATATATATATATATATATATATATACACGATGAAATGTTAATGATTGTTTTAATTTTTTTAAAAATATTATAAAAAGCGCTACTAAAAATTCGTTAAAAAGTCAAAACTAATCAAAAAATTATAAAAATAAGAAACAATGGAATTTGGGATTTTGAGGTCAGAATTCCGTAAAAGTTCCTTTTGGGAGTTATGCTCGCTGATATTTTTCTGATTTAATTACCGTGGTTTTATTATGATCGAGTAGGTTTCCCAAAACCGATTTTTTAGCCTAAATTATTCGCTCGACGCCTAACAACATCGTCACACGTTAACGAACTATACAATATATTAATTTTCATATAGTGTGTAGCCTTAATTAATTTTAATTTGACTAAAAAAATAAAAATACCATAAGGAACATATATAAGACTCTTAAATTATTGGTCATCGATATACACTCCTTAGTGCAGATATACGATTGACCAACCCCCACATCAATCGTATAAACGCATTGGGCCAGTGTATATACGATGACCAATTATTTAGGTCGTATATACGCTAAAAAAACATATATACGCTTGGTGCAAAAATTTAAAAAAACGCTTTTACAAGAAAGATTTTGGGGTTTCACTTTATCATGCAGATATGATATGGTGGGGTATAAAAACACCCATGAAGGACACGTGTTGGAAAGTACCACGTGCTTGCAAGAGTATTATCTTAATTACGCTTTTTTATACTAAAAGAAAAGACACTTAAATCACAATAATAGTAATTATTAAACGAGCACTACTATATAGTAAAAACTAGTGCGTGCTTTCATGCTCTATAGAGAGAGGACAATAGTTTAATATCACACTTTATATATTTTGACTCAAAATTAATTTGAAATTTTGTTACAAAATTAACTTTTTTAAATAAAATTCGTTATTAAGGAATAAACTTCGAATATTTCAACAATTAAAATTTTTCACACACTAAAGTACCCAAAAAGTATATCGCATAGTGTTACACTTTATATAATTTGTTACTTAAATTAATGTTCGATTCAAGTTATAAAGAAATAAACTTTTGCATATTTAAACAATTAAATTTTTTTTCAGACAAGACTAAAAATAAGATAATCAGATAAATGTTACACTTTTTATAATTTGTTACTTAAATTAATGTTCGATTCCAAAATTTGATTATGGAGGTACATTTTCTATTTAATCTTATGAAGGGGAAAAAGGAAGAATATAAAAAGGAGGAGAGAAAGTTTGGAGAAAAAAAAAGGGGGGGTAGAGAGATGGGTGGGGTGGGGGTGAGAGGGGTAGGGGAGGGGGAGAGAAGAGGTTTGGAGGAAAGGGAGGGAAGGAAAGAATTTTGGAGTGAATTTATGTAGGTTTCACAAGGGGAGACTCAATAGGATGATATTCTCTAGATAGATTTTGTAAAAATGTAAAAATATACTAGAAGTTAAATTATAGGTACTAACTAACACTACACATTAAGTAAGTGGCTTGCTTTGTTATTCTTACTTTTCTTTTTTACCATTTAACATTTCACTTATTGAACTATTAACTAGGTTCCCAATTGACATTAAAGGCCGAAATTCCCTTTATAAAAAAAGACATTGGAAGCAAATCTGTCGATAAAAAAAGAAAACTAAAAACTACTTTGTTCCAAATCTTTTGATGTTTTGGTAAATGCGCATGGAATAAAAAACATTACTATTAGTTAGATAAAACATAGTCTAAAATACTCTCATTTAATATCTTTTTCACTATAACTTTACTTTGGTAAATGCATTCTCCACAATTAATATTGTTTCGGACTAGGCAAAAACCTCATAAGACTTGGGCCTGACCCAATTCCACACTAAGAACAGCCCAACACACGCTCCATCATCAGGCATCTGCATTGAACGGTCCGGATCTAAGCGCCTATATCCGACGCCTCAGGTACAACACTTTCGTCTATAAATAGAGGTGCAGGACCCTCCATTTCCAGGTACATTCTCATACGTTCTCATTCTTTGCATACCTCTCCACTTCCCTTGACTAACTTAAGCATCAAAGTGTTTGCAGGTACCGCCTCCCAAAGGCGCTTCAAAGAAGATACCTCGCACTCATCCGAGGGAAATATCGTGATCATCCGACTTAATCTTCAATCATCTGAAGTCTATCACCAATATATAAAAGCACATCAACTTGTACCCTGGATTCAGTCATCTTCCGAAGTTCACGTACCGAACAATGGCAATCACAATGGGTGTATAATCACTTGCTTCCAAACTTTAAGGAATCTCTATCTTCCGAATTTTATCTCTACTATTTTGGAAGACTCCAGTCGATTTGGCATTAAAGCTCGATCACTCGAGGCTAAAGTTATGGTTCATTTGCCATCCAAAATAAAGAAAGTCAACTTCCACGAACTCTCACCAACAGAGGTGACCTCTGGTTCATGCCCGACCCAATCCTCCACGCCCAGGTAAGCCACAACTTCCACTATCGTTACTTCATTTATCATTATCTCGTGGTTTTCATCAGGTTTGGCTCGTTCTCAAAATGGTGTGATCTTCATCACGACCGCTCCTCGCCATTTCTCCTTGGCATGAGATCGCTTTCTTGCACGAAGAACAACGAGAACCTTCTCATATTATCTTCTTATCTTGGACCTTCGCCCTATTTACTCGTGATCTCTTATACTTAAGCACTCACCGATGATACATGTCTTTCCTCAAGCACGACACAGAATTTTATGAAGATCAATCTTCTCAAATCTCGCGACACTCTGACTCTGCCCTGGTGGATTTCTCGAAAGGTGATCCGACTCTACATGATTTTCAACATCTACAATTTATTATCACAACAACATGGCTTTCATCGCTCATCCGAGCCGACATTATTATATCATCTCCGGTCTATCTATTCAAGCCATGATTCTCATTGTTCTAATCTACTTCCGGATCAAGATGGCTCATCCATTCATCTCGACTTCTATCTTATTCAATCGATTTCGCCATACAAGTCCTGGTTACAAATAGCCCACAATGGCCCAACTCTCTCGATCTCCGAGCTTACGGCCCATCAGAGAGTCCGAGATAGAAATCCACAAATGACTTCATCCCAATTTCGCTTCTTTCGAGCAAACCTTCTCTATGATCCCTGAGCTGACGAGCTCCATCAGAGACAAAAGGTGGAAGTCCATAGCGACTTCGTCCCAATTTCACTTCTTGCGAGCATGCCTTCCCTATTATCTTCGAGCTCAACGCTCCATCTGAGGCCGAAGAAAGAGGGCCCACAACGGCCTCTGTTTGAAGATCGACGGAGAGGGGGGGCCACAAAGGCCTTCCCATCTATGAGCTCGGGGGCCCACAACACTGATAACTCTATTTTATATAGAGTATTTCATATGTTTAAACTTAGTATTTGCTCTCTTTCAAGTAATAATAAAGAGTTTATATAGTATTTTATGTGATATATGATAACTTGAGTGATTTGAATGGTTATAGTTATTATTAGGCCATTTTGGATATATTGTGGTATGTTTGATGTTTTTGTTCAAAGCTGCGCCTCAATGCTAATCGTGATCAATGCTCCTCGTGACCGATTCTCGATCAAAACCGCACTATTTGGTGAATAAGCACTGCTTCATATGCACCCACATGCAAAGTGATGACCTCCCGCCTGGTTCTCTGATGCCATCCCACCTTGTATAGTAGGCGCCTACCATTCACACATAGCTATAGGCATAGCTTTGAAGAGTCACCAACATAGGGACACTTGTTCTATCACCATGGAACCGCCCTATGTGATTAAAGTCAAAGATTTCAACATGGATAAACCTCTGGAAAGCAACTACAGCTATAATCCACTCAAGATGACTTCAACATGAAGGAAGGAAGCACCTCACTTGAAGGCTATAAAAGGACCTCACATCTTCATTTGGAAACATATCACAATCCATAAGTTAGATCAAAATTTCAATATACATAGTTAGTTTTTATATTTTTAGAGGAAGAGGAAGGAATTCATAAATCCTCCTTAACTCATTTTCATAGTGTTTGTATAGTGCTAAGGAGTAATGCTAGTGCATTGCTAGAAGACTTCATACAAAGGTTTTCAACATTTGTAACTTTACTCTTGTTGTTTCTCTTTCAGGATTTCTATATATATAAACATGGTCTATTCAGTTTATATATATCTTGCAATGTCTCTTGTTAGCTAAACCTTTCTTAGTTGGAATGTTCTAATCATTTAATGAGCTTTTAAGTAAGTATGTTGCATGTATGTATGTTTGTACTTTAGTTCTTGCTTGATAATCTTTTCAAAACTTATTTTGAACTTGATCACTTAGAATAAGTAGATTTGTAAATGACCGTAAATGGCTTACAATTAAGAACTCAAGAACTAATATGGGTGAGTGTTTTACATAAAGAAAACTTTGTGAAAACCATGCTAAGTCCTAGACATAGGATAGTATAGTCCATAGGATAATTGTGGGTACTTAAAATACAAGAGTGAATTCACTTAAGCAAATTAGATAATTGTTAGGAGGCAAGATTGGCACTAACACCCCTTTTTTTATCGCAGATAGAACAAGGATCATAAGAGCCGGTAATGATATCAAGAAAGTGACCGAAAGGCACATAGCTAATGCAACAAAGATTCAAGGCAATTGCATCACATAATCGCATCATACACTTATAAGTAAATTACTTGATGAAGACATTCCAACTAGCTTTTCTCTTTACACTATCAACATTTTTACTTTGCTTTCTTTCTAACTTAGTTGTGATCATCAAACAAAATCCAAAATTATTTTGTTACTTAGTGACTTTACACTTTATTACTTTATATTATTTTAAAAGTGAGTTTTTCAATCTCTCGTGGGTTCGATCTTTTACTACTTGTTTTTGGACAGTGTATACTTGCACACAAGTGTATGCCTTTTCATACACCAAGTTTTTGGCGCCGCTGTTCGGATTGAAGTAAATTCTTTTTAAAATTCTGATATATAGTAATTTAGTGTTGTATATAAATTGGTTTTTAGAGTTTCACAACAACAAGACATGGTACTTAGTATATGTACAGTAACTGTAAATGTAACCTGTAATATAGTTTAGATTTAGAAATAGAAAGAAAATTCAGGAGATTGCTAAGACTCTGTAAATGTAATCAACAAGCTTGCAACATGTCATTCAGTTGAAGAACAAAGCTCAAGGCCACACTCAGTGAGAGAAGGCCCTCGGTTCACAAAGATGCCATCAAGAAGAAGTTCATAGAGAAAATCTCATCCACATGGATCACATAGGTATGATTAATGATAGAGATAAACCTATGAGGATTATGCTCGCTTTGATCATCAAAACATGCAAACTAGCATAAATAGATCTCATATTGATGCCATGCATTTTGAATTTAAGCCTATGATGTTTCAAATGCTTCAAACTATTGGTCAATTTGGAGGATCTCCTCATGAAGATCCTCATTTGCATTTAAGGCAATTTCTAGAAGTATGTAGTAATGTTATTTTACCCCGTGTCGTGAAAATGCATTTAGATTAAGGTTATTTCCATATTCTTTGAAAGATAGAGCCAAGGCTTGGCTAAATTCTTTAGAGCCTAACTCTATTCATTCATGGAATGAAATGGCTGAAAAATTTTAGGAAAATATTTCCCACCTGGCCAAAAATGCCAAAGTTAAGAAATGATATTACATCTTTTAGACAAAAAAGTTTGAGTCTTTATTTGAAGCATGGGAAAGATGGAAGGAACTTTTGAGAAAATGTCCTCATCATGGTTTACCCGTTATTATTCAAATTGAAACATTTTATAATGGTTTAGAATCTCAAACCGTAATAATGCTTGATGCATCATCCGTGGAGTGTTATTAAACTGGCTATACAATGAAACATGTAAATTAATTGATAGAATAGCAGCCTAATAGCTCTAGTTGGCCTCACCGAGAGGGTAAGTGCCCAAAAGAAACCATCGTGGGTACATGAAATCAATGATATATCCGCCTCTATCTCGCTCAAGTAGCCACTCTAGCTAATTTGATGAAAAACTTCACTTCTGCAATGCTATCGCATCTAATGCAATGCATCACCGTAAAGCATTGTCTGCAAAGAAGAGAACAAGTACTTCCGTGCACACCTAGTTGTGTGTACTGTGTGGAGGAGGTCACTTGTATGAGGAGTGTTCTAGCAACCCTATCTCTCAGTAAATTATGTAGGTTATAATAGGAATAACAACCCTTATTCCAACACTTATAATCCCGGTTGGAAAGATCACCCAAATTTTAGATGGAGCAACAATAGTGCACGCACCTAGAACCGCTCCAACTACACCAACCAACCCACCAGATTCCCAACTGGGAATAACCAAAGAAACTCTCAACCTACCACCGATAATTCTCTAGAATCCATGCTTAAAGCATTTATAGGTGAATCTAGAATCTGCTAGACAAACCCAAGATGCTTCCATTAAGAACTTAGAGAATCAAGTTGGTCAATTAGCCACACTCAGTATCAAAGGCCACAAGGTGCCTTACCTTCAAATACGTGAAGCTTACCCTTCCCAAACCAAAGGAAAAGAGCAGTTAAGGCTATTTCACCGAGAAGTGGTAAGGATCTTGTAGAGTTAATCGAGAAGGAAAGTGTAGAAAAAGGAGAAAAAGCCAAAAATCAAAAGAAACCAATGCAGAAGCATCTAGTGCTCCTCGCATCACAAGAAGTTCAAAGTCCACTACCTAAGTTAGTACTGAATACCCTCCTCCTCCTTATCCTCAAAGACCTAAAAAGCACATGAGGAGAAGCGCTTGGTAAATTCTTAGAGGTACTAAAACAATTATTACATCAATGTTCCCTTAGTAGAAGCCCTCCAACAAATGCCAAATTATGCAAAATTTATGAAGGATGTGCTTACTAAGAGAAGAAGATTAGGTGAGTTTGAAACAATTTGCCATGACAGAAGATTGTAGTTTGCTTATGCAAAATAAGATTCCTAGGAAATTGAAGGATCCAGGTAGTTTTACAATTCCATTTTCTATAGGAAAATCCTATACTGGTAAAGCTTTATGTGATTTAGATGAAAGCATTAACTTGATGCCTAAATCTATTTTTGACCAGTTAGAAATAGGAAATGCAAAACCAACCACTGTGACACTTCAATTAGCTGACAGATCAATAGCCTATCCTGAAGGTATCATAGAAGACATCCTAGTTAAGGTAGATAAATTCGTATTTCCTGTAGATTTTGTTATCCTTGACTTTGATGCAGATAAGGAAGTGCCTATTATCCTAGGTAGACCATTTCTAGCAACTGGTAAAACCATAATTGATGTGCAGAAAGGTGAGCTCACTATGAGAGTGAATGATCAAGAGATAAAATTCAATGTAATGAATGCTATGAAGTATCCTGTAGAGGATACAGAAGAGTGTTCATCCTTATTTTCTCTAGATCAATTGGTAGAAAAACAATTTTACAAACAGTATGATCACTTAGCCAATGCAGATACATTAGATGCAGCTGCATTGCTAGATGATGAAATACTAGAAAAAGAGAATCTACCAATAGAAAACTCTTGTAAGGAAGTATGGGCTAGGACTTATGAACCACTCAATCTTGAGGATCCAATTCTCAAGAAGAACTTACCCTCAATAGAACAACCTCCTAAGTTAGAATTGAAGATATCGCTCGAACACCTTAAGTATGCATTCTTAGGAACAAATGAAACTTTACCTGTTATCATTGCTTCGATTTAACATCAAAACAGAGAGTTGATCTCATTAGTACTCTAAAGAAGCATACCAAAGCTATAGGTTGGCAAATGGCAGATATCAAAGGAATTAGTCCTTCTATATGCATGCATAGAGTCATTTTGGAAGAAAATTCCAAAAACAGCATAGAGAGTCAAAGAAGACTAAATCCTATTATGAAAGAGGTTGTGAAAAAGGAAATTATTAAATGGCTAGATGCTGGAATCATATACCCCATATCGCATAAAGCTGCTTGGGTAAGTCTTGTCCAATGTGTACCAAAGAAAGGGGTGTGACAAGAATAGCCAATGAAAAGAATGAGTTGATACCAACTAGAATCACACAGGTGGAGAATCAGATGGATTACGTAAAACTCAACAAAGCTACCAAAAAGGATCACTTTCCTTTACCATTCATAGACCAAATGTTAGATAGATTAGCAGGAAAGAATTCTATTGTTTCCTAGATGGCTATTCAAAGTGCTATAATCAAATAGCCATTGAGCCCAAGGATCAACACAAAACCACCTTTACATGCCCTTATGGAACCTTTGCCTTTAGAAGGATGCCATTTGGCTTATGTAATGCACCTGCTACATTCCAAAGATGCATGATGTCTATATTCTCAGATTTCATTGAGCAATCAATGGAAGTATTTATGGATGATTTCTCTATCTTTGGAGAAACATTTCAAGTTTGTTTAGCAAATTTGGAACAAATTCTCAAGAGATGTGAGGAAACAAATTTAGTCTTAAACTGGGAAAAGTGCCATTTCATGGTACAAGAAGGCATAGTGCTAGGACATAGAATTTCAAAGAAAGGTCTAGAGGTAGACAAAGCTAAAGTTGATGTCATTGAAAATTTACCACCACCAAATACAGTTAAAGGTATCAGGAGCTTCTTAGGCCATGCTGGTTTTTATAGAAGGTTTATCAAAGATTTTTCAAAAATCTCAAAACCATTGTGTATGCTTCTGCAACATGATGTAGAATTTAACTTTGATGAATCTTGTATAGAAGCTTTTGACAAGCTTAGAAAGGCATTGGTGACAAAGACCAATTATAGTAACTCCAGATTGCAAAGAGAGCCATTTGAATTAATGTGTGATGCTAGTGACTTTGCAAGAAGGAGCAAATTCCTAGGGCAAAGGTATGATAAGGTCTTTCATTCCATTTATTATGCTAGCAAGACATTAATTGAAGCTCGTGAATTACATGGATTATGTAAAAGGAATTATTAGTCGTGGTCTTTGCATTTGAGAAATTTAGATCATACTTAGTTGACACTAAAATTATTGTCTATACCGATCACTCGCCATTAAGTATCTAATTTCAAAGAAAGATGCAAAGCCAAGGCCGATAAGGTGGATTTTACTCCTACAAGAATTTGATCTTGAAATTAGAGACAAGAAGGGAGTAGAAAACCAAGTAGCAGCACCATTTATCAAGGATTGAAGGAGAATCACTTGGTACACAAGGAGAAGAAATCAAGGAAAGCTTTCAGATGAGAAACTATTGGCAATCACAAATAATGCAAAACATGAAAACCGCATTTGTTATAAGCAATGCAGAGCATCAAATGCACTCGCACCATGGTTTGTCGATATTGTAAATTTCCTTGCAAGCAAAGTAGTACCAAGTGAGTATGACATATCAACAAAGGAAAAAATTATTCCACATGGTTAAGCAATACTATTGGGATGATCCATTCCTTTACAAGATGTGCCCCGATCAATTAATGAGGAAATGCATACCAAGAGGAGCAACAAGCAAAGGCTTCGCATTGCCATTCTCGCACCTTATGGAGGACACTTTGGAAGTACTAGAACAAAGCAGCTAAGGTATTACAAATCGTTATTTTTGGCCTACTTTATTTAAAGATTCTTATTTTATGGTCAAATATCGTGATAAATGTCAAAGAGCAGGAATATTTCGATAAGCATGAAATGCCTAGAACAAATATTTTAAAAATAGAATTATTTGATGTTTGGGGCATGGATTTCATGGGACCTTTCCCACCCTCTTTTGGCAATTTATATATCTTAGTAGTTGTTGATTATGTGTCCAAATGGGCAGAGGCAGTAGCATTACCTAATAATGATGCTAAATCGTGAGTAAGTTTCGCAAAGAAATATATTCACTAGATTTGGAACTCCTAGAGCTATCATTAATGATGAAGGTTCACACTTTTGCAATAAGATCATAGAAAACCTTCTAGCTAAGTATGGAGTTAAGCATAAGATAGCTACAAAGATACCATCCTCAAACTAGTGGACAAGCGGGCATTATCCAATAGGAAATAAAGAGAATGCTAGAAAAATGGTAAGTCCAAATAGGAAAGATTGGTCTTTACATTTGATGATGCTTTATGGGCATATAGAACAAAGATTCAAAACACCCTTAGGAATGTCCCCTTACAAATTAGTCTATGGAAAAGCATGCCATTTAATTCGTAGAGTTGGAAAACAAATCTTATTGGGCTATCAAGAAGCTCAATTTCAATTTGAACAAGGCAGTAAAAAGAGAATGATAGAGCTTGATGAGCTAGAAGAAATTAGGCAAACCTCTTATGAGAATGCTGAAATTTACAAAGCTAAGACTAAGAAATGGCATGACAAGAAAATTCACGTAAGAGAATTGAAAGAAGGAGGACTAGTTCTCGCTATACAACTCTAGGTTAAAGCTATTTCCCGAAAACTTAGATCAAGGTGGTCAGACCATTTAAGTTGATAAAGGTTTATCCACATGGAGCAAAGTAGACTTATTTGATAAATCCTCAAATCTGCCTTCAAGGTGAATGGTCGAGAGAGTTAAAATGTACTATGGTGAACATGTGGTGAGAGACAAAACCGCCACCTATTTGCAAATCTCTAAGTGAAAAGAGGTAGTCAGTCGACAAGACTCTTAAAACAAGCGCTTAATGGGAGGCAACCCATTGTTTTTAATTATTTTTGTGCAATTTTATGTTTTTAGTTGTTTTGCAGTAAATGCAAAGAAACTAATGCAAATGCATCAAATGCACCTGCATTGAGGAAAACATGCCCTTCATCGTAAATTTATAAACTTGAAGAAAATTGGTTAAGTGTGAATCATAAGGCTTCGTGAAGGTTAAAGGAAGGTTAAGCATGATTAATGACACATTGGTAGCCAAAGCAAGACACTTGGCATGATGCATGCGCAAAGACGCAATGCTAACGGCTACCTAATACACCCACTAACTTCCTTCTTCCCAAACATAAAGCCTTAAAGTTTGTTACCAAGTACCTCTTTCATTCGCAATCTCACAATTTCTCTCATCTCAAACACACACCACTCTTCACATTCTCTTCTCCAATTTTTTCTCAAATCACACAAGCAATCAAAACCTAGAAATTCAAAGCAATTACAAATGGTGAAGAAACAATCAAAGACAGTAAATCATCAGCAAAGGTGCTAGAACTCCTCGTAAGGAAAAGAAAGCCATGCATGCAGGATCATCATCATTAAAGAAAGGCAAAGCCAAGGAATCAACAAAGAAGAAATGATGACAATGTTCATCTCTGGAACATGCATCTATTGCTCGAGAGAGGGTATGATCTGAAGAAGGCTAGCCCATCATTCATGTCAACAGTGGCCAATCTCAATTGGGACCACTTCGTGCTACCAAGAGGAGGTTACATTGAAGACATAGTGAGAGAGTTCTATGCTGGAATCACACCACAAGAAGGAGCAGAAACATTCTTACACTTCCATGGTGAGAGGTAAAATTGTACATTTCCATGCCAAGAAATTAAATGAACATTATATGCTGAAATATAATGGGAATGATTTTGAGAATAGAGTGGCCAAATCCTTTAAGAAAGAAATGGAAGAAATAAGGAATAGGATTTCTATACTGTAATGTGTGGGAAAAATTTACACCTAATGAGATTAAGCTTAGAAGCAATTATTTGATAAATGCATTAGGTAATTGGCATTTGTTCATAGCCAATTCAATTTCGCTACATCACATACATATGTTATGACCAAAGAGAGATTGATCTTGCTAGATACAATTCTCTCGAGGGAAATGTAGACATAAAGCAGATTGATAGCTAGGAAATTCTTGCATGCTCAACAAAATCAAAGGGATTTCTATTTTTCCTTGTCTTATAAATCGAATTATGCATGAAAGAAGGTGTCCCTATAGTCGCTAATGAACAAAGGAAATTTCCCGTAATTTGAAGTGTGAAGTGAAGGAGAAATTAAGAAATGAGAGGTTCCGCACTCGCAATGCAAGAGCATTACATGCGTACAGCAGGTCAGTCTCGAAATTTCAAAATGATCAACATGACTGGCTTCAATTGGTCTTTGACAAGATCTTTGATCTTGTGGGCCAAGTGAATGCCCCTGAATTCCCAAGTTGGGTATTGAGATGTGAAGGAGAAGAAGAAGAAGAGAAAGAAGTTGAAGAAGAAGGAAAAGGTAAGGAGAAGGTAGAGGAACCTAGCACCAAGAAGAAGGTGACTAGAAAGCAATTCAAAGTACAGAAGAAGGTTGTGGTAGAACCTGTTGTGGAAGATTTGTATGATACAGAATCTGAGAATGAGGAATTAGAGAAGGAAATGGATGAAGAAATAAAAGAAGTTGAAGAAGAAGAGGAGGAAGAAAGTGAGACTGAAATTGATGAAGATGAGGAAGAACATGCTAGAGGAGTGATCTTAGAAGAAATTGCTAGGCAAAAATATGCCAAACCTCAAAGATCAACCCAACCAGAAACCCCTATCACTTCACCAGCTACCAAAACACCCATCATCTCACCAAACCAAGAATCCTCCTCCATTCCAAAATCACCATTACCCTCCCTCAATGATCCACCAGTCCTATCACCACCACAAACAACCCCTCCACCACCCTCTCCAAGAAATGAAACACAGAAAACAACTCACACAGAAGAACCAACCCCTGTTATGCCAACAGAACAAACAAGATTCTTCTCACCCAAGCAACATTATTTCCAATATTGTTTCTCGCTTCTTGAGAAAGAGATTTTTGCAGAAAGAGAAGAAGAAGGACTCAACAAAGGAGATAAAGGTGAAGAATCATCCGCAAAGGAGACAAGAACTCAAACTGTTGAGATGCAGAGTGATGCTCTCAGATCACTTGTCGCCGATCACAACAAAGCAACAACAGTGCATGATGAGGCAACAATTAAAATGGTTCTGGAAGAAATGGCTAAACAGTAAGAGGGAAGCATTGTGCAACACACGTAAATTCTTCAAGCAACCCGCAGGAAGGCAGCAAAATTAACACCAAAGAGGAAGAAATCTGATGTAAGCCAAGATCGATGCACCCGCATCAATTCCGTAAGAAATTCCCGCAACTACACCGTATAGGAGGTGCATCTGCATTTCTGCTGAAGCAACACCAAGCAAGCCCAAAGAGAAGAAGCAGAAGGTGAAACACACTCCTCCAAGGCACAAAGCACTGTAACTAGGAGTGGAGCAAAGAAATGAGTATCAATTTACAAGCTTTCACCTACTACTACTAATGCTTGTTTTGTTTTTCTATCCGAACTATTTCCGGTTGTACTAATCCCTCTCCCTATTTTGAACAAATGATTTGTATTTCTAAACAAATTTGTAAAGTGAGGGCACCGCAACCCCTTAAGTCTGGGGGATTTGCATGTTATGTTATGTTTAATTATGTTTGTTTCTATCTAATATGTTGTGTGTTTAATTAATATGTTTTAGATAGTAAATATATATGTTTTAAATAGTTTTTAGTTTGTTTAAATATTAGATGTACTTAACAAAGTAGTATCTAAATATTTTAGTAGAAAAGATCAGTTTTTCAAAAATATGGTGAAAGCCCTATGGATGGAATTTTTATGATGAAAAAGAGAAAAAGAAGCCTTATTTCTCGGAAAAACCAAAATTATTTTTACTTCAACACTTCAAAACCGAAGTTTGTGAAAAGAACCTTGCTATTTAAAGATCAACTGATGCAAGGGGAATTTTGGTAAGCTTAGGTCAAAACAAAGCTTTACTAAAGAGAAAGAAGAGCTTAAAGAATTAAGTTTGGGGGTGTTTTATGAAAACAAAGGCTGAATTTCAAAAAGTATAAGAGTAAACAATGTAGAAAAAGAATACAAAAAGTGGACAAGCCATATCTCGAATCTTTTGAAACTATACTTGTGCCTAAGTACATGAATGCATCCGAGGTCAAAGACTGTGCATGCAGAATAAATGTATTCTGGAGGATAGTTCAAAATCAACTCGTGCAAAGTGCAAAGAAAAAAATATATGCATCTCGGAGGTCAAAGACTCAAGCAAAGTGCATTTGCATCCGGAGGTCGTGAGGAAGGTAATATGAGCTAGAAAAAGAAAAGCATTATCGGTGCAATTTGCATCAATGTAAACCAGTTCAAGAAAAAAAGCAAAATGCGTAAAAATCAATGCACAAAACACTTCAAAGAAGTATTGCATCCGCTCAAAAGATCCACACAAAAAAATAGAAAATGCATTGGCTCAAAAGCTTTGAAAGATTCAACTAAGCTCTTTGATATTAGAACTCCCCAACACTTGAGAAAATTTTGTGAGTCTAATCTCTCTTTTGAAAAATATTTTGGTGTGACTAAAGATGAACCAACTCCTTTCAAAGGCTAGGAGGAAATTTTTCACTTAGTCTTGGAACCAATCTCAACTCAGTGGGTTCACACACACACAAAAGAGTTTGAATAGCTTTGGTAGTTTTGAAGAAATAAAGGCACAAAAAGATTGTTGAAAAATGAAGTTCATAGGAACTCCTCATGAAAATCCAAAATCTGCTTCGATCTATCTTCTAGAATTTTAGTTTTTATAGTTTGTCTTTGTCATTACTTTATGACAAGCAATGGTTTAAGTTTGGGGGTGTGATAACTCTATTTTATATAGAGTATTTCATATGTTTAAACTTAGTATTTGCTCTCTTTCAAGTAATAATAAAGAGTTTATATAGTATTTTATATGATATATGATAACTTGAGTGATTTGAATGGTTATAGTTATTATTAGGCCATTTTGGATATATTGTGGTATGTTTGATGTTTTTGTTCAGTGCAGTCTCAATGCTAACTGCAAAGTGATGACCTCCTGCCTGGTTCTCTGATGCCATCCCACCTTGTATAGTAGGCGCCTACCATTCAAACATAGCTATAGGCATAGCTTTGAAGAGTCACCAACATAGGGACACTTGTTCTATCACCATGGAACCGCCTATGTGATTAAAGTCAAAGATTTCAACATGGATAAACCTCGAAAGCAACTACAGCTATGATCCACTCAAGATGACTTCAACATGAAGGAAGGAAGCACCTCACTTGAAGGCTATAAAAGGACCTCACATCTTCATTTGGAAACATATCACAATCCATAAGTTAGATCAAAATTTCAATATACATAGTTAGTTTTTATATTTTTAGAGGAAGAGGAAGGAATTCATAAATCCTCCTTAACTCATTTTCATAGTGTTTGTATAGTGCTAAGGAGTAATGCTAGTGCATTGCTAGAAGACTTCATACAAAGGTTTTCAACATTTGTAACTTTACTCTTGTTGTTTCTCTTTTGTGATTTCTATATATATAAACATGGTCTATTCGGTTTATATATATCTTGCAATGTCTCTTGTTAGCTAAACCTTTCTTAGTTGGAATGTTCTAATCATTTAATGAGCTTTTAAGTAAGTATGTTGCATGTATGTATGTTTGTACTTTAGTTCTTGCTTGATAATCTTTTCAAAACTTATTTTGAACTTGATCACTTAGAATAAGTAGATTTGTAAATGACCGTAAATGGCTTACAATTAAGAACTCAAGAACTAATATGGGTGAGTGTTTTACATAAAGAAAACTTTGTGAAAACCATGCTAAGTCCTAGACATAAAGATAGTATAGTCCATAGGATAATTGTGGGTACTTAAAATACAAGAGTGAATTCACTTAAGCAAATTAGATAATTGTTAGGAGGCAAGATTGACACTTAACCCCCTTTCTTTCATCGTGATAGAACAAGGATCATAAGAGTGGTAATGATACTCTCAAGAAAGTGACCGAAAGGCACATAGCTAATGCAACAAAGATTCAGCAGTAATTGATCACCACTTAACGTTCTCGGCACTAGACAAAGACTCACGCTGCGCTGCTGGCAAAGATCCTATGCTACTGGTCGCACTGTAACCCCAAGACTCTCATCACGCACCTAAGCACTCTCACCAAGCACCTCAAGACTCTCGCATCACCTCGGCCACACACACACAGACCGGCGCGCAAGCGGGCACGCCACATTTGGCGCCCTACACCGAGACCCACACACCGCACAAGGGCATGCCACACTTGGTGCCCTCACCGTGACCCACACCAAAACACAATGCGCTACACACCAAGCACCACGCACACGCCTCATCAAGCACAACGCGCACACCATACCGAGCATACACTCACTCCACTTCACCTCAACTCGGTATCCTCTCACTTCACGCTAACACACTCTCGCTTCACTTCGCACACACATACATACCTACATCTCAACTCACTTATAGTTCAACATCCTTAATACCTCTTCACCTCGACAAGACATACCTTGATCATAATACGCCTCACTTAAATAGCTACCCTTAGGCATACTTAATCTACACCTTGATACTTCCCTTAGACACCTACACCTCATCATCATCCTCCTCGGCTTCTACCTCGGTTGCCACTTACGGATACACTTAGTAACATCACCTCTTCACTATTCATCTCTATAACTACCTCGCTTCTCCTCGACTATACTCTCGTAAACTCGACACCACTCAAGACACCTCGGCACCCATCGCATTCCTCAAGCACACACACCCTATCTTCCATCACACCTACTCTTCAACACATACACCTCTGTGATATACACCCTATACCTCGGCAATACTAGCTTAGACGCCCATGCACTACACTTCATCAACTACACATAGGCTTATTCACACCTCACTTCATCATTTACACTTAGTCACTTCACACCTAACCACACCACTTCACCTTGGCTACTACACTTAGGCACTTCACACCTAAGCACACCACTTCACCTTGGCTACTACACTCAGCACACTACACCTAAGCACTCACTTCACCTCGGCCATTGCACTTAGCACACTACACCTAAGCACTCACTTCACCTCGGCCATTACACACTTGGGCACACTACACCTAAGCACTCACTTCACCTCGGCCATTACACTTAGGCACACTACACCTAAGCACTCACTTCACCTCGGCCATTACACTTAGGCACACTACACCTAAGCACTCACTTCACCTCGGCCTATTACACTTGGCACACTACACCAAGCACTCACTTCACCTCGGACATTACACTTAGGCACACTACACCTAAGCACTCACTTCACCTCGGCCTATACTTCACAACGCCTCGGCACACTCTTTTGGCACCTGGTTCTCTACATCGCGCCACGCTAAGCTTCACTACACTTACTATTCAACGCACTCCAAACCTCGGACACTCACCTCGCAGATGCACGCTATAACACAACGCGCGCACTTCAAAGAACTACGCTAGGTATATATACACTCCACTTCTCGGCCACTTCACCCCTGTATACATACCCCACACCCCGGTAGCTACAAGTCGACACATTACCCCTCGGCTTACACTTCCTTACCCTTCGCCTCCTATACATCATCACTTACGCTCCGTCACCTATATTCAACACTTACGCTGGGCACACATACGCCTCAAATGAACTATACCTAGACCACCACACTTCGCTCCAAATGGACTACACCTAGATCACTACACTTCGCTAGCACCGGCGCAATACCTCACCTCAACACAGTGCACCACCTCGACCGATACAAGTCTACACCCACGCTTAGTCTTAGACACACGCACTCTTCGCCACCTAAGCTTCATCACACACCTCGCGTCACTCCTACGCCCAACACCTACGCTTCAACCCCACCGACACGTCGACTTCCTGGGCTTCATCACGCTTACATGGATCGACAATCTTAATCTCTGACAACTCAATCTCTGACATGACCGATATTAATCAATCTCGCCCCCTACCTACTATCTAGGATCGACATCTTAAGAATTCTCAGAACACCCCATTTCTACCCCAGAATTTATAGTAAAAATCGAGTATAAAAAAATATTTCAAGAAATGGAGCGTTACACTCATCTCATAAAAACACTCAAACAATTTGGCTCAAATTTCATGAAAAGGCATCAATACATAACACCATAACAAAACGTGGGGTAACTCATATCATGCAGCGGAATATAAAACTACATCTCAAGAATGGTACTCAACAGTCTCAAAACAATACTCGTAGGCTCAACAATGAGCAAAATAAAACAAACTAAGGTTCATAACCCCAACCCCCAGGTGCTACGATCGTGAGCGCATCGACTGGGAGTAGTGAAGGTAGCAAGCCCTCACTCATGACTACCTGTGGTAAACAACAACAGAAAGGGTGAGTCTCGAACTATATAATAAAAGTGATAATAGGCAATATATACAATCACAGTTCACAGCACAATCAATCATACCAATCATCACTCAATAATGTTCATGTGTTCATGTGAATGTATGCAATGTAGTTATGCATGTGGTACCATTTGCCCTCCGGCAATCTCATTATTTGCCCTCCGACAGTCTCATTATCAAATTGAGTCCTCATGACTCTGGCCCTCCGGCCTCACAATCAGTTTATAAACGTCGCGATCAGCAAAGAATGTATGCATGAGACTCCATGAATACAACACAAACACATTCTCAAATATCTCAATTCACGCACTAACTCTTACCTCATTATTAATCTCATTTATAGCCCCCATGGCTTGGCCCTCCCGGCCATGCCCCCATGGCATCCTCACCATCTCGAGATACAAGCTCAACATAATTAAGTCCCAAGGACTAATCTCATCTAGAGGACTCAACCTCACTCAAGGACCTAATCCACCTTTTAGGACCAAGATAATCATCTAGGACCAAACTCGTCACCTAGTGGACCAAAACAACACACGCTTAGGCACTGGCATCACTAGGCGCCATTTTCCCCACATTTCGCGCCCGTGCAACACAAAGACTAGCGCCCGAACTCAAGCAATTTGGCGCCCCTCGTGGGCAACACACCCACTGGCGCCACTTTTCTAGCAACTCGCGCCCCTGGGCAACACAGCCCTAGGCACAAACTAAGACACGCCTGCACATACGCCTGCACATTGTGCACCAGCCTAGGCGCCTGGGCAAGACAATTTGGCGCCCACACTGACCCAAAGACACACAACACTTGCAAACAGAAAACCACTCGAGCAAAAAAATGTTTAAAAATGTTTTCAAGGTGTAAATACAAAATATGGCACAAGAAAATATGCCTGTAAATGTAAGTTTCACTCAACCCACCCCATTTACACACACAAAGCCACCCCACCGGACATTTGTAAAATAACACCAGAACTTAAAACCACTAGAGCCAAAATGTTTAAAAATGTTTTTCAAGGTGTAAATACAAAATATGGCACAAAGAAAATATGCCCAGAAATGTAAGTTTCACTCAACCCACCCCATTTACACACACAAAGCCACCCCACCGGGACATTTGTAAAATAACACCGCAAAACAAAAACCATTCGAGCCAAAAACACTTAAAATTGGATTTGGGGTGTGAATGCAAAAGATGGCACGGTAAAATATGCCTAGAACTCTAAGTTTCACTCCCCAGGCACCAAAACACCCACATTCTGGCGCCCACCACCGACGACACACCGCACTCGCACACAACTCCAAAGACGTAAACAGAACCAAGGCGCCATTTTCTCAAAGAATATGGCGCTCGGCAAGTGGCATTTCTGCACAAACCCACAACACACTCTGTGAACAGTAAACATGGCGCCTAACTCCTAGCACTTTGGCGCCCCAACCTCAAAAACCCCAATTTTCCCAAATTCTCCCAAATCAAATCACTCCATAATCACTCTAATACTCCTAATTTCTCATTACAACAATCAATTTCATGCTCAATCATCAAACACGCCACAAACCACGAAATCACATGTTATAAACCCTAAATTAAGCCCCAAATCGATTTCAACATGCAATTTACCAATTCAATGGTTCAAAACATCAAACAATCATCAATTAACATAGAACAAGACCTATGATCTACATATAACTCATTATCTCCTCTATTATAGAGTGAGACTCCCCTTACCTCGAATTAACCGTAGAAATTGATTCTCACCAAGTCACGTACAAGAACCACAAAGAACTATGGAGCTTTCCTCTTCTCCTTTCTCCTCGCGATCAAGCCCTTTCTCTTCTCCTCTCTTGGTGCGCTGCTCTCTCTTCTCTCTTCTCCCTTTCTTTCGCTTTCTTTCTTTGTTTCTTCCTTTGTGCGAAATGCACCAACCCTAGGAGCCTAAGTCATTGGGCTGGGCTCCCTGGCCCAAAATAAAGCAATTTGACTCCGGTATTTCTAATACCACTCCTCTATTAAAATAAAATACTTTATTATAAACATTATATTATAATCTAATATAATTAGAAAAATAGTGCAACACTTTAAATAATTTAATCAATTGCTTAATTAAATCATTTAGGGTGTTACAATTCCACAAGGCTACGTCACCCACTCTAGCTCACTGGGACTGAGAGTTTCTCAGCTCCCATTCCACTCCCTGGTCTCTCGTATGACCAAAACCACAACAACTCAACACAACTTCACTGAAGTGAACTAAAACACAACGTCAAACTCATCAAACACACAAAACATACAAGGCAGCTCAAATCATTCCTAGAGTCTACTCACGCATAACACACATCATATACTCTATTATAGATGAAAGAGAGCCCCCTAACCTCAAAAGGTTGAAGAAGTAGCACTCTCTCCACCAAGCCTTCCCGATCCACCAAGAATCACCAACCATCACCAACAATCCAGCTCCTCCTCCTTGGTATTGAGCTCTTCCTCGCCAGATTCCTCTTCCTCTCTCTAGAAACTATCTCACCTACCACTCTCTCCCTCTTACTTTCCCTTTGCCTTTTTCTTAGATTTTGGTTGGAATGCATGTCTCCCCTTCGACAACATCCCTTTAAGACATGCAAATGGGCTTAATTCATGGATCATGGGCCTAACTCTCATGGGCCTCTAAGCACACTCCTCCATTACTTGCACTACTCCTCTTTTAATTAAATTACCACTCCCTTTTACTAACCACCACTCCTCATTTAAATCAAATACCTCCTAAATACCATAAACTCCAATTAATCCATGGACTTAACCAAATGTTGTAAGCCTTAAAGAACCCAACTAATAAATAATTGAATTATATTTGGGGCGTTATAACTCTCCCCACTTAGAATATTTTCGCCTCGAAAATCTCCTCGCTTACATGAACACACTAGTTCTATCAATCTTATTCTTGCTCCCAACTATCAACAACACCTCCTTGTACACCTAGGACTAGGACATACACACCTCTCTACACCTTTACTTTGTACCAAAACTCTATTCTCGGGTCACCAAAGTCTCACTCGATTATCCAAACACCATTAATTTATCGTTAGGGAACTACACCATAGCAATCATTTAAAGTACTAATGCTCCTATCTTACGTCAATCTATATCCAAACCACAAACAATGCCTTCCTCATTTCTAAGCATTCCTATTCTTCGCATCCGAATTCTAATCCTTTAATCATCAAAGTTACACACTATCATCCAGATCCTATATAGGTACTCCCTCGACTACCATACTTTTAAGAACAATTTTTCTACCTTAGGCTTTCCAGAAACCATATTTCTAAACTTTTTCCAAAAAGGCATGCTCTATTTTCTTTGCATGAACTTCAAACCCAAAGTGTCAATCTTTATTTTTACATCTCCCTACTATCAACCCCCAAATCAAAACTCAAACATCCATAAGGCACCTATTTATCTAAAAATTAATAGTCAATCAAACTTGCACACACCACTCAATCAACCAAGTTGAAATTAGTACATATTCAAAATTTATAATAACTACGAGTTATTGTCACCTCTTTCATTGGGAATGAGTTATGGGGTGATCACCCTCCTACTCACGCATCCAATTTAGTTAAGGTCACAAAACTACGCTCTTTTCAAATTTTCACAACTAAGAGACTTTTTAACGCGCTCTAGAGTGCGAAGACGCGTCACGACTCCCACTCCTTTGATGTCGTTAAAACCCTTCTAATCACACATACCTCACTAATACAAACAACAGTCACAAACAACTACAAGCAATGCTACAATCAACAGCTGCAAACAACCAAACAAAATCTACAACAAAGTCTCTCGTTGGAGATCGACAAGTGGATCTCTCGAGACACTACGATCGACAAACTTGGCCGGATTGATCGAATCGCTCGATACCAACATGTAACACCCTCTTTCTCTTAATAATTTAATTTATAAAATCGAGTTCAAAAATCGCTTTTTCCTTTTTAAAGACACATCCCCAAGCGGAATGCTACGTTCATCAAACATCACTTTCACTTAGCCAATAATACTTTTCACAAATAAATATAATTGTGTGATACATAGCACGACTTAAATGGGGCGAACCCTCAAATTCTAATACATCATTCTATTACAGTTCAACACTTATCTTAAACAACTAATAGACTACCCGGCCCCCGCCGACGTCACGAGCAAGACGCCACAACTAGACTGAGGAAAGAAAGGACCTTCACTCAGGATCACCTGCACGTTGCCGACATAAGAAGCAACATAGAAAGCAGTAGGGTGAGTCTCTTTTCATAAATAATAAAATGTATGATAAACATTATGCTAGAGAAAGACAACTAGAAACACTTCGACTCAACCAACCCCACACAACACCAAGTTAAGACACACCAACTCCTAATCATCAACAGACACCAATGTGCATGAGTATATGCATGATGCAGACCCAAAACACCAAGGGCATATGCATGATGGATCCATTAAGACCGAATTCTTCTGCTTACACCTTAGGACCGAAGTCCTCTGCTTTCACCATAGGACCGAAGTCCTCTGCTTTCACCATTATGTTTATGATTTATGCGACACCACGAACAATGCATAATGTAACACCCCGGGCCCTCTCTCATGGCCCGTGTGTACCTCACGATCTTTTCTACCCCCCTTGTAGAATTTTTGCCTTCCGTGGGATTCGAACCTTGTACATGGGGCTCAAATACAAAGTTCCACTCTTTCCCACTACCAATTGAGTTGTAACACCCTAAATGATTTAATTAAGCAATTGATTAAATTATTTAAAGTGTTACACTGTTTTAATTGTATTAGAATATAATATGTTTTATAATTTAGTGATTTATTTTAATTAAAGGGAATGGTGGAAGAAATGGAGAGGGGGTGTAAAAAGGGCCCAAGGTGCGCTTGGCCCAATGTACATATACCCAAATTTGGAATTTGCTCTCATTTGTGATAAGAAAGAAAGAACTCATGTAAGAGAGAAGAGAGAAAGGAAGAGGAAACGCGCAAAAGCCCTAGTAGAAGGGAGAGAGCTTGATCGCACCTTGAGTAAGGAGGAGAAGAAGGCTCCTGGTTCTTCGAGGTTTTGTAGGTGACTACGTGAAAGAGAGCTTCTACGGTGTAAAATAAGGTAAAGGGAGTCTCACTCTATAATAGAGGATATAATAGGTTGTATAGAGTCATAGAGTCTTGATTTGATGTCAATTGATTGTTAATTGAGTTGTTGTTGGGTGAATTTGAGAAATTGCATGCTAAAAATCGATTTAGGGCTTTAATTTGGGGTTTTATGTTCTTGATTGGTTTTTGCGCATGATTGAGTGCTATGGCCTGAAATTGAATGTGTTATAATGATTATAGAGTGAATTTGAATGATATATGGTAGTTAGAATTGGAAAGAATTAAGATTTGGGAGTTTTTGAAGTATAGTAGGCGCCATATGGCTAGCAATTATGCGCCTCGTGTAATCAGTGTGATGAGGCCATGGGTGGTGTTGTCGTTCTACGCGCCATTTTTTGAGGAATTGGCGCGCAAGCATCGTTCACGTGGCCGGAATTGTGTCCGAGTGCGGTGTGCGCTGATAGGCGCCGTAACGTGGGTGTTTTGGTGCCCTCGGGAGTGAAACTTAGAGTTCTAGGCATATTTTCCCCGCCATCTTTTGCATTCACCCGCCCAAATCCAATTTTAAGTGTTTTGGCTCGAATGGTTTTCTCGTTACAGGTGTTATTTTACAAATGTCCAAAGTGGGGTGGTTTTGTGTGTGTAAATGGGGTGGGTTGAGTGAAACTTACATTTTCAGGCATATTTTACCGTACTATATTTTGTATTTACCCGCCCAAATCCAATTTTAAGTGTTTTGGCTCAATGGTTTTCAAGTTACAGGTGTTATTTTACAAATGTCCCGGTGGGGTGGTTTTTGTGTGTAAATGGGGTGGGTTGAGTGAAACTTACATTTTCGGGCATATTTTACCGCGCCATATTTTGTATTTACCGCCCAAAACATTTTTAAACATTTTGGCTCGAGTGGTTTCTCGCTTTGCAAGTGTTCAGGTGTGGTGGGTGTGTGGGCGCCAGCCGGTGCTCGTGGTTCGAGACCGTGTCTCGAATCGTGTCTTAGTTTGTGTCTAGGGATCGTGGTGCCTGTGGGGCGCCGATTGCTGGGAAAGTGGCGCCAAAGTGGGTCGTGTGTTGCCACGGGGGCGCCAAATTGCCGAAGTTTCGGCGCTAGTGTCGTGTTGCACTGCGGGCGCCAGAATGTGGGGAAAATGGCGCCTAGTGCTGCCAAGTGCCTAAGCGTGTGTTGTTTTGGTTCCTAGGTGACAATTTGGTCCCTAGATGATTGTTTTTGTCCTAAATGGTGGTTTAGATCCTTGAGTGAGGTTGAGTCCTCTAGATGAGATTAGTCCTCGGGACATAATTATGTTGAGCTTGTATCTTGAGATGACCGAGGATGCCATACGGGGGCATGAGCCGGAGGGCTGTGCCATGGGGGCTATAAATGAGATTAATAACGAGGTAAGAGTTAGTGCGTGAATTGAGATATTTGAGAATGTGTTTGTGTTGTATTCATGGAGTCTCATGCATACATTCGGGTCTGCGGTCGTGGAGTTTATAAACTGATTGTGAAACGAGAGGGCGGCCGGGGGGCCAGAGTCATGAGGACTCCATTTGATGATGAGATCACGAGGGCAAATAATGAGATCGCTAGGAGGGCAAATGGTACCACATGCATAACTACATTGCATACATTCACATGAATACATGAACATTATTGAGTGATGATTGGTATGATTGATTGTGCTGTGAACTGTGATTGTATATATTGCCTATTATCACTTTTATTATATAGTTCGAGACTCACCCTTTCTCGTTGTTGTTTACCACGGTGTAGTCATGAGTGAGGGCTTGCTACCTTCACTACTTCCCGAGTCGGTCTGCTCTGATACGTAGCACCTAGGGGTTGGGGTTATGAACCTTAGTTGTTTTATTTTGCTCATGGTTGAGCCTTATATGTATTGTTTTGAGACTACTGATTTATTCTGCTGAGATAGTGTTTTATTCCGCTGCGTGGCACTTATTTTTATAGTGCGTGGTTTTATTTGCTAAAGTTTGTGAGTTCTATCTTTGAGATGGTGTTACGTATTTTTGAGTAAAGAGACGTTTAAATTATTTGTTACTGAGTTTGATGAAGTAGTTGTGTAACATTCCATTGGATGATTTTCAAATGAAAATGATTTTTATACTCTCGATTTTCACTATAAAGTACCAGGGTAGAAATGGGGTGTTACATTAGTGGTATCGAGCAAAGTTTGGTCCGTCCGACCAAGTGTGTCACATTTTGTCATGTGTATGACAAGTTAGAGTCTTGAATTAGTTCTCAATGGTTGTTTATGCCGCAGTTGCTAGGTTGATATGGCCGTAAGAGTTGATGTCGTGATCACGAGGCGTTGCAAGCCATAGCACAAGTTATGGGACGCAGCTAGAATCATCGAGACCCGTAGTCCGCAACATTCCGCAGAGAGAACCCCTACCTTCGGGGGGAGGTACAACCGGATGGTGCATTGACTTGGGTGAAGGAGATTGAGAGGATCTTGTGGTGATTAGCTGCGACCGATGAGCAGAAAGTCGCACTGTGACTCATACTTTATCCGAAGAGGTCGATGACCGTGGTGGAGACCGGTGAGAGGAGAGGTCTTTGTGCCGCGCAGAGGAGATTATATGGGCCGTGGTTCAAGGGAATTCTTGAGGAAGTATTTCCGAGGACGTTAGAGGTAAGAAAGAGCCGGAATTCCTCGAAATGGTAAGCGGGAGTATGTCTGTTACTGAGTATGCTGCCAAGTTCACGGAGCTGGCTAAGTTCTACCCCCATTATGCTGAGGCTGGGGCTGAATTCTCAAAGTGCATTAAATTTGAGAATGGACTGAGAGCTGATATCAAACAGGCTGTAGGGTATCAAAAGATTAGAGTATTTGCCGATTTGGTAGATCACGCAGGATTTATGAGGAAGACAAAGAATGCCCGCCTAGTGGTCATGAGAGAGACTGCAGGGGAAATTTCATAATGAGGGTAAGCCATATGAGACGTCTCACGACAAGCGGAAAACAGAGGTATGCGGGTAGTAACAAGTATGTTGGTGGAAGCAGGTCTGCTGAGGGTAGGAGGTATGCTGAGGGCAAGAGGCCAAGTGGGGGAGATGCCCCATCTGATGTTGTGTGTTTCAAGTGTGACAAGCCGGGTCACAAGAGCTTTGATTGTA
Source organism: Oxytropis ochrocephala (assembly GCA_020916435.1). NCBI lineage: Eukaryota > Viridiplantae > Streptophyta > Magnoliopsida > Fabales > Fabaceae > Oxytropis > Oxytropis ochrocephala. Next base: position 51,824,414 of record CM037088.1, read on the forward strand.
AGTTGGAGGTGAAGAGATGCTTTAAGTGTGGGAAGAATGGTCACATGGCATCCGAGTGTGATCGCAAGGAAGCTGTGTGTTTCAACCGTGGTGAAGTCGGGTCACTTTAGCTTCAAGTGCACCAAGCCTAAGAAGGAAAGGTCCATCGGGAGAGTGTTTGCACTAGCGAGTTGAGAAGGACCCAATGATATCGTGAGGTACATGTTTCATCTATGGTACACCTTTAGTTGCTATTATTGACACGGGTGCTACGCACTCTTTTATTGCTTCATTTGTCTTTGAAAAGTTGAATTTAGCGTTGTCTACTATGGAGAGAGGATGGTTATCGACACTCCGGGCGGTCCCAGAACTACTTCTCTAATGTGTGCTAGGTGTCCTCTGTCGGTCTTGGCGAGAGATTTTTCTCGTTGATTCGATTTGTTTGCCTTCGGGGGGTTGGATGTGATTAGGTATGGATCGTTAGTAGATAACCATGTGCACATCAACTATTTTAACAAGTTCTGTTAGTTTTCTTCTTCCCAAGAGGAAGAGTCTGCATTTCTTGTCTCACGAGCAATTGCAGGGTAATGAAAGAGGTGGTCACCGCTTGCTTTGATGGCGATATGTCCGCCGAGAACCAAGTTTGTAGTTGATGGGTTGCAGGTGGTGTGTGAGATTCCCTGAAGTGTTCCAAGATGAGATTCCTAGTGTTCCCTAGAGAGGAAGTTGAGTTCGGATTGAGCTTGTGCTCGGTACTAGGCACGTGTCTATGGCACCGCATCTGGGATGTCGGCTTCACGAGTTATGCGAATTGAAGAAGCGGTTAGAGGAGCTTCTTGAGAAGAAATTTGTGAGGCCTAGTGTGTCACCATGGGAGCTCCGGTTTGTTGGTTAAGAAGAAGGATGGGAGTATGCGTGCATGCGTGGATTACCGGCTAACCGAACAAAGTCACTATCAAGAATAAGTATCCTCTTCCGAGGATAGATGATCTGATGGATCAGCTGGTGGGTGTTAAAGTGTTTAGCAAGATTGACTTGAGGTCAGGGTATCACCAGATTAAGGTGAAGGATGAAGACATCCGTAAAAAACAAAGATTGAGCGAGGTATGGGCATTATGAGTACTCTGTAATGCCGCTTGGTGTCACAAATGCACCGTGGGTGTTTATGGAGTACATGAACCGAATCTTCCATAGCTACCTGGATCGGTTTGTGGTCGTTTTTATTGATGATATTCTAGTGTACTCAAAATCTGAGGAAGAGCATGCAGAGCACTTGAGGTTGGTGCTAGAGGTCTTGAAAGAGAGGAAGTTGTATGCCAAGTTGTCAAAGTGTGAGTTCGTTGCATGAGGTGAGCTTCGGGTCACATTATTTCGGGATGGTATAGCATTGCAGACCCACCAAGGTTGATGCAAGATTGCGGTGGGAGAGCCCAAAGTCCGTGGATCGAGATCGGGAGTTTCTTGGGGTTGGTGGTTACTACGGGAGGTTTATTGAAGGGTTCTCTAAGCTAGCCCTTCCATTGACTCAATTGACCTGTAAGGGAAGAGCCTTTGTGTGGGATGCAAAGTGTGAAGAGAGCTTCCAAGAGTTGAAGAGAAGGTTGACAACGTCTCCAGTGTTAGTGTTGCCTGTGCCAGAGCAACCTTTTGTTGTGTAATCGTGACGCCCAAGATGGGTTTGGGAGGTGTGTTGATGCAGGATGGGAAGGTAGTTGCTTATGCGTCTCGCGCATTGAGGACGCATGAGAAGAACTATCCTACTCATGATTTAGAGTGGGTCGCCATTGTGTTTGTCTTTGAAGATTTGGAGACACTATCTCTATGGTACCCATTCGAAGTGTTCAAAGTGATCACAAGAGTCCAAGTACTTGTTTGACCGAATGAGTGAATACGAGGCGCAGGCGTTGGTTAGAGTCTTTGAAGGATTATGATTTCGGCTTGAACTATCACCCCGCAAAGCTAATGTCGTGGCCGATGCTTTAAGTCGGAAAACTTTGCATATGTCACCTATGATGGTGAGGAATTGGAGTTGATTGAGCAATTCCGTGACTTGAGTCCGGTTTGTGAGGTGACATCCCGCAGTGTCGATTGGGTATGCCGAGGATTGGGAATGACTTCTTGGTTAGTATCGAGACGCCGTGAAGTTAGATGTGAAGTTTGGTTGACTTCGGTCGTTCATGGTGAACAAGTCATTGATGGGGATTACTGAGTTGGATTCCTGTGGTGTGTTGAGATTTAGGGACGAATTTGTGTTCGGATGATCTTTGAGTTGAAGAAGATGATACTTGAGGAGAGCCATAGGAGTAAGTTGAGCATTCATCCAGTGCTACTAAGATGTATCATGATCTCAAGAAACTGCTTTTGGTGGCTCGGTATGAAGAGGATGTAGCACAATTTGTTTATGCATGTTTGACTTGCCGAAGTCAAAGATTGAGCACCGTAAACTGCGGGGTTGATGCAACCTTTAGAGATTCCGGAATGGAAGTGGGGACAAAGATTTCCATGGACTTTATGACTGGGTTGCCAAACATCGTGAGAGGTCCGACACTATTTGGGTGATTGTGGATAGGTTGACCAAGTCCGCCCATTTTATTCCTATCAACATCACTCTATCTTGTGCCAAAGTTGGCTAGAATATACATTCGTGTGATTGTGAAGCTTCATGGGGTTCAGAAGAGTATTGTGTCGGACAGAGACCCGAGGTTTACATCGAGTTTTGGGGAAGCTTGCGCAGGAGGCTTTGGGGTCCAAGTCGAGGTTGAGTTCACTTATCATCCTCGGATCGATGGTCGAGATTGCAGAGAACCATCCAGTCTTTGGAGGATCTTCCGAGAGCTTGTGTGCTAGAGCAGGAGGTGCGTGGGATACACATCTCCCACCGATTGAGTTCACTTATAATAACACGCCTATCATTCGAGCATAGGGATGGCTCCTTTTGAGGCAATCAGATGGGAGGAGGTGTAGGACTCCTTTGTGTTGGCATGAGTCCGGGGAGAGTGTTGTTCTTGGACCAGAGAGTTGGTTAGGGAGACTACGGAGAAAGTGAAAATGATCGGGGAGAAAATGAAAGAGTCTCAGAGTCGCATGAAAAGTTACCATGATAGGAGGAGAAAGGACTTGGAGTTTCAGGTGGGGAGCATGTGTTCTTGAGGTCACGCCACGATTGGTGTCGGGCGTGCTCAAGGCAAAGAAGTTAACTCCAAGGTTTATTGGACCGCACTCAAATCACCGAGAGAGGTTGGAAAGGTTGCTTATAGGGTGGCTTTACCGCCTAATCTTTCGAACTTGCACGATGTTTTCCACGTGTCACACGCCTTCTAAGTACATTCGCACCGTCTCATGTGATCCACATGGATGATGTGGAGGTACGTGAGAACCTCACTGTGGAGACTATGCCAGTGAGGATTGATGATAGAGAAGTGAAGGTGCTGAGAGGGAAATACATTGCCTTAGTCAAGGTAGTGTGGTTGGGAGCCGCTTGGTGAGAGTATGACTTGGGAGCTGGAGAGAGCAGGATGTGGGAGTCTTATCCAGAGCTGTTTGACTGTGTATGAATTTCGAGGACGAAATTTCCTAAGTGGGGGAGAGTTGTAACACCCTAAATGATTTAATTAAGCAATTGATTAAATTATTTAAAGTGTTACACTGTTTTAATTGTATTAGAATATAATATAGTGTTTTATAATTTAGTGATTTATTTTAATTAAAGGAATGGTGGAAGAAATGGAGAGGGGGTAAAAAAAGGGCCCAAGTGTGCGCTGCCCAATGTACATATACCCAAATTTGGAATTTGCTCTCATTTGTGAGAAGAAAGAAAGAACTTGCGAAGAGAGAGAGAGAGAAAGGAAGAGGAAAACGGCGTAAAAAGCCCTGAGAGGGGAGAGAGCTTGATCGCGGCTTGAGAAGGAGGAGAAGAAGGCTCCTACCGCTGAGGTTTTGTAGGTGACTACGTGAAAGAGCTTCTCTACGGTGTAAAATAAGGTAAGGGAGTCTCACTCTATAATAGAGGATATAATAGGTTGTATAGAGTCATAGAGTCTTGATTTGATGTCAATTGATTGTTAATTGAGTTGTTGTTGGGTGAATTTGAGAAATTGCATGCTAAAAATCGATTTAGGGCTTTAATTTGGGGGTTTTATGTTCTTGATTGGTTTTTGCGCATGATTGAGTGCTATGGCCTGAAATTGAATGTGTTATAATGATTATAGAGTGAATTTGAATGATATATGGTAGTTAGAATTGGAAAGAATTAAGATTTGGGAGTTTTTGAAGTATAGGGCTCCATATGGCTAGCAATTATGCGCAGTGTAATCGAAAGATGAGGCCATGGGTGGTGTTCTTTGTTATGGGCGCCATTTTGCTGAGGAATTGGCGCCTGGGTTACATCGTTCACGGCCGGAATTGTGTCCGAAAGTGTGTGTGCGGTGTCTGGGCGCCAGAATGTGGGTGTTTTGGTGCCTGGGGAGTGAAACTTAGAGTTCTAGGCATATTTTCCCGTGCCATCTTTTGCATTCACCTGCCCAAATCCAATTTTAAGTGTTTTGGCTCTAATGGTTTTCTGGTTACAGGTGTTATTTTACAAATGTCCCGGTGGGGGTGGTTTTGTGTGTGTAAATGGGGTGGGTTGAGTGAAACTTACATTTCTGGGCATATTTTACCGTGCCATATTTTGTATTTACCTGCCCAAATCCAATTTTAAGTGTTTTGGCTCGAATGGTTTTCTGGTTACAGGTGTTATTTTACAAATGTCCCGGTGGGGGTGGTTTTGTGTGTGTAAATGGGGTGGGTTGAGTGAAACTTACATTTCTGGGCATATTTTACCGTGCCATATTTTGTATTTACCTGCCCAAAAACATTTTTAAACATTTTGGCTCGAGTGGTTTTCTGTTTGCAAGTGTTGTGTGTCTTTGGGTCGGTGTGGGCGCCAAATTGTGCGACCCAGGCGCCAGGCCGGTGCTCGTGTTCGAGACCGTGTGCAGAATCGTGTCTTAGTTTGTGTCTCAGGACTGTGGTGCCTGCAGGGCGCCGATTCTTTGGAAAGTGGCGCCAAGTGGGTTGTGTTGCCAGCGGGGCGCCAAATTGCTTGAAGTTCTGGCGCTAGTCTTTGTGTTGCACTGCGGCGCGCGAATCGTGGGGAAAATGGCGCCTAGTGCTGCCAAGTGCCTAAGCGTGTGTTGTTTTGGTTCCTAGGTGACAGTTTGGTCCCTAGATGATTGTTTTAGTCCTAAATGGTGGTTTAGATCCTTGAGTGAGGTTGAGTCCTCTAGATGAGATTAGTCCTTGGGACTTAATTATGTTGAGCTTGTATCTTGAGATGACTGAGGATGCCATGGGGACATGAGCCGGAGGGCCAGGCCATGGGGGCTATAAATGAGATTAATAACGAGGTAAGAGTTAGTGCGTGAATTGAGATATTTGAGAATGTGTTTGTGTTGTATTCATGGAGTCTCATGCATACATTCGGCTGCGGTCGTGGAGTTTATAAACTGATTGTGAAGCCTGAGGGCCAGGCGGGGGGGCCAGAGTTGTAACACCCCCTTCCGATTTAGTCTATCATTTTAATAAATTCGAAAATCAGAGTCTACGAAAAACCTTTAGTGCGACCACTAGAGGGTGCCACATTCACACAACCACATTAAACTCCAAATAATAATTAAAATAACTCCAAAAGGTGATACATAGCACCATAAATCCGTACGAGAGATAGAGATCGTAGCAGCGGAAATAACAACCGAAATCCAGTAATACAGTTATCCAAGGAAATTAAAGCATAACATAACATAAACGACAAAATCTAGCTATCCCTCCCCGGTGCTACGTATCAGAGCCGACTCGACAAATACTAGCGGAAGGTGCTCACGTCACCTTCAGTCACTGTCACCTGCAGCGTTGCCACATAGGAGCAACATTCCAAGCAGAAAGGGTGAGTTTCATTTCATAGAAAATAGCAAATAAAACATGCAACTCAATAAGATAAGCATTAGCACACCAACACCGTAAAATTCAAACAATTTCATCAATAGTCACACACATCCGAAACAACCGCCAGAAATGTATGCAAGTGCATGAGATGCAGCCCAACGCCAAGGGCATATGCATGTGGATCCATCACCAAAAAGGCCCGAAGGCATTCACCAATCACCAAAAAGCCCGAAGGCATTCACCAAAAATATTTTATGAGGCCGAGGCCTATTCACCGGAAATAATGCACATGCCTATGCGACGTATGACTATGCAACACCACACCAAAAATACAACGAGAATAGCACATAGAATATTCACCAATAATTTTATTTGCACCCCAATCACCAATAGGGGTCATACACCCCCAATCACCCAAAATGAACTCACCGTTAATTTCATCACCATTAAGACAACCACAATAGCTAAATGCCACACCAAAAAGGACCAATTCAACATCATAATAATTATTTTTGGCACCTAGGGACTAATTTAACACCATAATATTTATTTTAGCACCTAGGGACTAATTTAACACCATAATATTTATTTTAGCACCTAGGGACTAAGTTAACACTCACCTAGGCACCCTTGCACTCCTAGCGCCAAAAAACACACAGGGCAGCCAATTGGCGCCCCATACACTATTCACCTGCACAGCCAGCAACACGCAGAAATGTCACATACCCAGGCGCCATTTCCAGGGAAATCTGGCGCCCCCCCTGTTTACACTACACGCACACGGCACACACAGAATACACATACAGGGCGCCATTTCAGGGGATTTTGGCGCCTCCCCACCCGCACCTGCAAGACTCACAATCTCACTCACCAGGCGCCATTTTCAGGAAAAATTGGCGCCCCCCTCTCAGCCTGTCTATATATTTTCTTTTTAAACACGGACAACAACATATATACAGCTTTAAGACACCAACCAGCAACATGTATATATTTTTATAACCCAAACAGCAACCTATATAGTTGGTAAAACCGCAAAAAATGACCACATATCGATTTTATAAAACACCAACAAAGCAACTTATACACTTTATAAATGGTGACAAAGAAAGACATATATATGTTCGTAAACAAAGACAACAAAGCAATATGCATATTCTATACCACAAAGAATAGCACCTATACATTGTAAATCAAAGACAAACAAAGAATTATATATTTCATACACAATGACAAAGACCTATACATCCAGAAATCGGCACAATTCAATCCCTCCATATCCTAATACTCAATCCTATGGTCCCATGTTTTAGAAACTATTGGCTATAAAAGGAAACTCCCCTTACCTGATAATTGAAGGAGAATTCCACACTTGAGAACCCACCAAAATCACCACCAGTCCAAGCTTCGTTCTTCCTTTCAACTCACGCTGAAATCCTTCTTTCGAACACAAGGAGAACAGCCCAAAAAAATAAGGAGAGGGGTTGAAGATTACAAAAGGAGAAGAATGGAGGAGAAAGGGTTAAACGAATTACCTATAAAATTTGAGAGAAATCTCTTCTTCCCCTTCTTCCTTTCTCACGCTGAAACTCTCCTTCTCTTCTTCCTACGGCGCGCGTTCACCCTCCTGATTCTCACGGCTTCTCTTTTTTTTTTCTTTGATGGAATGACACTAACTTGGAGACCCACTAGGTTATTAATAGGAATTGGGCCAACTAATGGGTTTGGGCCCTATTCACACCCCTCCTTTTAATTCAAATCACCTCCTGAAATTAAATAACTCCTAGTTAGTTAATTTATTTAAATAATTATTGTAAACCTCAAATAACTTAATTAAATAATTAATTAAATTATTTCGGGGTGTTACAATCCTCCCCCACTTAGAACATTTCGTCCTCGAAATTACCTGAGTCAAATAACTCCGGATAGGCCTCCTTCATCTTGCTCTCCAATTCCCAAGTCGTGCTTTCGCCACGCCCCTAACCAAACCACCTTCACAGATTGATTTCCTTACCCTTAGGACCTTCACCTCACGGTCTTCAATTCTTCACGGCATCGTCTCCACGGTGAGATTCTCTCTCACCTCCACAACGTCCATCTGAACCACATGGGATGGGTCGGGAACATACTTCCTCAGTTGAGATACATGAAACACGTCATGTAAATTTGACAGATTGGGTGGCAAGGCTACTCTGTAAGCAACCTTCCCTACTCTCTCCAGTATCTGATACGGACCGATAAAACGAGGAGTCAACTTCTTAGACTTGAGCACGCCCGACACAGTCGTGGGAGTGACTCTCAGAAATACGTGTTCACCAGCTTGAAATTCCAAATCCTTCCTCCTCTTATCGTGATAACTCTTCTGTCTACTCTGCGAAGCTTTCATTTTCTCACGGATCATTTTAACCTTCTCTGTAGTTTCACGGACTATTTGGGACCAAGTACCACACTCTCTCCTGACTCATACAAACACAGAGGAGTCCTGCACCTCCTACCATACAATGCTTCGAACGGTGCCATCCCAATACTCGAATGATGACTGTTGTTGTAAGTAAACTCGACCAAAGGTAGATGAGAATCCCACGAACCTCCTTGCTCAAGAACACACGCCTCCAGCAAATCTTCGAGCGACTGATTAGTTCTCTCTGTCTGTCCATCTGTGCTGGGTGGTACGCCGAACTCAACCTCAATTTAGAACCCAGGGCCTCTTGTAAACTCTTCCAAAATTCAGAAGTGAATCTGGGATCTCTATCAGACACAATGCTCATGGGAACACCGTGCGACTTCACAATCGCGTCTTCACATAAATTTACGCCAACCGAACCAGGATAGGTAATATTAATAGGCAAGAAGTGAGCAGACTTCGTCAGTCTATCCACAATTACCCAAATAGCGTCAAATCCTCTTGCGGTGCTTGGCAACCCCGTTACAAAATCCATGGAAATGTCATCCCACTTCCATTCCGGGATCTCCAACGGCTGCATCAACCCATGGGCTTCGATGCTCCACTTTTGACTTCCGACAGTTAAGCAGCATACACAAACCGAGCCACATCACGCTTCATGCGTGCCACCAAAACAACTTCTTTAAGTCTTGATACATCTTCATAGCTCCCGGGTGTATACTCAACTTACTCCTATGGCCCTCTTCGAGAATTGCCTTTTTAATCTCTTCATTATCAGGTATACAAATCCTCCCACGGTACCTCAATACACCTTGCGCATCGATCTCATAGTCTTTATCATCAGAATTATCAATCCCTACTGCGATCTCCACCAGCTTAATATCCTGCTTCTGAGCTTCTCTAATAACATCCAAGAATTCATTATGGATCTTCAGCATACCCAATCTGACGCTCTTAGGCGTCAGCTCACAAATCAGACTCATATCCCTAAACTGCTCCACTAATTCGAGCTCCTTAACCATCATTGCTGACACGTGCAAGGCCTTCCGACTCAAGGCATCTGCCACCACATTAGCTTTACCCGGATGATAATTTAAGCTGAAATCGTAATCCTTCAACAACTCTAACCATCTCCTTTGCCTCATGTTCAACTCCTTCTGATCAAATAGATATTGCAACCCCTTATGATCACTAAACACCTCAAACCTCGAGGCAAATGCGGGTAATGTCGCCAAATCTTCAATGCAAACACAATTGCCGCTAGCTCCAAATCATGGGTGGGGTAATTCTTCTCATGGACTCTCAATTGCCTAGATGCGTAGGCCACCACCTTACCATTTTGCATAAGGACACCTCCTAGTCCCATCTTAGAAGCGTCACAATACACTACGAAAGGCTCTCCTGATTTTGGTAACGTCAACACAGGCGAAGTGGTCAACCTCCTCTTCAATTCATTGAAACTTTCCTCACAGCGAGAATCCCAAACGAATGCCTTCCCTTTACAAGTCAGCTGAGTTAGCGGAAGTGCCAACTTAGAGAACCCCTCAATGAACCGTCTATAGTAACCTGGCTAGCCCTGAAAGCTTCTAATCTCAAGAACCGACTTAGGAGCCTCCCATCGCATTCTGCATCAACTTTGGATGGATCTCTTTGCTATACCATCCTCGTAAATGATATGCCCAAGGAAACTTACTTCCTTCAACCAAAAATCACATTTAGATAGCTTAGCATACAACTTCCTATCCCTCAGGATCTCCAATACTGACCTCAAATGCTCGACATGCTCTTCCTCGGACTTGGAATAAATCAGAATGTCGTCGATAAAGACCACCACGAAGCGATCCAGATACTCATGAAAAATGCGGTTCATGTACTCCATGAACACCCCCGGAGCATTCGTAACTCCAAACGGCATCACCGAATACTCGTAGTGCCCATACCGAGTCCTAAATTTGTCTTGAATATCTTCATCCTTAACCTTTATATCGATGATATCCCGACCTCAAATCTATCTTACTGAATACACGAGCACCCACCAGTTGATCCATCAAATCATCGATCCTTGGGAGTGGATACTTATTCTTGATTGTGACCTTGTTCAACTGTCGATAGTCTATGCAAAGCCTCATACTCCCGTCTTTCTTCTTTACCAGCAACACTGGGGCTCCCCACGGAGATACACTCGGTCTTATGAATTTCTTCTCTAGCAAATCTTGTTTGCTTCTTCAATTCCGACAACTCTGCTGCAGACATCCTATACGGTGCCATAGACACGGGTCTAGTGCGTGCACCAAGTCAATACCAAATTCCACCTCCTCTCGGGTGGCACATCAGAATTTCATCGGGAAATACCGGAAAAATCCCGCACTCACGGCAACTCGTCAATCTTAGAATCGCTCTCAAGAGGCCCGACGCCATCAAGGCAAACAACTTAACCGTCCCTCATTATCTTATGCAAGTGGCAAGCAGCAACAAAGCGATTCTCCTTCTACTGGGAGGCGTAATCCACGATTTATTAAAGCGATTGATATGGACATGGTTGTTCACTAACCGATCCATACCTAATATGATATCGAGCCTCCTAATGGCAAGCAAATTAAATCCACAAGAAACTCTCTATCGAAAACCAATAGAGGACACTTAACACACACGAGAGGTAGTCACCGAACCCTTAGCCTGGAGTGTCGATGACCATCTCCCTTTTCATGACAGATAATTCTAGGTTCAACTTATTAGCACATGCAAAGCAGAAAACAAACGAATGTGTGGCACCGAAGATCAACTATAGCAAGCAATTGAGTACCGCTTAATGAAACACGTACCTCTAATCTCGTTAGCGTCTACGAACTGCGAGAGCAAACACTTTCCCACTCGCCCGCTCCTTCTTTGGCTTGGAACACTTAGTACTAATATGCCTGTCTCCCCGCAGGTTGTAACATACGACATCCTTCTTATCACAGTTGGAAGATATGTGCCCCACTTTCCCACACCGATAACACCTCTTCTCATCCTTGCAGGCGGTCACGGACTCTTATGACTGTTTTCCCACACGTGTAGCAAGTAATACCGGCAAAGAGCATCTCCCCCACTTCGCTTAGGCCCACCAACAAACTTCCCTTGCCCTTACCAAAGCGGGTACCTCATACACGGCTTACTCAGACCGAGAAGTTCTTGTGTTTTTCTTTCATAACTCGAGTGAGCATTCTTTGTCCTCCTCAAAAATCCTGCAGCTATTAACCAACACGGAGAACACGCGAATCTGTTGATATCCTATGAATTTCTTTATGTCAGCACGTAACCCGTTCTCAAACTTGATGCATTTTGAGAACTCAAAGATCCGCCCATCATAGTGCGGATAGAACTTGGACAATCTCGGTAAATTTGGCAAAGATATTCGATCCACGGACATGTTACCCCCGCTCGAGCCTCGAAACTCAACTTCTTTCTTTCCACGGACATCCTCCCGGGTAGTACTTTCCTCGGAACTCTCTCTAGAGAACACGGCTGTGTGATCTCTTCATTGTCGACCATCAACCTCTCGCTAATGATCATCCACTGATCCATCGGCCTCTTTCTTCACGTATGCGTACCATAACGAACCTTCTGAGCATCAGTACAGTCCATTACGCGGAATATTCGCTCCATCTCTCCCAGCCACTCAAGGGCACCATCGTGGTTGTACCCGCCGCAAAGTAGGAGGGTTCTCCGTGGAAGGTAGCCAAGCTGCGCGTTCGTGGTCCACAACACCACGCAGATCACCCACAACCCCACCATAGCTGCGGCAGCGTGGCAAGTGCGTCGTTCGCCCCGCCATTCTAGTATCGCAATGAAAAATGAATTCGAAACGATGAATAAAACTTAAGTGCTACATAACTTGCGACTAACTACACCTACGGATGATCGAATCGCTCGATACCAATTGTAACACCCCCTTCCGATTTAGTCTATCATTTTAATAAATTCGAAAATCAGAGTCTACGAAAAACCTTTAGTGCGACCACTAGAGGGTGCCACATTCACACAACCACATTAAACTCCAAATAATAATTAAAATAACTCCAAAAGGTGATACATAGCACCATAAATCCGTACGAGAGATAGAGATCGTAGCAGCGGAAATAACAACCGAAATCCAGTAATACAGTTATCCAAGGAAATTAAAGCATAACATAACATAAACGACAAAATCTAGCTATCCCTCCAGGTGCTACACGATCGAGCCGACTCGACAAATACTAGCGGAAGGTGCTCACGTCACACCTTCACCATCACACTGCAGCGTTGCCACATAGGAGCAACATTCCAAGCAGAAAGGGTGAGTTTCATTTCATAGAAAATAGCAAATAAAACATGCAACTCAATAAGATAAGCATTAGTACACCAACACCGTAAAATTCAAACAATTTCATCAATAGTCACACACATCCGAAACAACCGCGAAATGTATGCAAGTGCATGAGATGCATTTCAACGCCAAGGGCATATGCATGTGGATCCATCACCAAAAAGGCCGAAGGCATTCACTAATCACCAAAAAGCCCGAAGGCATTCACCAAAAATATTTTATGAGGCCGAGGCCTATTCACCGGAAATAATGCACATGCCTATGCGACGTATGACTATGCAACACCACACCAAAAATACAACGAGAATAGCACATAGAATATTCACCAATAATTTTATTTGCACCCCAATCACCAATAGGGGTCATACACCCCCAATCACCCAAAATGAACTCACCGTTAATTTCATCACCATTAAGACAACCACAATAGCTAAATGCCACACCAAAAAGGACCAATTCAACATCATAATAATTATTTTTGGCACCTAGGGACTAATTTAACACCATAATATTTATTTTAGCACCTAGGGACTAATTTAACACCATAATATTTATTTTAGCACCTAGGGACTAAGTTAACACTCACCTAGGCACCCTTGCACTCCTAGGCGCCAAAACAAGCACACGGGGCAGCCAATTGGCGCCCCATACACTATTCACCTGCACAGCCCGCAACACGCAGAAATATCACATACCCAGGCGCCATTTCCAGGGAAATCTGGCGCCCCCCCCTGTTTACACTACACGCACACGGCACACACAGAATACACATACACAGGGCGCCATTTCAGGGGATTTTGGCGCCCCTCCCTGCCCACCTGCACCAGCACTCACAATCTCACTCACCAGGCGCCATTTTCAGGAAAAATTGGCGCCCCCCTCTCAGCCTGTCTATATATTTTCTTTTTAAACACGGACAACAACATATATACAGCTTTAAGACACCAACCAGCAACATGTATATATTTTTATAACCCAAACAGCAACCTATATAGTTGGTAAAACCGCAAAAACAGCCACATATCGATTTTATAAAACACCAACAGCAACTTATACACTTTATAAATGGTGACAGCAGCACATATATATGTTCGAACAAAGACAACAAAGAATATGCATATTCTATACCACAGCAATAGCACCTATACATTCGAAATCAAAGACAAACAAAGAATTATATATTTCATACACAGCGACAGCACCTATACATCCAGAAATCGGCACAATTCAATCCCTCCATATCCTAATACTCAATCCTATGGTCCCATGTTTTAGAAACTATTGGCTATAAAAGGAAACTCCCCTTACCTGATAATTGAAGGAGAATTCCACACTTGAGAACCCACCAAAATCACCACCAGTCCAAGCTTCGTTCTTCCTTTCAACTCACGCTGAAATCCTTCTTTCGAACACAAGGAGAACAGCCCAAAAAAATAAGGAGAGGGGTTGAAGATTACAAAAGGAGAAGAATGGAGGAGAAAGGGTTAAACGAATTACCTATAAAATTTGAGAGAAATCTCTTCTTCCCCTTCTTCCTTTCTCACGCTGAAACTCTCCTTCTCTTCTTCCTACGGCGCGCGTTCACCCTCCTGATTCTCACGGCTTCTCTTTTTTTTTCTTTGATGGAATGACACTAACTTGGAGACCCACTAGGTTATTAATAGGAATTGGGCCAACTAATGGGTTTGGGCCCTATTCACACCCCTCCTTTTAATTCAAATCACCTCCTGAAATTAAATAACTCCTAGTTAGTTAATTTATTTAAATAATTATTGTAAACCTCAAATAACTTAATTAAATAATTAATTAAATTATTTCGGGGTGTTACAAGAGTCATGAGGACTCCATTTGATGATGAGACTGCCGGAGGGCAAATAATGAGACTGCCGGAGGGCAAATGGTACCACATGCATAACTACATTGCATATATTCACATGAATACATGAACATTATTGAGTGATGATTGGTATGATTGATTGTGCTGTGAACTGTGATTGTATATATTGCCTATTATCACTTTTATTATATAGTTCGAGACTCACCCTTTCTGTTGTTGTTTACCACAGGTAGTCATGAGTGAGGGCTTGCTACCTTCACTACTTCCCGAGTCGGTCTGCTCTGATACGTAGCACCTAGGGGTTGGGGTTATGAACCTTAGTTGTTTTATTTTGCTCATGGTTGAGCCTTATATGTATTGTTTTGAGACTACTGATTTATTCTGCTGAGATAGTGTTTTATTCCGCTGCGTGGCACTTATTTTTATAGTGCGTGGTTTTATTTGCTAAAGTTTGTGAGTTCTATCTTTGAGATGGTGTTACGTATTTTTGAGTAAAGAAACGTTTAAATTATTTGTTGTTGAGTTTGATGAAGTAGTTGTGTAACATTCCATTGGATGATTTTCAAATGAAAAATGATTTTTATACTCTGATTTTCACTATAAAGTACCGGGTAGAAATGGGGTGTTACACATAACACACAACATATACATCATTCAATTAAATCATAACACAATCTCAGTAACTCACCAATTAGACCGCAGCCTTCTGTTCATAAATAGGACCTAAGCCCTCTGCTCACCTCTCTAGGACAGAAGTCCTCTCGCATTCACCCTTTTCATTTATTTTAATGCCCATCGGGGACTTCATCATTTATTACTCCTCTACTCGTAACCCTAAGGCTAACATCACTCGGACATCATCAACGCACTAAGGCCGACATCTCTACATCGTCCAATAGCTCTATAGCTAGCTGGCCCAACTCACTCTGGACATCTCCACACCTCATTCCCTAGTTTCACTGACTGGCGCCCAACCCATTGGACACTTTGCCACCAAAAGTAGTGGACTACACAAATACTACGAGAACCACAACGTCACCTAGGACTAAAACGTCACCTAGGGACCAAAGCGACTACACCATTCAGCCACTTAACGCGTTCTCGACACTAGACAAAGACTCACGATTTGCGCTGGCGGCATCCTATGCTACTGCGGGTCGACGAACCTCGACACTCTCATCACGCACCTCGGCACTCTCACCAAACACCTCGCACACTCGCATCACCTCGGCTACACACACACGGGACTGGCGCGCGGGCACGCCACATTTGGCGCCCTACACCGAGACCCACACGGCGCAGGGCGTGCCACACACTGGTGCCCCTCACCGTGACCCACACCAAAACACAATGCGCTACACACCAAGCACTACGCACACGCTCATCAAGCACAACGCGCACACCATACCGAGCATACACTCACTCCACTTCACCTCAACTCGGTATCCTCTCACTTCACGCCAACACACTCTCGCTTCACTTTGCACACACATACATACCTACATCTCAACTCAATTATAGTTCAACATCCTTAATACCTCTTCACCTCGACAGTACATACCTTGATCATAACACACCTCACTTAAATAGCTACCCTTAGGCATACTTAATCTACACCTTGATACTTCCCTTAGACAGCTACACCTCATCATCATCCTCCTCGGCTTCTACCTCGGTTGCCACTTACAGATGCACTTAGTAACATCACCTCTTCACTATTCATCTCTACAACTACCTCGTTTCTCCTCGACTATACTCTCAGAAACTCGGCACCACTCAGTACCTCGGCACCCATCAGTACCTCGACACACACACCCTATCTTCCATCACACCTACTCTTCAACACATACACCTCGGTATATACACCCTATACCTCGGCAATACTAGCTTAGACGTCCATGCACTACACTTCATCAACTACACATAGGCTTATTCACACCTCACTTCATCATTTACACTTAGTCACTTCACACCTAACCACACCACTTCACCTTGGCTACTACACTTAGGCACTTCACACCTAAGCACACCACTTCACCTTGGCTACTACACTCAGGCACACTACACCTAAGCACTCACTTCACCTCGGCCATTGCACTTAGGCACACTACACCTAAGCACTCACTTCACCTCGGCCATTACACTTAGGCACACTACACCTAAGCACTTCACCTCGGCCTATTACACTTAGGCACACTACACCTAAGCACTCACTTCACCTCGGCCATTACACTTAGGCACACTACACCTAAGCACTCACTTCACCTCGGCCTATTACACTTAGGCACACGGCACACTACACCTAAGCACTCACTTCACCTCGGACATTACACTTAGGCACACTACACCTAAGCACTCACTTCACCTCGGCCTATACTTCACAACGCCTCGGTACACTCTTTTGGCACCTCGGTTCTCTACACTGCGTCACGCTAAGCTTCACTACACTTACTATTCAACGTACCTAAACCTCGGTACACTCACCTCAGCGGATGCACGCTATAACACGCTTTGCGACTTCAAAGAACTACGGCAGGTATATATACACTCCACGCCCGGCCACTTCACCTCGGTATACATACCCCACACCTCGGTAGCTACAAGTCGACACATTACCCCTGGCTTACACTTCCTTACCCTTCGTCTCCTATACATCATCACTTACGCTCCGTCACCTATATTCAACACTTACGCTTTGGCACACATACGCCTCAAATGAACTATACCTAGACCACCACACTTCGCTCCAAATGGACTACACCTAGACCACTACACTTCGCTAGCACCGGCGCAATACCTCACCTCAACACACGGGTGCACCACCTCGACTGATACAAGTCTACACCTACGCTTAGTCTTAGACACACGTACCCTTCGTCACCTAAGCTTAATCACACACCTCGTCACTCCTACGCCCAACACCTACGCTTCAACCCCACTGACACGTCGACTTCCTTGGGCTTCATCACGTTTACATGGATCGACCATCTTAATCTCGGACAACTCAATCTCGGACATGACCGATATTAATCAATCTCGCCCCTACCTACTATCTAGGATCGACATCTTAAGAATTCCACAAGGCTACGTCACCCACTCTAGCTCACTGGGGTGAGAGTTTCTCGGCTCCCATTCCACTCCCTGGTCTCTCGTATGACCAAAACCACAACAACTCAACACAACTTCACTGAAGTGAACTAAAACACAACGTCAAACTCATCAAACACACAAAACATACAAGGCAGCTCAGAAATCATTCCTAGAGTCTACTCACGCATAACACACATCATATACTCTATTATAGATGAAAGAGAGCCCCCTAACCTCAGAAGGTTGAAGAAGTAGCACTCTCTCCACCAAGCCTTCCCGATCCACCAAGAATCACCAACCATCACCAACAATCCAGCTCCTCCTCCTTGGTATTGAGCTCTTCCTCGCCAGATTTCTCTTCCTCTCTCAAGAAACTATCTCACCTACCACTCTCTCCCTCTTACTTTCCCTTTGCCTTTTTCTTAGATTTTGGTTGGAATGCATGTCTCCCCTTCGACAACATCCCTTTAAGACATGCAAATGGGCTTAATTCATGGATCATGGGCCTAACTCTCATGGGCCTCTAAGCACACTCCCTCCATTATTTGCACTACTCCCTCTTTTAATTAAATTACCACTCCCTTTTTACTAACCACCACTCCTCATTTAAATCAAATACCTCCTAAATACCATAAACTCCAATTAATCCATTGACTTAACCAAATGTTGTAAGCCTTAAAGAACCCAACTAATAAATAATTGAATTATATTTGGGGCGTTACATTATCTCTGAGGCGGGCACTAGATTTCTCGGCAATAGTTTCTTCCAACTTCTTGAAAGCTGCTTCGCCGAACTTGGCTACCTTCGCGCAAGCTCGAAAGTCTTCCAAGGTGATGTCATCTTTCTTTTATATGTATATATATATATATGTTGTTCTGGACTAGGCCTAGCCTTAACTAAACCTTGGGCTAGGCCCAACCTGGCCTTGGTTTCGGCCCAACCGGATCATCCCAGGGAAGGATACCTCTGAACGGTTGATAACTCATATTTATATGAGTTATTTATGCCTCTAATCATTGAATTAAGTAAGTTCTCAAGTAATATTAGTATAGTATATATTGTATTTCTGTTTATATTAGGTTAGGAAGGGCTAAACACTGCTTTGCTATGAAATTGGCACATTTGGTGCCCTTGTGATTATTTTTGATGTATTTTGTGAAGTAGTGCAGTGTTTAGCGCTATAGCGTCTAACGCTATAGCGTCAAGAGGGCAGCACAGTTGAGCATCTAAAGGAAAAGTGAAATTTTGGCGCCAAGCTCATTAATCCATGTTCCATATCTTGTGTCCACAGTACTTGCTGACATGTGCGGATTTTATTGGATATGTGTGGACACTTGTCATTGCATGAGTAAAGGAATAGTGGAGTTGGTGAAAAAGCAAACATCACTTTTCTTGACTTTTGGAGGAGAGTTGTACCTCATGCTAGATATACTTGAGATGCTGATTTCCCTTCACATATACCTTAGGATTCCAACGGATGTAGAGAGAGTATTGGTAGAGAGAGAAAGTGTGACACTTCTTCTTCTCCATTGATACACTTTGAAGCTTTTGCTATTTTACTTTCTTCTTTTGTAATTTCTGTATTTTTCTCATGGTGTAAGGCTGATGATGAGCCATCTTTGCGTGGATGATTAGGAAACTTCAAGCTTGTATCTTTTGCACTTGTATTTCCTTCTTACCTACGGTAATGCAAGTAGTTATATTTGTGTTATTTTGATGATGCTCAATATGAGCTAAACTCTTTGAGTTGGGTTGCTATAGCTTGTAATGAACCTTTAATACTACGTATATAATTTCTCACGTTTTGTGTTTTAATCCTTGTGTGATAACTCTTCCAAACTTGTTTTATAGTTGGCCACGTAAACGAGTACCTCTGTGGATTGGACATGAACCATAGAAAGAACTCAAGGATTAATATAAATGATAAGGTTGGTTGAAGACATTTAATCAATTTTTGCTTCCTCTAGACATAGAAGTTGCAATAGTTTATAAAGCATAAGCTGTGGGATCTTGATTATACAGGGGTGAACCTATTTAGAATCTAGACATAGGCATCTTGTAGTGAAACCGGCGCTAGTGGTGAAAGGCACAAAATAATTGCAGAATAGCGCTTAACGCTATAGCGTGTGACGTTATAGCGTCTTGTTTCGGGAATTTACATAGTGAAAGCAATCCAACTTATTTCTCTTATATTTTAACTCACTGTTAACTTGTTACTTTTACAACCCTTGTTCAACTGAAACTTTGTTACTCAACTTATTTGCTACTTGTTCCTCTAAAGTGTAATTCCTTTTTAAACTCTAAAATTAATACCAATCCCTGTGGAGACGAATTCTACTTATCAGTATATTACTTGTTGCGATTGTGTACACTTGCACAACTACTTTTCGCACAACAAGTTTTTGGCGCCGCGTTGGGGATTGCATTTAATTTTTATTGTTTAAGAAATTATTACATCCTTAGGGAGGTTTTACCTTGGCAATTTTTACGTGTTGTGTTACGGGAAGTGCTATAGCGTCTGATGCTATAGCGTATGCCCAGATCAAGAACCACCCACTTTTGAGTTTGATCTGGAACCGAGAGAAGATTCAGAAGGTTAAGACGCCAACAAAGGTTACAACAAATCAGGCTAACTATGTCTGATCACTCTCATCATACTGGTAGAGGCACACCTGGGGGAAGAACTCCCTCACAATTAGGAGGAAGAATGCCAAGAGGTGGAAGGCAAGGTCCTTTTACCCATACTGAAGTTGATAATGAATACTGGTACAGAGACAGATTCATTAATCAAGGACCTGATCAAATGGTGAATGACAGAGACAAAGCCAATGAGAGATTATCTTTGTGTTTGATCCACATTCCATGGAAACAAGCATCACTAGCCCCTGTGGTGATCGCTACTCATTTTGAGTTCAAGCCTATGATGTTCCAAATGCTCCAAACAACTGGACAATTTGGAGGTTCTTCTCAAGAAGATCCTTTTGCTCATCCGAGAAACTTCCTTGAAGTATGCGATAATTTCATTATCCTGGGGTGAGTGAGGATGCATTCAGTTAAATGTTTCCTTATTCTTTAAAAGACAGAGCAAAAGCTTGGTTGAATTCCTTGGAGTCTAATTCTATCACTACTTGGGAAGACATGACAAAGAAATTTACGGAGAAGTATTTCCCACCAAACAAAAATGCAAGGATGAGGAATGACATCACATCCTTCAAGCAAAAAGAGGTGAATCATTACATGAGGCTTGGGAAAGGTGGAAGGAGTTGCTTAGGAAGTAGTGTCCACATCATGGAATTCCTATTGTAATTCAAATGGAGACTTTTTATAATGGGCTAGAGGCACCTACTAGGTCCATGTTGGATGACTCATCTGGAGGTGTAATTCTGAACTCATCATATAATGATGCTTGTGAGCTTATAGAGCGCATTGCCATTAACATGACTCTTCATGGCCTCTCTTGAAAGGTTGAATTCTACAAGGAAAGTAGTGGGGTTCATGAAGTGAGTGAGGTTTCTCGCTCTCACCCAAGTGGCTACTCGACTAATATGATAAAGGAGTGAACACTACAAACGCTATAGCATCGATGCTATAGCGCCGAAGGTCTTCATCGCAGCAGCCTATTGAACAAGCTCCACCTGGAGAAGCCAGTTGTGTATATTGTGGAGGGGCTCATCTGTATGAAGAATGTACAACAAATCCTGCTTCTGTCAACTATGTGGGTTACAACAAGGGTAACAACCCTTATTCTAATACATACAACCCTGGTTGGAGGAATCATCCTAACTTCAGGTGGGGGGGAGGAAATAATGCTAACACAAGCACAAATGTCCCTGCCATTCCCCCAGGTTTTCCAAGGCAAAGAATAACGACCTCCAAGACAGAATGCTCCTCGCTCCTGCTATGGACAATTCAATGGAGTCTCTCGCTCGAGTCATTCATCAGTGATTGTAAAACAACAATGCAGACTCATGAAGCATCAATCAAGACTCTGGAGAATCAAGTGGGACAGATTGCATCTGCTCTCACACAAAGGCAGAATGGTGGACTCCCATCTACTACTGAACCTTCTCCATCTCATGCACCAGGCAAGGAGCATGTGAAAGCAATAACCACCAGAAGTGGTAAAGAGGTAACTACTGCACCCAAGAATGTAGAGTCAAGTGTTGCTGAAAATGAAAAGAATTTTTCAGACGTTATAGCACCTGACGCTATAGCGTCAAATGCAAACAGAACACCTGAACCTAAATTGGTGCCTGAATATCCTGCTCCCCCTTACCCTCAAAGGTTAAAAAAGGCACATGAGGACAAACAATTTAATAAATTCCTTGAGGTGTTAAAACAATTGCACATTAATGTTCCTCTAGTTGAGGCATTACAACAAATGCCCAACTATGCCAAATTTATGAAAGATGTTTTGACAAAGAAAAGAAGGTTGGGAGAATTGAAAGCGTGGCAATGATCGGGAATGCAGCATGTTGATGCAAAATAAACTCCCTGAGAAAGTTAAAGGACCACGGTAGTTTCACAATACCTGTTCCATTGGAAATTTTTATTCAGGTCGTGCTTTATGTGACTTAGGGGCAAGTATTAAATTAATGCCCAAGTCCATTTACACACAATTGGGTATAGGAACCGCGGACCTACTTCTCTGTAAGCCTCCGGTTAGGCGATAGGTCACTTGCCTATCTGAAGGAATCTTTGGAGGATGTTTTAATTAAAGTAGATAAATTTGTTTTTCCTGTTGACTTTGTTATTCTAGATTTTGAAGCAGATGCAGAGGTACCTATCATTTTAGGTAGACCCTTTTTGGCTACAGGGAAGACACTCATTGATGTACAAAAAGAGACTCAAACCTCAAGAAGAGTGTGCCTTCTATCATTCAACCACCTGACCTAGAGTTGAAAGAACTACCCAAGCACCAAGTATGCATATTTGGGGAAAATGAGACTCTACTGTTATCATTTACGCTAGTTTGGATCAAAACCAAGAGGTGGAGCTCATTACAACTCAAGAGGCACAAAAAGGCAATAGGTTGGCAGATGTCTGATATACATGGGATAAGTCCTACAATCTGCATGCATAGGATTGTGTTAGAGGAAAATGCTAAACATAGCATTGAAGGATAGAGAAGGCTTAACCCCATAATGAAGGAAGTGGTGAAGAAGGAAATCCTCAAGTGGTTAGATGCAGGATTGTATATCCTATTTACGACAAAGTGCATGGGTGAGCCACAATGCGGTGTGTTCCCAAGAAAGCGGTGGTGTCACTGTGATCACAAATGACAAAAATGAGTTAATTCCCACAAGAACAGTGACTGGTTGGAGAATCTGCATGGACTATAGGAAATTAAACAAGGCCACAAAGAAGGACCACTTTCCTCTCCCTTTTATTGACCAAATGTTGGGACGGACTTCTTTGGTAAGGACTATTATCGCTTCCTTGATGGCTACTCTGGCTATAACCAAATAGCAATAGTTCCTGAAGACCAGAAAAGACCACATTCACATGTCCTTATGGCACATTTGCTTTTAGAAGAATGCCCTTTGGAGTGTGTAATGCCCCTGCAACCTTCCAGAGATGTATGATGTCCATATTCTCTGACTTCATTGAGAAATCTATGGAGGTTTTTATGGATGACTTCTCTGTGTTTGGGGATAGCTTTCAGAAATGTTTGGACAACTTGGAAGAGATCTCGATAAGGTGTGAAGAGACAAATCTTGTGCTTAATTGGGAGAAATGTCACTTCATGGTGCAAGAAGAGATTGTGCTAGGGCATAGGATCTCCAAGAAAGGCTTAGAGGTGGATAGGGCCAAGATTGAAGTCATTGAAAAATTGCCACCCCCTCAAGTGTCAAAGGTATAAGAAGTTTCCTTGGGCATCTTTGGGTTCTATAGGAGATTCATTAAAGACTTCTCAAAGATCTCAAAACCTCTATGTCAACTTCTTCAAAGATGACACCACTTTCAACTTTGATGATGCATGCCTTGAAGCCTTCCGAAGTTAAAGAAAGCTCTGACATCGCACCTATCATTGTTGCTCTGATTGGAGTAAACCATTCGAGCTCATGTGTGATGCAAGTGACTATGCTTTGTGGGAGCCTGTGCTTGGTCAAAGGTATGATAAAATCTTTCATTCCATTTACTATGCAAGCAAAACACTTATTGAAGCAATCGTTAAATTACATTCTTGAAAAAGAGCTATTAGCTGTGGTCTTTGCCTTTGATAAATTTAGATCATACTTGGTTGGCACAAAAGTAATTGTTTTTACAGACCATTCAGCCATCAAGTATTTGATCTCTAAAAAAGATGCAAAACCAAGGCTAATAAGATGGGTTCTCCTCCTCCAAGAATTTGACTTGGAAATTCATGATAAAAAGGGGGTAGAGAACCAAGTTGCTGACCATTTGTCTAGACTTGAAAGAGAAAATGCAGGTACAGAGCAGGGTGAGATTAAAGAAATCTTCCCAGATGAGAAGTTGTTGGCAGTAGCAGTGAAAAAGTGTAACGCTATAGCGGTTGCCGCTATAACGCCAGACGCTATAGCGTCTGAAGACACTGCTCCGTGGTTCGCTGATATAGTGAATAACTTGGTAAGCAGAATTGTGCCTGCAGATCTGAATCATCAACAAAGAAAAAGGTTTTTCCATGTAGTGAAAGATTTTTATTGGGATGAACCTTTTCTCTACAAGAAGTGCCAAGACCAAGTGATAAGAAGGTGCCTTGCAGAAGAAGAACAACCTCAAGTGTTAGAGCATTGTCATGCTTCACCATGTGGTGGACACTTTGGAGGAACTAGAACAGCTGCAAAGGTGCTGCAATGTGGGTATTACTGGCCTACATTATTCAAGGATGCTCAGGAATTGGTGAAGAGCTGTGCAAAGTGTCAAAGGACTGGGAACATCTCAAACAAGCATGAAATGCCCTTAACCAACATCTTAGAGATTGAACTCTTTGATGTATGGGGCATGGATTTCATGGGTCCCTTTCCTCCTTCTCATGGGAATTTGTATATACTGGTGGCTGTGGATTATGTTTCCAAATGGGTTGAAGCTGTGGCTCTTCCCAACAATGATGCCAAGTCAGTTAGCAAGTTTCTGCAGAAGAACATATTCACCAGATATGGTACACCAAGAGCAATTATCAGTGATGAGGGCTCTCACTTTTGTAACAAGTTGATTGAGTCTCTATTGGGAAAATATGGAGTGAGGCACAAAATTGCCACTGCATACCATCCACAAACAAATGGGCAAGCTGAATTGTCCAATAGAGAAATCAAAAGGATGCTTGAAAAAATGGTGGGACCCTCAAGAAAGGACTGGTCAATCCATCTGGATGATGCATTATGGGCTTACAGGACAGCCTTCAAGACACCTCTGGGAATGTCTCCATACAGACTTGTGTTTGGGAAAGCATGTCACCTCCCTATTGAGTTGCAACACAAAGCTCATTGGGCCATAAAAAAGCTCAACTTTGATTGTGATAGAGGCGAGGTAAGGCTAGGCTACTGCAATTAAATGAACTTGATGAGATTAGGCATGCTGCCTATGAGAGTTCGACCATTTACAAAGAAAAAACAAAGATGTGGCATGACAGAAGATACTGAGCAGAGTGATTGAAGGAGGCCAAGTGCTCCTTTCAATTCTAGATTAAAATTGTTTCCGGCAAGCTCAAATCAAGGTGGTCCAGCCCTTTAAATTAGTCAAGGTCTACCCTTATGGTGCAGTGGATTTATATGATCAAGCAACCAACACCACTTTCAAGGTAAATGGACAGAGAGTAAAACAATACCATGGTGACACTGTGATGAGGGACAAGACCTCAATTGATCTTCAAGATCCCTAACATCAAATGAAGAAGTCGGTGATGACTCTTAAAATAAGCGCTCTTGGGAGGCACCCCAAGATTTTAATTAACATTTCGTTGTTTTTATTTTATTTTTTGGGAGGGAAAATTTTTGTGTTGAGGAATTTGGGAACTTGAAGGCCTGAAGTGTGATGTTGACGCTATAGCGTCAAGAGGAGGTAGCTGGAAAGAAGAAACATTTTTATTTCAAAGTATGGGACAGTTATAATGACGTGGCACGCGCGCTGCTGCACTTCAATCGCCGCGCCTATGCACCCACGTGGATCGCCCTGGGCCACTTGATCACTCCGCCCATCAACAACGGTCACATCATTCAATTCCCCATAACCTCTCACTCAACCACTCCCTTCTCTTTCTCTCTTTCTAACCGGTGATTCTCTTTCTTCTTCCATAACCCCCATCGTCTCATAACTTCCATTCCTGATTTCTCTGCAAATCAATCTTGCAATCTGTTCCAAAAATTCACAAAACACCCCCAAATCTTCAAAAATCTCAAAATGGTGAAGAAACATTCCATTGAAAAACCCCAGAGAAAGACCAAAACCTCAGAACCCAGTTCCTCAAGAGCTATAGACCCAAAGGACGATCCTGCGCGTTACTGGAAGATGAACTTCATTGCAGAAAGGGGTTTCAAAACAGAAAAAGCTCCTGACGTGTTCACATCCACTGTTATAGCGTTAGGGTGGCAGAAATTTATCAAGCACAGAGGGGAATTTGTGGTGCCTCTGGTGAGAGAGTTTTACAAAGGAATTCCTCCTCCAAAAGGGGGAAAGCCCCAAACCTATTCTATGGTTAGGGGTGAAATGGTTGATTTCAGCCCAAGTGCTATTAATGATCACTTCAAGCTAGGGTATTCTGGGAAAGCATTGGAGAAAAAGCTTGATTCATGGGGCTGTGACGAAATGGAGGAGGTCAAGAAGAGGATCTGTGTGGAGGAAGCTACATGGGAAAGGTTTGGATCTGAATTTAAAGTGAAGAAAGCATTTCTGGTGGATGAAGCTGCAATGTGGTTTACTTTTATCAGGCATTCACTCATGCCTACTTCCCACACAACCAATGTGGAGAAGGACAGGTTGATAGTGCTAGATGCTATTTTGGAAGGGGAGAGCATTGATGTAGGCAAAATCATTGCAAGGGAGATTGAGAAAAGCAGACTGAAGACAGATGGTAATCTTTACTTTCCCTGTTTAATTACTGAGTTGTGTAAGCAGGCTGAAGTTGAAATTGAGATTCGTGATGAGAGGAGGACTCCTCAAGGAGATATTCCTGCTGTGTTCAAGCCCAGACAAAGAAGTGCTAGCGCTTATAGCGCCCGATGCTATAGCGCCAATCGCTTGAAAAGAATCGGCAAACACCGTAAGTTTGTCAAGGCTAAGTTTGAATGGGAGAAGGCTGTGCTGGAAAAGTTATCTAGGGGCAAGGAGTTAATGGAACCCCCTGTGTTCCCAGAGTGGTTAATTGAAGATGAGGGTGTGAAGGAGCCACCCCAACCAAAAGAAAGGGTGAGTAAGAAGGTGCTGCAGATCCAATCAAGAAGAGAGCCAGGAGCCCCGCTTGAAGAAGGTAAAGAGCCCGCTAAGAAGAAAGCAAAGGTGAGTAGTGAAGAATCCTCAACACCGAGGATTTAGAAGAACTCGGTGAAGAAGATGAAGAGGAGACAAGGAGGGTGATGAAAGAAGTCAATGATTACGAGGAGGAAGAGGATCTCGAGAGTGAAGAGAAGTCCGGTGAAGAGAGCCGAGAAAAGGAGGAAGGATCGAGAAAGTGAAGAATATGAAGAAGTTGATCACGAGCCCACACCTAGCCCCACAAGACCACCTCACCACAAGCCCAAGACCAGATCATTCCCGAAACCCCACAACTGAACCAACCATACCTCCACCGAACCAAAGAAAAGAAAAGTCACCTCACCGCACAACAAACACCAAACCTAAATGAACCAAAGACAACCGGAACCATCACCCAATCCCCAATTCCAAGAAAAGAACAAAGTCCACCACTGTTTCACCACAACAACCTAGTTTCCCAAAATCCTGCTGAAGGCCCTGCTAGCGCTATAGCGTCTGAGGCTATAGCGCCTGCAGCTCAGACAAGCCCAGTATCATCTGTGTCAAGTGCAACAAAGTCTCCTAGGCTTAAACAAAGAGCCCAAAGGAGCCCTCAATCAAAGACTAACATTATTGCAGGTTCTGAAGAAGAAGCTCAAGCTATGGCTGAGAGTCCTCCCAGGGAGGTAGCCCAAGGGCCCAGTGCCATCCGCACTCCTGCCAATCTGAAGGAGAAGCATGTGGCAACAAAGAGGCCAACATATGTATCTGCAAGAAGGAGCCCAGGAGCCAAGCTGACTGTGATTGAGGAAGATGATGAAGAAAGTGTGCAGCAAGAAGCGCAGCAGTCTGGAAAGGAAGTGTCTGAACAGGAGAAGGAGGCTGCTAGCAAGTTAGCAGAGATGAAGGCAGAAAAAGAGAAGGCAGCTCCTGGTGGAAGCGCTATAGCGTCTGATGCTATAGCGCCTGAGGAAGGGCAGAAGGAAGAGAAAAAGAAGAAAAAGGCTGCAAAGCCTCCTCAACCAACCCGTGTTAGTTCAAGGACCAGGTCTGGTCTAGTTAAGAAGTGATTTTAATTTTCTGCTGTAGAAGTTTAGTTGTTTTGTGACAAGAATAAATTGTGAAGCGCTATAGCGTCTGTCTTGCGCTTCACAAATGTTTTAAGACTTGGTTTACTTTGTTTGTATGTTAATTTGTGGCCTCTCCCTAGTTCTTTAAAGAGCAGTGAGGACACTGCTCACTTTTGTTGTGGGGGGAGGACCTAAAGTTGTTAATGTTTTTGTTAATGTTTTTCAAAATGTTCTGTTTCAAGTGCCTCATTTTTAAGTATAGTCATTGAATGCGTTCCCCTTGGGCTAATTGTAGTGATAAGTGTGTGAGTGAGTAAGAGAGTCGTGCTTTTAGATGAAATCTTTGTTTATTATTGCTCTCACACGTAAATCTCTGTGCTTAAGAAGAAACTTAGCTAGCCAAGGACTATCTGAGGTTTAGGCTAGTCTGAGTTAACCAAGGTGAGATCAAGGCTTGACTAAAAACTTGAAGAGTTTTTGAAGCAAAAGTTTGGGGGTGTTGGGCTATATAAAGGTTAGGTACAAAGGTCTTAGGATGGTCAGTGACTTAGAAGTTTAATGTAAATATGTTGTAAAGCTGTAGTTACCCAAAACAAAAGCTAGGCTGTCCCAAAGGCAATGAGGCAAAGCCTCATGTTAAAAAAAAATAATAATAAATAAAAAATAAAAAAAAAAATATAATTGCTGAGGAGCCAAGTAATGAGGGAACTACAGCTAGTAAATAAATCTGTTATCTTTGTCTAAGCGCTATAGCGCCAAACGCTATAGCGTGAGCTGTTTAGATTCAATAAGTTAGGAACACTGACCATAGACTTGAAGTGCCTAGTTAAACCCTTTGTCATGCCTGAAAATCCCCATTCCTGTGTGAAAATGTTAATCTAGTCATTGTTTTGAAAGAGTTCTTGGTTTTACCAAAAGAAGACCATTCTTTCCAAGGCTAAAGAGAAATCCAAATCTAGCTAGGAATTGAGATGAGTCAAGAGATCACACACACACTATTGAGCAGTAATAAGCTTAGAAGTTGAATAAATGCATTGGTGTGTTGGTGTGAGTGTGAATCTGAATCATTAGCCCATTGAGAATATATTTAAATGAGTGTGCGTAAAAATGAAGTGTTGATCAGGGCATGTGTGTTGTAGATAGTGTCAGTTTGTTATCTTTGCAAGTGTCATTACTTGGGGACAAGCAATGGTTTAAGTTTGGGGGTGTGATAACTAATATTTACGCTTCCGTCACCTATATTCAACACTTACGCTCCGTCACCTATATTCAACACTTACGCTTTGGCACACATACGCCTCAAATGAACTATACCTAGACCACCACACTTCGCTCCAAATGGACTACACCTAGACCACTACACTTCGCTATGCTAGCGCAATACCTCACCTCAACACAGGTGCACCACCTCGACCGATACAAGTCTACACCTACGCTTAGTCTTAGACACACGTACCCTTCGTCACCTAAGCTTAATCACACACCTCGTCACTCCTACGCCCAACACCTACGCTTCAACCCCACTGACACGTCGACTTCCTTGGGCTTCATCACGTTTACATGGATCGACCATCTTAATCTCTGACAACTCAATCTCGGACATGACCGATATTAATCAATCTCGCCCCTACCTACTATCTAGGATCGACATCTTAAGAAATTCCACAAGGCTACGTCACCCACTCTAGCTCACTGGGGGTGAGAGTTTCTCGGCTCCCATTCCACTCCACTGGTCTCGTATGACCAAAACCACAACAACTCAACACAACTTCACCAAGTGAACTAAAACACAACGTCAAACTCATCAAACACACAAAACATACAAGGCAGCTTAAATCATTCCTAGAGTCTACTCACGCATAACACACATCATATACTCTATTATAGATGAAAGAGAGCCCCCTAACCTCAAAAGATTGAAGAAGTAGCACTCTCTCCACCAAGCCTTCCCGATCCACCAAGAATCACCAACCATCACCAACAATCCAGCTCCTCCTCCTTGGTATTGAGCTCTTCCTCGCCAGATTTCTCTTCCTCTCTCTAGAAACTATCTCACCTACCACTCTCTCTCCTCTTACTTTCCCCTTTGCCTTTTCTTAGATTTTGGTTGGAATGCATGTCTCCCCTTCGACAACATCCCTTTAAGACATGCAAATGGGCTTAATTCATGGATCATGGGCCTAACTCTCATGGGCCTCTAAGCACACTCCCTCCATTACTTGCACTACTCCCTCTTTTAATTAAATTACCACTCCCTTTTTACTAACCACCACTCCTCATTTAAATCAAATACCTCCTAAATACCATAAACTCCAATTAATCCATTGACTTAACCAAATGTTGTAAGCCTTAAAGAACCCAACTAATAAATAATTGAATTATATTTGGGGCGTTACATTATCTCTGAGGCGGGCACTAGATTTCTCGGCAATAGTTTCTTCCAACTTCTTGAAAGCTGCTTCGCCGAACTTGGCTACCTTCGCGCAAGCTCGAAAGTCTTCCAAGGTGATGTCATCTTTCTTATATATGTATATATATATATATATATATATATATATATATGTTGTTCTGGACTAGGCCTAGCCTTAACTAAACCTTGGGCTAGGCCCAACCTGGCCTTGGTTTCGGCCCAACCGGATCATCCCAGGGAAGGATACCTCTGAACGGTTGATAACTCATATTTATATGAGTTATTTATGCCTCTAATCATTGAATTAAGTAAGTTCTCAAGTAATATTAGTATAGTATATATTGTATTTCTGTTTATATTAGGTTAGGAAGGGCTAAACACTGCTTTGCTATGAAATTGGCACATTTGGTGCCCTTGTGATTATTTTTGATGTATTTTGTGAAGTAGTGCAGTGTTTAGCGCTATAGCGTCTAACGCTATAGCGTCAAGAGGGCAGCACAGTTGAGCATCTAAAGGAAAAGTGAAATTTTGGCGCCAAGCTCATTAATCCATGTTCCATATCTTGTGTCCACAGTACTTGCTGACATGTGCGGATTTTATTGGATTTGTGTGGACACTTGTCATTGCATGAGTAAAGGAATAGTGGAGTTGGTGAAAAAGCAAACATCACTTTTCTTGACTTTTGGAGGAGAGTTGTACCTCATGCTAGATATACTTGAGATGCTGATTTCCCTTCACATATACCTTAGGATTCCAACGGATGTAGAGAGAGTATTGGTAGAGAGAGAAAGTGTGACACTTCTTCTTCTCCATTGATACACTTTGAAGCTTTTGCTATTTTACTTTCTTCTTTTGTAATTTCTGTATTTTTCTCATGGTGTAAGGCTGATGATGAGCCATCTTTGCGTGGATGATTAGGAAACTTCAAGCTTGTATCTTTTGCACTTGTATTTCCTTCTTACCTACGGTAATGCAAGTAGTTATATTTGTGTTATTTTGATGATGCTCAATATGAGCTAAACTCTTTGAGTTGGGTTGCTATAGCTTGTAATGAACCTTTAATACTACGTATATAATTTCTCACGTTTTGTGTTTTAATCCTTGTGTGATAACTCTTCCAAACTTGTTTTATAGTTGGCCACGTAAAGCGAGTACCTCTCGTGGATTCGGACATGAACCATAGAAAGAACTCAAGGATTAATATAAATGATAAGGTTGGTTGAAGACATTTAATCAATTTTTGCTTCCTCTAGACATAGAAGTTGCAATAGTTTATAAAGCATAAGTGTGGGATCTTGATTATCTGAGGGTGAACCTATTTAGAACCTAGACATAGGCATCTTGTAGTGAAACTCTGGCGCTAGTGACTGAAAGGCACAAAATAATTGCAACAGCGCTTAACGCTATAGCGTGTGACGTTATAGCGTCTTGTTTCTGGGAATTTACATAGTGAAAGCAATCCAACTTATTTCTCTTATATTTTAACTCACTGTTAACTTGTTACTTTTACAACCTTTGTTCAACTGAAACTTTGTTACTCAACTTATTTGCTACTTGTTCCTCTAAAGTGTAATTCCTTTTTAAACTCTAAAATTAATACCAATCCCTGTGGAGACGAATTCTACTTATCAGTATATTACTTGTTGCGATTGTGTACACTTGCACAACTACTTTTCGCACAACAACGGTCTAGATGGAAGCAGCCAAATCTGATAGTTCGGAGGCAGCATCTGCATCTATAAATAAGGTTGCACCCCTCCGAGATCAGGTACACTCTCCTTTCTTACATACCTATTCCATTTCCCTTACTGACTTAAGCATTAGAGTGCTTGCAAGTACCACCACCGCGGTGACCTCAACCTCGGCGGACTTCCTCTGATCAGAGCCACCACGAATCCATCCGAGACACCACAACTACTTACCCAGGATGAATCTCCTTGCCAACCCAAGTACGAACATTGGCGACTACAGTGGGAGAACATCACTTCGTCTCTAATCTTCATGAGGACGTCCTCAACCCAAGCTCGGTCTCGAGTGTGCAGACCCCAAACATTGTGGTTCCTCCACCTCAACTTACACAAACGCCAGAAGGCCATTTGCAGACTCACCATGCCGAGGAAGCACATACCATTCCAGTGTCTGGTCGACTCCCCTTATAACTCTAGCTCCACCTCCCAAGGTACTTCTTGCACAGATTGAAGCAGTAAGCCACGTCCTCGACATACTGGAAGTAGCCGCCATTGCGTGCACCGCCTTTGTACTACTACAAGGCTAGTCAAGGTTGGCCCCCCGAGATGGCTGTGTCGAGGAGACGTCTCCACCTCAACATAAAGAAGGACATCGCTGTTCATCTCCAGGTCGTTGAGAAAAGCGCACAAGAAAGCCTCCAACCCCTCCATCTCCTCCCAGCTCAAGTCGTAGTGACGACTCCTCTTTAGATTCTTCATCCTCCTGAAGTCCTTCACCCCACAAGAAGGGGGAATCAAAACACGACAAGTCCGGCAAAGACACTCACCGATCTCGATCTAGCCCCTTCACTGCAGATATTGCCAGCTGGCACATACTGAGATCCCTTGAGAAGCCACCCCAATTGAATATGTATGATGGGAAAGGAGACCCGGATGAACATGTAGACCTATTCGACCTCATGCTGGATTACCGCAATGCCTCGAACAATGTTAAATGCAAACTCTTCCGACTCTCGCTATCGAAGAGCGCTCTGCAGTGGTATTGGGATCTCCCCTGGCTTCGGTTTCCTCTTGAAAAAATTCACCAAGCTATTATCTGTGTGTTTCACCGCGTCAAGGTTGAAGCCCAAGTTGGAAGACGTGCTACGAGCCGTACAACAAGGGGAGAAAGAGACACCGAAAGACTACATTGAACGATACAACAAGGAAGCTGACGAGGTCGGCACCTCAGTGACGATGTCAGAATGATGTTTATGAGGCATGACCTCCGAAAAGGATCTCTGTTTCAAGTTAACGTCGGCCTCCGTCAACCTTGCACGCTTGATGAGTCCTTAGGAGAGCTCAACGTTACATACACTATGAGGAAGAAACATTGCTGGGGACCTCAGATCTGGTCCCGCCTCGGGCAAAGGGAAAGAATCCAAAGATGGGAAGCACAAGAAATACCATGACTCAAGCTCGCGTGAATTCCGAGGAGGTTCATAGAATATTCTGAGCTCAACGGCCACACCACAAAATCCTTTCTGAATGCGCAAATGCGGAATTCCAAGACGTAAATTGGCCGGCTCCGATGCCACTGTGAGATAACACCAATAAGCACACCTATTGCAGATACCATCGAAGCCATGGTCATGACACCAAAGCGTGTCGAGTCTTGAAGGACGACATCGAAGACCTGACACAGTGATGAAAACTGAAACAATACCTGAACGTGGATGAAAAGAAAAGATCTCGCTCGTCTTGTCGCTCACCGTGGAATGGAAAGGCCGTGGTGAACGAAGTAATTAAGACCCAACAGAAGAAAGCAGCAACTCTACCGAAGAAGCTCCAAGGTCGCAACGACCTCGGCCAGTTGCTTTGGTTATCTTCGGGGGACATTCCTTTGATGCATGAGAGACAAGCCGATCGATGAAAATGAGATGGTAGGAGATCCTTAGCCTCAATGGTAACTTGATTCCAGCCTCGGCAATATCAGCAAGACACCCGCTGGTGTTCTCCGATGCAGACCTGTTGGATGGAAAGTCGAACAAATATGTAGCCCTAATTATTTTGGTCGTCATGGCCGGGGTTGATTTAAAAAGGATCTTGGTAGACCTGGGAAGTTCAGAGGATATTTTGTTCATAGAATTCTTGCCGAAGCAGAAAATCTCTGAGGCAGACCTCTATCCATATCATGGGTCCGATCTAATTGGTTTCAACGGGACCAGGACCAAGCCCTTAATTGGGTGATGTGAGCCCACATGGAGCTTGAAAGAAGACCACAAGGATAAATAATCAAAAAATACCAAAAGTCAAAGTCAATGGAAAGTACTTTAATGTGCTTAATCTAATCATTAAGATCAAAGCACATTAAAGGTGACCATGTATATAATAGTAGATTTCTAGGATAACCAAACCCTAGTGTCTCCTATGTTTTAGTTTTTGTTAGTAATTGTAAAAGACTTGTAATTTGGAAGCCAAGTGGCTTTGAGTACATAGGCTACAATCTAGACTAGTTTTGTGCTAAAGGACTTACTTGTAATTGTGGATTTGGGCTTTTATATTGTGGACCTAGGATTCAATAAGTCCATGATATAAATACCTTATCTCTTTGTGTATTATGGGAGAACTCTTGATGAATAAGATCATTTATTCATTTTTGCAAAGTTGAAAGCCTAGAGAGAAACCTAGTGAGAGGTGAGAAGTGGTGAGTACATGCATGTGAGAGGGTGAGATTCATCATGAGAATTCTCCATGGTTCTTGAAGAAGAAGACCTTGCTCACAACCTTGGGGCTCACAACCTTGGGGCTAGGAGTTCCCAAGGCTATAGCTGATCATATCACCTTCCAAGAAGGTGTGGCAGTCATTCACTTCCACATCCATCTCTAGTCTCATCCATCTTTGATATTTCTTATACCTTTTCATGTAAGTTTCTTGAGTTTGTGTTGTTTGTTCTTCATTTTCCTTGATTTGCCAAAAACACTTGTTCTTGATCTTGTGTGAGAATTATTATAATGTCAATTTTCTAGATCTAATCTTTCTTGATCTATTCTAGATCCTATCATGTGTCATCAAAGCACACTTGATTCATATCATGTGGCAATCAAAGCTAGATGAATTTTGACAAAAAATTTTCTCACACTATTTGTTTTTGGAGCCAAAACTAGATTCAAGTGAATTTGGTTCAAAATCTAGTGAAATTGTTTTGTTAAAGTGTTAGATCTACAACATTTCGCTTCAATTTTGTTTTAGTCTTTCACTCAATTTCAATTTCATTAAAGTATTGCCTAAAACCTTCATCTTTTCATCTTCCAATTTCGATTTCACTCTCATTTCTTGTTTTTTTTTGATAATTTTTTTTGCTAGTAATCAGTTTCTGCAATGAATCCATCCGCACCTATTGCAACTTATTTCGTGAATTTTCATTGAGTATTCAGCGTTTCCCCAAATCAAAAAACCTAAACACGATTTTGTTCGTATAATTGCTTTTTTGTTAAGTTTTTCTCATCTTTTGTTTAAATTGATGCTATATTTGTGATCCTTGTGAAATTTCGCACGAGATACACTACTCATTTGTCTAATTTGGTGCTGAATTGCGAATTTTATAAAATTCCTCCTGTTCTTGATGTTCTTAGTAAATTGCTCTTCAACTCTGCACTTTGATCCCTAATTGTTGATATTAAACTTCAATTTGTGTTTGTGAAGTCTATATCGCTCTGTTTACGGTGATTCAAAAGCTAGATTACTGCCCTCAATCTCTAGTATTACTTGAGAAAGTGAAAAAAAATTCTGAAAAAAAATATACTGCAAAAATCTTAGCAAAAATAGTAAAAAAAAAAAAAGGCAAAATATTACCCCGAGAGCATCAAAATAACTCAAAAAATTCCATAAATAATCCTACTGTTTCTATATATTTCTTGGATCATTGTGCAATTTTCTAAAAAAAAATTCAGAACATTTGGACGATTTTGCCCTTGGAGTCTTATATGCTCATTTAATTGCAATATTTTTTAGTGCCTTGCTAGCAAACTTTTTGAGTCTCCTTTTCCTAGTTTAAATTTGTCTTTGAAATACTTTTCATCTGGTGTAGTCTTTTAATTTTTTCTTGCTTTTGTGTCTTTAAAATTTCTTAGTTTTGTCATAGTAGTCTCTTCTTTTTTCTATTCCTATTGGTGATTGAACTAAGGCATGTGTGATCTGAATAGCTCCATCAGAGACAGAAGGAAGAAGCCCACAACGGCTTCAACTCTTTTCTCTTTGTGGAAGCCAGCCTTCTCTTTGATCACCGCGACTTCGCCCCTTTTTGCTTCGCGTGAGCATGCCTCCTCTCTGATCTCCAAGCTCAAAGCTCCATCAGTGACCAGAGGGAGAAGTCCACAGCGGCTTCGACTCCAATTTTCGCTTTATGCGAGAAAGCCTCCTCTCCGATCTCTGAGCTGAATAGCTCCATCAAAGACCGAGGAAGAAGCCCAAAGTGGCTTTGCTTCAGCAACACTTCATTCAATCACACTCAACGGTGCCAAGGTAAATAAACTAAGTTCTGCTAAATAGAAACGATCTACGATAGCTTCGTCCGACACTCAAATGACCTCGGTGTTTAAATGGTAGTTTGCATAATGTAACGCCCCAAATATAATTCAATTATTTATTTAGTGGGTTATTTAAGGCTTACAACATTTGGTTAAGTCAAAGGATTAATTGGAGTTTTAGGATATTTAGGAGGTATTTGATTTAAATGAGGAGTGGTGGTTAGTAAAAGAGGGAGTAGTGCAAGTGATGGAGGGAGTGTAATTAGAGGCCCATGAGAGTTAGGCCCATGATCCATGAATTTAGCCCATTTGTATGCCTTAAAGGGAAGTGTCGAGGGGAGAGGGAGACATTCCATTTCCAACAAAAATCTTAGAAAAGTCAAAGGGAAAGTAAAGAGAGAAGTTGGTAGGTGAGATCACTTTAGAGAGAGAAGAAGAAGGAGAACGTTGGCGTGGGAGGAGCTCGAGAATCAAGGGAGAAGAGTTCTTTGTGAGTGTTAAGCTGGAGGTTTAGGTGAAGAGAGTGTGTTCTACTCAACTGATCGAGGTATCCGAGTAGAGCGCAGTGAGATAGTTTTAGAGAGAGGAAGAGGAATCGGCGTGGAAGAGCTCGATACCAAGGAGGAGGAGGCTGGATTGTTGGTGAGGTTGGTGATTCTTGGTGGATCGGGAAGACTTGGTGGAGAGAGTGCTACTTCTTCAATCTTTTGAGGTTAGGGGCTCTCTCTTTCATCTATAATAGATTATATGATGTGTGTTATGTGTGAGTAGACTACAGGAATGATTTCGAAGTGCCTTGTATGTTTTGTGTGTTTGATGTGTTTGAAGTTGTGTCTTAGTTCCACTCAGGTGGAGTTGTGATGTATTGATGTTGAGTAGATCCTATGAGAGACAACGGAGAGGAATGGGAGCTGAGAAACTCTCAGTCCCAGTGAGCTTGTGTGGGTGTTGTAACCTTCGTGAAGTTCTTAAGGAGTGATGAACCAGTTTCGAAGGTATAGGTGGATAATAGTGGACTTAAGTATGATCCTAGCGTGAGAACTAGAGAAGGGAAGGAAGAGATAGACTAGGCGTGTAGATAGAGACCTGATTGTCGAGGTGTATAGTATATATTTACCTAAGTATAGTTCCGAGGTGCATGCGTTAAGTTACAATGCAATCCTACCGAGATGTGAGTATGTCAAGATAGGAGTGTGTAACGACAAGTGTATCGAAGCCTAAGGGATGATCGTAATGTGTCAAAGTGTAACTAACGAGTCATAGGAGTCGAGTTGTAGAGAACCAAGGTGCCAAGAGTGCATCGAGGTGTAGTGTATGTATATCGAAGCGTGTGTTGTCGAAGTGTAGGTATGTCGAAGCAAGTGTTGTCGAGGTGTGGATGTATCGAAGTGTAGTGTAGGTATGTCGAATCCAGTGTTGTCGAAGTCAGTGTGGTCGAGGTATAGTGTATATATACCGAAGTGTAGTTGTCGAGGTATAGTGTATATATATACCGAGGTAATGTTGTCGAGGTGTAGATGTATTAAAGTGTAGTGTATGCGTGTCGAAGTATACGGGAGTCGACGAGTAGATGTGTCGAAGTATATGGGAGTCGACGAGTAGATGTGTCGAAGTATACGGGAGTCGACGAGTAGAGGTGTCGAAGTATACGGGAGTCGACGAGTAGATGTGTCGAAGTATATGGGAGTCGACGAGTAGAGGTGTCGAAGTATATGCGAGTCGACGAGTAGATGTGTCGAAGTATATGGGAGTCGATGAGTAGGTGTAATGTGTCGACTTGTAGCTACCGAGGTGAGGGGTTTGTATACCGAGGTGAAGTGGCCGAAGTGGAGTGTATATATACCTAAGCGTAGTTGCTGAAGTGCAGACGTTATGTTATAGCGTGTATCTGCCGAGGTGAGTGTACTGAGGTTTAGGTGCTTTGAATAGTAAGTGTAGTGAAGCTTAACGTGTCGCAGAGTAGAGAACCGAGGTGCCAAAGAGTGCACCGAGGTGTCGTGTTGTATAAGCCGAGGTGAGGCGAGTGCTTAGGTGTATTGTGCCTAAGTGTAGTAATCAAGGTGAAGTTGTGTGGTTAGGTGTGAAGTGACTAAGTGTAGATGATGAAATGACTAAGTGTAGATGATGAAATGACTAAGTGTAGATGATGAAGTGAGTTGTGAATAAGCCTATGTGTAGATGATGAGGTGTAGCTATCTAAGTGAAGTATCAAGGTGTAGATTAAGTATGCCTAAGGGTAGCTATTTAAGTGAGTTGAGATGCAGGTATCTGTGTGCGAAGTGAAGCGAGAGTGTATTGGCGTGAAGTGAGAGGATACCGAGTTGAGGTGAAGTGGAGTGAGTGCGTGTTCGGGATGGTGTGCGCGTTGTGCTTGATGAGGCGTGTGCGTAGTACTTGGTGTGTGTAGCGTATTGTGTTTGGTGGGGGTGTAGGTCACGGTGAGGGGCACCAAGTGTGGCATGCCCTTGTG
The DNA here is from genome assembly GCA_020916435.1 of Oxytropis ochrocephala. NCBI lineage: Eukaryota > Viridiplantae > Streptophyta > Magnoliopsida > Fabales > Fabaceae > Oxytropis > Oxytropis ochrocephala. The sequence goes on from CM037088.1 coordinate 51,863,547, forward strand.
CCGTGAGGGTCTTGGTGTGGGCGCCAAATGTGGCGTGCCCACTGCGCGGTCGGTGAGTGTAGGCGAGGTGATGCGAGTGTTGAGATAGGCGTGGACTTAGGCGAGAGGCGAAGCGGGTATAGTGATGAAATGGTGTGAGCCGGATGAGGCGGGAGGCGGCGTGAGAGTTACGCAATGATACGTTAAGTCCAGGCGTGGTGGGACGAAGTGGATGGCGTGGTGACTAGTCGAGGGCGATTAAGCGTAAGGTAAGGCGAGGCGAGAGAAGTAGTGGGACTAGGCGAGATCCTAGGCGTGAGGTTCCGGGAAGAGGTGGAGAACTTTACGAGTGGAATGCCAAGTGAGGTGCCACCGAGTTGAGTATTGGTGACGGCGAGCATACCAGAGAAGAGTGAAGGTGCCGAGGTGACTAAGAGTATCGAGGTGACCTATTTTTGGCGCGATATATGACGTAGAATTCATTGGCGCCACCGTGAGTGGCGTTTAACGTCAGAGAGTCGTTTAAGGGGCGAATTGGCATAGTCGGTTTAGTCCCTATGATGATGGTTCGATCTGGCGTTGTGAGGCCTTCGTGGTGATCTGATGGCTCACTACCGAGAAGCCGAGGTGCACTGTGAGTGGGCGAATAGCATTTGTGCTATGGTGGTTGTCTAAGAGGACTAGGCAGCGTAAAGGCGACGGTGCGGTTTGCACAAGAGAGTTGTTTGTTACGAGTGAATGCATTTGTTCATTGAGTCTCATGAATTCATATGCATCGCGGCGGTTATAGACCGGTCTCGTCACGAAAGACTTGATGCGAGTATCACTAGCAACGAATATGCCCGAGTGGCTTAAAGAGATGGATCCTCATGCATTATACCACTGAGTTTGGGTTGCATTGCATTGCACGCATATACTCATGCACATTGGTGTCTTTGATGATTAGGAGTTGGTGTGCCTTAACATGGTGTGTTGTGTGGTTGGTTGAGTCGGAGTGTTGCTAGTTGTCTTTCTCTAGCATAATGTTTATCATACATTTTATTATTTATGAAAAGAGACTCACCTCATTGCTTTCTATGTTGCTTCTTATGTCGGCAACGTGCACGGTGATCTGAGTGAAGGTCCTTCCTTTCCTCGTCTTGTTGTGGCGTCTTGCTCGTGACGCCGAGGCGGGAAGCCGGGTAGTCTATTAGTTGTTTAAGAATTAGTGTTGAAGCGTAATAGATTGATGTATTAGAATTTGAGGGTTCGCCTATTTAAGTCGTGCTATGTATCACGCAATTATATTTTATTAATGAAAAGTATTATTGGCTAAGTGAAAGTGATGTTTGATGAGCGTAGCATTCCTCGAGGATGTATCTTTGAAAAGAAAAACAATTTTTGAACTCGATTTTATAAATTAAAGTATTAAGAGTAAGTGGGTGTTACATTGTTGGTATCGAGCGATTCGGTGCAATCGCCAAGTTTGTCGATCGTAGTGTCTCGAGAGATCCTTGTCGATCTCCAACGAGAGACTTTGTTGTAGATTTTGTTTGGTTGTTTGCGGTGATGATTGTAGTATTGCTTGTAGTTGCTTGTGATCGTTGTTTGTATTAAGTGAGGTATGTGTGATTAGAAGAGCATTTTAACGGCGTCAATGGAGTAGGAGTCGTGGACGACGCTTTTCGTACTGGATTTGCGTTAAAAGTCCTTCAATGTGAAAGGTGTAAATTTTGAAAAGGCGTAGTTTTGTGACCTTAACTAAATTGGATACGTGAGTAGGATGGGTGATCACTTTGATAACTCATTCCCAATGAAAGAGGTGACAATAACTCGTAATTATTATAAATTTTGAATATGTACTAATTTCAACTTGATTGATTGAGTGGTGTGTGCAAGTTTGATTGACTATTAATTTTTAGATAAATAGGTGCCTTATGGATGTTTGAGTTTTGATTTGGGGTTGATAGTAGGGAGATGTAAAAATAAGGATTGACACTTTGGGTTTGAAGTTCATGCCAAGAAAATAGAGCATGCCTTTTTGGAAAAAGTTTAGAAATATGGTTTTCCGGAAAGCTTTGAGGTAGAAAAATTGTTCTTAAAAGTATGGTAGTCGAGGAGTACCTATATAGGATCCGGATGATAGTGTGTAACTTTGATGATTAGAGGTTAGAATTGGAGTGCGAAGAATAGGAATCGAAATGAGGAAGGCATTGTTTGTGGTTTGGATGTAGATTGACGTAAGATAGGAGCATTAGTACCTTAAATGATTGCTATGGTGTAGTTCCTTAACGATAAATTAATGGAGTTTGGATAATCGAGTGAGACTTTGGTGACCTGAGAATAGAGTTTTGGTACAAAGTAAAGGTGTAGAGCGCTGTGTATGTCCTAGTCCTAAGTGTACAAGGAGGTGTTGTTGATAGTTGGGGGCAAGAAATAGATTGATAGAACTAGTATGTTCATGTAATTGAGGAGATTTTCGAGGATGAAAATATTCTAAGTGGGGGAGAGTTGTAACGCCCCAAATATAATTCAATTATTTATTTAGTGGGTTCTTTAAGGCTTACAACATTTGGTTAAGTCAAAGGATTAATTGGAGTTTTAGGATATTTAGGAGGTATTTGATTTAAATGAGGAGTGGTGGTTAGTAAAAGAGGGAGTAGTGCAAGTGATGGAGGGAGTGTAATTAGAGGCCCATGAGAGTTAGGCCCATGATCCATGAATTTAGCCCATTTGTATGCCTTAAAGGGAAGTGTCGAGGGGAGAGGGAGACATTCCATTTCCAACAAAAATCTTAGAAAAGTCAAAGGGAAAGTAAGAGAGAAGTTGGTAGGTGAGATCACTTTCTAGAGAGAAGAAGGAGAACGTTGGCGTGGGAGGAGCTCAGAATCAAGGGAGAAGAGTTGCTGTGAGTGTTAACTGGAGGGTTTCAGTGAAGAGAGTGTGTTCTACTCAACTGAACAAGGTATGCCGAGTAGAGCAGGTGAGATAGTTTTAGAGAGAGGAAGAGGAATCTGGCGTGGAAGAGCTCGATACCAAGGAGGAGGAGCTGGATTGTTGGTGAGGGTTGGTGATTCTTGGTGGATCGGGAAGACTTGGTGGAGAGAGTGCTACTTCTTCAATCTTTTGAGGTTAGGGGGCTCTCTCTTTCATCTATAATAGATTATATGATGTGTGTTATGTGTGAGTAGACTCTAGGAATGATTTACGAGAAAGTGCCTTGTATGTTTTGTGTGTTTGATGTGTTTGAAGTTGTGTCTTAGTTCCACTCCAGTGGAGTTGTGATGTATTGATGTTGAGTAGATCCTATGAGAGACAACGGAGAGGAATGGGAGCTGAGAAACTCTCAGTCCCAGTGAGCTTGTGTGGGTATTGTAACCTTCGTGAAGTTCTTAAGGAGTGATGAACCAGTTTCGAAGGTATAGGTGGATAATAGTGGACTTACGTATGATCCTAGCGTGAGAACTAGAGAAGGGAAGGAAGAGGTAGACTAGGCGTGTAGATAGAGACCTGATTGTCGAGGTGTATAGTATATATTTACCTAAGTATAGTTCTGAGGTGCAGGCGTTAAGTTACAGTGCAATCCTACCGAGATGTGAGTATGTCAAGATAGGAGTGTGTAACGACAAGTGTATCGAAGCCTAAGGGATGATCGTAATGTGTCAAAGTGTAACTAACAAGTCATAGGAGTCGAGTTGTAGAGAACCAAGGTGCCAAGAGTGCATCGAGGTGTAGTGTATGTATATCGAAGCGTGTGTTGTCGAAGTGTAGGTATGTCGAAGCAAGTGTTGTCGAGGTGTGGATGTATCGAAGTGTAGTGTAGGTATGTCAAATCCAGTGTTGTCGAAGCCAGTGTGGTCGAGGTATAGTGTATATATACCGAAGTGTAGTTGTCGAGGTATAGTGTATATATATACCGAGGTAGTGTTGTCGAGGTGTAGATGTATTAAAGTGTAGTGTATGCGTGTCGAAGTATACGGGAGTCGACGAGTAGATGTGTCGAAGTATATGGGAGTCGACGAGTAGAGGTGTCGAAGTATACGGGAGTCGACGAGTAGAGGTGTCGAAGTATACGGGAGTCGACGAGTAGATGTGTCGAAGTATATGGGAGTCGACGAGTAGAGGTGTCGAAGTATATGCAAGTCGACGAGTAGATGTGTCGAAGTATATGGGAGTCGATGAGTAGGTGTAATGTGTCGACTTGTAGCTACCGAGGTGAGGGGTTTGTATACCGAGGTGAAGTGGCCGAAGTGGAGTGTATATATACCTAAGCGTAGTTGCTGAAGTGCAGACGTTATGTTATAGCGTGTATCTGCCGAGGTGAGTGTACTGAGGTTTAGGTGCTTTGAATAGTAAGTGTAGTGAAGCTTAACGTGTCGCAGAGTAGAGAACCGAGGTGCCAAAGAGTGCACCGAGGTGTCGTGTTGTATAAGCCGAGGTGAGGCGAGTGCTTAGGTGTATTGTGCCTAAGTGTAGTAATCAAGGTGAAGTTGTGTGGTTAGGTGTGAAGTGACTAAGTGTAGATGATGAAATGACTAAGTGTAGATGATGAAATGACTAAGTGTAGATGATGAAGTGAGTTGTGAATAAGCCTATGTGTAGATGATGAGGTGTAGCTGTCTAAGTGAAGTATCAAGGTGTAGATTAAGTATGCCTAAGGGTAGCTATTTAAGTGAGTTGAGATGCAGGTATCTGTGTGCAAAGTGAAGCGAGAGTGTATTGGCGTGAAGTGAGAGGATACCGAGTTGAGGTGAAGTGGAGTGAGTGCGTGTTCGGGATGGTGTGCGCGTTGTGCTTGATGAGGCGTGTGCGCGCGCGTGCCAGTGTGTGTAGCGTATTGTGTTTGGTGGGGGTGTAGGTCACGGTGAGGGGCCAAGTGTGGCATGCCCCGTGCCGTGAGGTCTTGGTGTGGGCGCCAAATGTGGCGTGCCCCTTGCGCCAGGTCCGGTGAGTGTAGCTGAGGTGATGCGAGAGTGTTGAGATAGGGCGTGGACTTAGGCGAGAGGCGTAAACGGGTATAGTGATGAAATGGTGTGAGCCCGGATGAGACGGGAGGCGAGCGTAGAGTTACGCAATGATACGTTAAGTCTAGGCGTGAGCTGGGACGAAGTGACGCGTGGTGTAACACCCCCTTATATTATACACTAATTAAGCTAATAAAAATCAGAGTTTTTCAAAACCTGTCCACGCACCTCAAAGAGGGTGGTACATTTCAATAAAACAACATCAAAACATATTTAAAATCCAAACGCATCAAGCGCGTAAAATGCATAACATAGTCACGTGGGTTAAAACCCTCAAAACAACCTGTTTAGTGTTTACTGATAATCCATCAAATAGTTCGCGTGCAATGGGAAAATGGCCGAGTTCACATACTCAATACATAATTTAATATCGAGTTTAATACATAACCATAATAAAATATTACTAAGACCCCATCCCTTGGTGTTACTAGATCGAGCCGACACGATATCCCGTGAAGGCATGGCACCTTCACTCGAGAATCACTGTTTGTCGCCACGAGAGCGAGTGCAACATAAAATGCTAGGGTGAGTCTCTTTACATAAATAATAACAAGTAAGATAAGCATTATATTAGGAAAAACATCTAGGCAATCACAATACACCATAATAGATGAATTAACCATCAACAATATTTTATGAAGGTATGAGTATATGCATGTGTGCAATATGCATGTGGATCCATAACCATCACCAAAAACCCCGTCGCACTCACCTCATTTTGGTAGAAGCCACATCACCACCACCAATCCACGTAATGCATATGATTCATGTGACACTATGACAAATGCATCACACACAATTCATCACCATAAATATTACATCACCTTTTGGCGAAGCCCACGTCATTTATTAACTCATCATAATTATCAATTGTTAACCACCACCACCTCAATTATTAACCACCACCTTCTCAATTATTAACCATCACCTCATCAATGATTAATCACCATCTCAACACTTATTAGATTAAATCCCACCTAAGGACTAAAACCCTCCATAGGAACATTTTCTTCACTCGAGAACCATTTTGACACACCAAGAATTAATTTAGGGACTTAGGAAATTATCGACACATTATGATTAATTTGGTACTTAAAGAATTATTTTGACATATTAGGCCTAACTAGTCACTAAGGGACTATTTTGTCTCTCAAGGATTAAGTTAATTCTTAGGGACTATATTGTCACACCAAGGATTAAATTAATTCTTAAGGACTAAACCATCACTTAGGTCCCATTAGGCACACAATTCAAAGACATTTTCATTCAACAATTCAATTCTCAATTTAATAACACTCATCTAGACAATTAATCCACATCATTAAATTCACATACTCTCATCATTCTTCACATTGAAACATTTAAACAACACCTAGCATACAATATCAACAACACATTTATTTCTCACACCAAGCTTCATGATAACCACAAATCAAATACAATTACAACAACAATCTCAATATTAACACACAATCCACACAATCAAAACATGCTAGCTAATTCCTACACAACACATATCATACAAGTTATCATAGACATAATGAGAATCCCTAACCTTACGAGCTACCGAGATGTTCGAAACTCGCGAGCACACTCGAATCGTTCCAATCACGTCAAACCGAAACTCACGACCTTGACACCCTACTTGAATTTCTGAACCTCAAGTTAGCTTCAAAATCCTCACACAAGCCACCAATTTCCCAAAACTCCATTGATTTCCAACTTTGAGTATTATTGAAGATCCATGAAGATCTTCCCCCTTCTTTTCTTCTTCCTCTACGCCCCCATCTTCTCTCTCCTCGGTTCCCCTCCTTTCCTTCCTCTCTCCAGTTCCCCTGCCTCTCTCTCTCTCTCTCAAGCCATGCGACCCATTTGGAAGAGGATCAAAGGTATTTACTGATTTCGGGTTTTATTTGCGGTTCGGGTCGCAAATACACGAGTAAAAGCAGAGCCACGGTTGAAGGAACAGAGGTCGGATTCAGAATCAGCGGCAAAATCCGAGTGGGAAGGTGAACTTTGGGGTTCGGTCGTGGAGGGAGGAGGAGAACGCGTGGAAGGGAAAGGAACGGCGGAGGTTTTCTTTTGTTTCTGGTTCCTCTCTGTCGCTGCGTCGCGGGGAAGAAGAAGGAAAGAATGGGGCGCGATTCGGTCCATTGAAATTTGAAAGCGGGGTGTAGGCATCAAGGAGGGTTGTATGCGAGTAAAAGAGTAGAATTCACCCCTAAATCATTTTAAAACCCCCAATTTCCCTACAACTCTTATTTTAATACCTCAATAGCTTAAAATAGTGTTCTAAGGAATTAATATCTCAAACACTAATATTTTATAAAGACAAAATGAATAAGTATAAATATGAATAACACTCATATATCACAATTAGCTTATAAAAATACATTTAAATATAAAAATATATTTATTCAACTAATTTAATGGCTCACCCACACAATAAATCAAAATAATGCAATCTTATCAAATCAACTTTAAATAATTTCTAATAAAATTTGGGACGTTACAACTCTCCCCCACTTAGAATATTTTCATCCTCGAAAATCACGCTAATCTCAGCAACAAGATGAATCTAGTTCGCACTTAATCTCTTCGAAAACTTTCACGATTTAAATTCCTAATGTTAACCTCGGTACACCCACCTACAATCCTTTCAAAGTTCTATTCTTTGGCCTGTGAAACACTAACGTATGTGTCTACTTCTCCTCATGGGTCTCAACCTAATATATTGACTCCACCTCTTAGGTAACATAACTGTGCACTTTCATTCTAAGCATAAATCGCTACCACGGGTTCAAGAATGACACACAATCCCCATGATAGCGTCTCCCCACTTGGCTTTTTGCCTAGACTCCCTCTCCCTTACCACACGAAACATCATACGGCTTTCCACGGGCGAGAACTCCTCTTACCCTTCACTAACTTATATGACGATTGCTATTCTCCTCGAAGATCTACGCTAAACTCACGAATCAACTTCCACTCTTCTTATCCTTCTAACCGTCCTCCTCCAAGTCCTATCGTATTCACAACATATCGAACACTCTTTCCTATATTCTTACTCCCCAATTAGGTATTCTAACTTTGTAGGTTGTCAAAATCCTACCCGACCACCCAACACAAGAGACAACAACAATTATGGCCAGGGGCCCAACAACCCTAACAACCGTAATTAACACAACAATACCAATCCCAACAAGTTATCGTATCTCTGACATCATTCACATCAACAATTAACACGATCATAATAACAAAATTCAAGTTCGTCCTATTCTACAATTAATCATTTCATTCCACGTTCTAATTATTCTTTTTAAACTCGGTGCAGAAAATTCTGCAACTATGTGTCTACTTTGGGCGAATTAATTAAAATAGTAACGACCTCGGATTTCGACAAATAAATACTTGTTGGAAAGCCACGGGCGTGTAGTTTCTGAATATGTCATTAAAGTTTCAAAACAATGAGTCAATTGGTACAGTTTTTAGAAGCAACCCGAACAGTCCCTAGACTTGACAGATTCTGTCCTCCTACTTCATTTCACGTTAAAGCGACTTAACTTAACCAAATGAGACAAAACTTGGCCAGAATAAAAGCATTTTGAGTATAGTTTTTAATGGAAAAAGAATCGTTCAAAAGCGGAGTTCGTTTGTGGACATAAAACTTGCAAAAACCGAACCTACTCACAGTTGATTCTAGAAATTTGACTCGACTTTGGAGATCCATAAGCTGGAGCTACACAACTCGAATTTTAATGAAACTAGTGCCAAAACGACCGGCTCTAAGTCTATTTTCAAAAACACTCAGCCCCATAATTTTTGACTCAACCAAAGCAGTGCAGTTTTCAAAAGACTGAACAGTGTCAGATTGTTTTCGTAATTTTAACCTAACTTGTTTCACCTATAACTTAAGTTCTACAACTCGAGTTCAACCTAATCGGTGGCAAATTAACAAGCATTCAATCAAGTTTTGAAATGACAAGCCACATAATTTTTTTTTCAATTAGTAAAACGTCCTCGGTTTACGAAATACTAGACTCATGTCGAACATTTCAAGCGATTGCATTCAACAATACAAACAACCATAATATTTCAGCCACCATTACTAGTAATTCTACACCGAGTTTTATAAAAACAGCATTTTGAGAAAGTTCGTTAGCAAAGTATGCATAGCTTTACCGGTCCCCATGAATCCCGACTTAAGACATTGATTTCGACATCATTCCTACTCTTAAATTATATAACAATCATGTTTTCGTTCTAAGCACAAAATCTTAAGCAAGTAAAACTCATTATGATCAATTACCAAAAACCAATTATAATTATCACATTGAACATGTATCAAAATTTCTAACGAAAATTAAAATGAGTTTCCTCCGAAATATGGACATCCCAAAATTACTTTTACTGCGCATAACCGATCCGGGACATCAATTTTAAAACTATTGAAGGGTTCTCACTCGATACTCGATATTACAATCAACCAATAAATTCACTATAACATAGCAAACGTTATCGGAATTAAACAACAAATATTCATTAGAAACTTTAGAGTGTCTAGTTTCTGGATACAAAAAAAATTTTGTCTATTTGTTTATGTAGCCAAAAAGTACCGTTTCAAAACAAAGTATAGTAGTCGAGTAAAGCAGTAAAGAAGCGTTGCCCAACTTGAAATTCGATCTTTTTATTTTAATTCTCGATCAAATGAAGCAAAACAAATGTTCCAATTGAAGAAAACGAGTCTAGTTTCTAATGAGACAGAATTCATTTCAAACAGATATTCTAACAGATATTTTACATACAATTAAGGCATAATTTCACCCATTCACTCCAAAGACAATCGAGTTTCAAAATTGCAAACCAAAACATGCTCAAAACTGTAAAATTTCCAATTTCGTGAAATTTGCACTTTGTCCATAACTAAACTTCCCATCACGAAGAAATAAACACATGACAACACATAAACACACAACACATTTTAAAATTCTCTAAACGTGAGTAAAACTCACCTTTTTGTACCAAAAGATTTTATCTCGTCAAACCATGTAACTATTGTAAGACCTCGTCATTTTCAAACAACATCAATCCATGACCTAATCGGTCCTAAAGCTAAAATCATATCACATTTTGAAATAAGAATCGAGAAAACAATTCGGAATGCAGAATTCAACACTAACCCTTCCGTTACTTTCACTCCTAATAGCACAAAAATTTCCAGTACCGCTTTTTCGTAAACCACAGAATTCTCGGTTTTGTCAAAAGGAAACTACACGGAACCCCAACCTCACTATCACTCGAGCATGCAACAACTACCTATTAGTTCAAAATTTAACTCCGACATACGCTAAGAAGGTAAGGAAATTAATTATTAAATTTGACAAAACACATCATGCTCACGAAACAAGTCAAATAGAAACATTGAAAATATCGAAACTTCAAGTCATGCAACCTTAATTGAGATAACGAAAATATAGCATTACACACTATTTCATTTTGGCATACAATCTTGAAACAATTAAGCACAAGTCGGATCAAATTCCTATTCAACACAAAGAACAATTAACCTCTAGTAGAAATGTCAATCAAGTGCAATAATATTCAACAAACAATCCTCGCAATTATTGTCTAGTGTATAATTTACTAAGATTAGGTCGTATAAGGTACTCTCTATATCCTAACAAACCAATCAAGCGATCAATTGAATTAAAATTAGCGCGTGCATCCAAAGTGAGTAATAACCTTGAGTTATTGTCGCCTCTTTCATTGGGAATGAGTGATTGGGGTGATCGGTCCCTCCTACTCATGCAACCAACTAATTAAGGTCACAAAACTACTTCCTTTCAAATTTAGAACTACCGCATTAAAAGACTTTTAACTTGATCCGAGTGCGAAGGCGTCGTCACGACTTTCACTCCTATGGCGTCGTTAGAACTCTTTTAATCACACATCTTAATGATCTGAGACAACGATCCGCGAGCAGACAAAATCAATGGTATAACCATCGATTTACGATTCGATCACATATACTTCAATAATACAATATAATTTTCAATCGTAATCTAACAATTAAGTCATAAGGCACGTCAATTAATTAACAAACCAATAAAATTAACAGTAATAAACAGCAACATAGTTATGATTTAAAACGAGTACCAAGACTCGAGGGTTAACAGACTCGACAACTTGGCCGGACGGACCGAACTGCTCTGATACCACTAATGTAATACCCCCTTATATTATACACTAATTAAGCTAATAAAAATCAGAGTTTTTCAAAACCTGTCCACGCACCTCAAAGAGGGTGGTACATTTCAATAAAACAACATCAAAACATATTTAAAATCCAAACGCATCAAGCACGTAAAATGCATAACATAGTCACGTGGGTTAAAACCCTCAAAACAACCTGTTTAGTGTTTATAGTAATCCATCAAATAGTTCGCAGCGCAGCGGGAAAATGAAACTGAGTTCACATACTCAATACATAATTTAATATCAGTTTAATACATAACCATAATAAAATATTACTAAGACCCCATCCCTTGGTGTTACTAGATCAGAGCCGACACGATATCCCATGAAGGCATGGCACCTTCACTCAGAATCACCTGTTTGTCGCCACGAGAGCAGGCAACATAAAATGCTAGGGTGAGTCTCTTTACATAAATAATAACAAGTAAGATAAGCATTATATTAGGAAAAACATCTAGGCAATCACAATACACCATAATAGATCAATTAACCATCAACAATATTTTATGAAGGTATGAGTATATGCATGTGTGCAATATGCATGTGGATCCATAACCATCACCAAAAACCCCGTCGGGCACTCACCTCATTTTGGCCGAAGCCACATCACCACCACCACCGTCACGTAATGCATATGATTCATGTGACACTATGACAAATGCATCACACACAATTCATCACCATAAATATTACATCACCTTTTTGGCCGAAGCCCACGTCATTTATTAACTCATCATAATTATCAATTGTTAACCACCACCACCTCAATTATTTACCACCACCTTCTCAATTATTAACCATCACCTCATCAATGATTAATCACCATCTCAACACTTATTAGATTAAATCCCACCTAAGGACTAAAACCCTCCATAGGAACATTTTCTTCACTCGAGAACCATTTTGACACACCAAGAATTAATTTAGGGACTTAGGAAATTATCTGACACATTATGATTAATTTGGTACTTAAAGAATTATTTTGACATATTAGGCCTAACTAGTCACTAAGGGACTATTTTGTCTCTCCAAGGATTAAGTTAATTCTTAGGGACTATATTGTCACACCAAGGATTAAATTAATTCTTAAGGACTAAACCATCACTTAGGTCCCATTAGGCACACAATTCAGCACATTTTCATTCAACAATTCAATTCTCAATTTAATAACACTCATCTAGACAATTAATCCACATCATTAAATTCACATACTCTCATCATTCTTCACATTGAAACATTTAAACAACACCTAGCATACAATATCAACAACACATTTATTTCTCACACCAAGCTTCATGATAACCACAAATCAAATACAATTACAACAACAATCTCAATATTAACACACAATCCACACAATCAAAACATGCTAGCTAATTCCTACACAACACATATCATACAAGTTATCATAGACATAATGAGAATCCCCTAACCTTACGAGCTACCGAGATGTTCCGAAACTCGCGAGCACACTCCGAATTCGTTCCAATCACGTCCAAACCGAAACTCACAGCCTTCAACACCCTACTTGAATTTCCTGAACCTCAAGTTAGCTTCAAAATCCTCACACAAGCCACCAATTTCCCAAAACTCCATTGATTTCCAACTTTGAGTATTATTGAAGATCCATGAAGATCTTCCCCCTTCTTTTCTTCTTCCTCTACGCCCCCATCTTCTCTCTCCTCGGTTCCCCTCCTTTCCTTCCTCTCTCCGTTCCCTGCGTTCCTCTCTCTCTCTCTCAAGCCATGCGACCCATTTGGAAGAGGATCAAAGGTATTTACTTGCTCGGGTTTTATTTGCGGTTCGGGTCGCAAATACACGAGTAAAAGCAGACCACGGTTGAAGGAGCAGAGGTCGGATTCGTAATCGGCAAAATCCGGAGTGGGAAGGTGAACTTTGGGGTTTGGTCGTGGAGGAGGAGGAGAACGCGTGGAAGGGAAAGGAGCAGCGGAGGTTTTCTTTTGTTTCGGTTCCTCTCGCTGCGTCGCGGGGAAGAAGAAGGAAAGAATGGGCGGCGATTCGGTCCATTCATTTGGAAACGAAAGGGTGTAGGCATCGAGGGAGGGGTTGTATGCGAGTAAAAGAGTAGAATTCACCCCTAAATCATTTTAAAACCCCCAATTTTCCTACAACTCTTATTTTAATACCTCAATAGCTTAAAATAGTGTTCTAAGGAATTAATATCTCAAACACTAATATTTTATAAAGACAAAATGAATAAGTATAAATATGAATAACACTCATATATCACAATTAGCTTATAAAAATACATTTAAATATAAAAATATATTTATTCAACTAATTTAATGGCTCACCCACACAATAAATCAAAATAATGCAATCTTATCAAATCAACTTTAAATAATTTCTAATAAAATTTGGGACGTTACACGTGGTGACTAGTCGAGGACAGTAAGCGTAAGGTAAGACGAGACGAGAGAAGTAGTGGGACTAGACGAGATCCTAGGCGTGAGGTTCCAGGAAGAGGTGGAGAACTTTACGAGTGGAATGCCAAGTGAGGTGCCACCGAGTTGAGTATTGGTGACGAGCGAGCATACCGAGAAGAGTGAAGGTGCCTAGGTGACTAAGAGTACCGAGGTGACCTATTTTTGACGCATAACAACAGTAGAGTCATTGGCGCCACCGTGAGTGACGTTTAACGTCAAGAGTCGTTTAAGGGACCAATTGGCATAGTCCAGTTTAGTCCCTATGTGATGGCTCAGTCCTAGGCGTTGTGAGGCCTTCGTAGTGATGGAGTGGCTCACTACCCGAGCCCGAGGTGCTGTGAGTGGGCGAATAGCATTTGTGCTATGGTGGTTGTCTAAGAGGACTAGGCAACGTAAGGCGACGGTGCGGTTTGCTGAGAGAGTTGTTTGTTACGAGTGAATGCATTTGTTCATTGAGTCTCATGAATTCATATGCATCGGCGACGGTTATAGACTTCGGTCTCGAGTCACGAAAGACTTCGGTCTGAGTATCACTAGCGACGGATATGCCTGAGTGGCTTAAAAGAGATGGATCCTCATGCATTATACCCTGGAGTTTGGGTTGCATTGCATTGCACGCATATACTCATGCACATTGGTGTCTTTGATGATTAGGAGTTGGTGTGCCTTAACATGGTGTGTTGTGTGGTTGGTTGAGTCGGAGTGTTGCTAGTTGTCTTTCTCTAGCATAATGTTTATCATACATTTTATTATTTATGAAAAGAGACTCACCCTACTGCTTTCTATGTTGCTTCTTATGTCGGCAACGTGCAGGTGATCCTGAGTGAAGGTCCTTCCTTTCCTCAGTCTTGTTGTGGCGTCTTGCTCTGTGACGTCGAACTGGGAAGCCGGGTAGTCTATTAGTTGTTTAAGAATTAGTGTTGAACTGTAATAGATTGATGTATTAGAATTTGAGGGTTCGCCCTATTTAAGTCGTGCTATGTATCACGCAATTATATTTTATTAATGAAAAGTATTATTGGCTAAGTGAAAGTGATGTTTGATGAACGTAGCATTCCCTTGAGGATGTATCTTTGAAAAGAAAAACAATTTTTGAACTCTGATTTTATAAATTAAAGTATTAAGAGTAAGGGGGTGTTACACATAACGAATCGGTGCAATGCTTAAGATAAACTAATTCGGAATCGCCAAATAAACAAATAACAAAAGATAAATATTTGATAGGCAGAAAAGGATGGCACTCTAAATTGTTCATACAGGTCGAGAGTGGTCCCGGACAAAGCCAATGTCACAATCAAAATTATAAATTACATAAGATTAAAAGTACAATGACCTACAGATCAACAAGAGTCTCGGGCTTGTCGGGGTCTCGACCTCGGCTGCATCAATAACCACAGTGTTGGTAAGAGCGGTAGAGCGCTCAAAGATAATGTCGGCTTCATCCAAAGGAGGTTCGGGCTTCGGCCTGACTATCTTGCCCTCCCGAACCCGATATCCGAACTGCAGCAAGTCAAAGTTGAAATCAGGATCGACCACGACCATCATTTCCATGCAGTGCTTGAAACCAAACTTGGCAGCTTCAATAACTTGCTTCCAACCTCATCTTTCCCTTTCTACATCTTCTCTAGCTCAACCAGGCTCGCCTCATTCTCATCATCGATCTACTTCATCTTCACCTCAAAATCAGACAGTTGTTTTTCAAGGATGGGCATTTGAACGGCGACCCTCTTCGCCTCTGTTAACTTGAGCTTCAGATCGGCCATATCCTCATCCGTCGAGGCCAGGGAGTTCAGCTTAGCATGCAAGTCCCAATTTTCTTCCTTGAGCTCTGGAAGTTTTTTATCCCGACAATATATCAATTTGTCGAATCTATCTAATAATTCACCATCAAGCCAAAGTTTTTGAGCTTCAAGTTCATACAGCTTACCTTGAAGTTGGGCAACCGAAGCATCGGAGTTTGCCCACTCGAATGCAAGTCTGGAAATCAGCCAAGGAAAGCTCTTCCTCTCTGACATTTGTTTTTTGTTTTTTCGGGGGATCGAGGCTATCCTGGGTCAGATTATTTCTCTTCTGGCCTTGTGAAGGTTGACCCTTTGCATTGTTGCCGTCTGTAGGAGTTTGAACCTTCTCCTTCGGAGGAGCACTCTTGGAAACTTTTGGGGTTTTCCTTTGATTCGCGGCACTCATGCTAGGAGTCGAAGTCAAAGGATTGGGCCTGACCACAGTCAAGTAAACTCCGGACTCACGGAGGTAGAAGTCAAAATCGAATTGATCCGCCATAGAATTTGCTTATGACACAAAAAGGTCATATAATGACAAGTAATTGGCACTAAAACAAATCTAGAGATTCGGCCTCCGCCTTGATCACCGAGGCACACTCGATTTTCCGACCAGCCTTAGCTAACTCCTCACCCCACTTGACAAGCAAGTTATAAGAGACGAAGTCCTCCCCCTTCAAGGATTCCGGCTTCACAGAGTAGAGGTTACAATCTCAGGCAAAATGGACTTCGGTCCACGAGAAGGGAAAATGTCGCCTCAAAAGGCGACCGCCCTCAAAGTCCGCAATAGAACATTTTGCCTCTCGATTCAATGCCTCTACGTAGAAAAAGACGGACTTGAACCCCTTGTTGGAATCGGTGACTGGAAAAAAATAAGATGGACCTCACGCACTACGAAAACCAACATGGTTCTGCCACCTATCTGAATCCTGCTTCGGCCTCCGAAACACGTCGAAAAGGGCGAAAAGAACTCGGACAGAAGGAGATCGCCCCATGTACTCCATTATGAGCTCAAAGGTTCTGACATAACCCCAAGCATTTGGGGCCATCAACTTCCCATAAAAAAGGAAGCCTATATGTCAAGAAGTTTGGTGCATATAGCGAGATCATCAACAAACTCTAGCCTCCACTATTGCCTCTCGGGCGCAACAATGTACTTTCTGAAGGAAGATAGAGGCACATACTTTTTAAACTTGGCCTTGGCATCGAGGACTTTTGTCGAAACCCAATTGTATAACTCTGGGACATCTGAATCTTCCTTGGCCTCGGCGTTTTCTACAGAATTCTCCGCCTGAAACGACCCTGGTATCATCTATCTCAAGAACCTGCGTGGCAGTATTCTCTGTCGAGTTCGAAGCCTCTACTTCGTCGATGAACCTTCCTGATGGTGATGCTTGGGGAGAGGAGTATAAAGGTTGGCTACCCTCAGGGGCCGGTTCCATCCCGCCGTCTAACATCCTTAAACGTGGTTTATTCACTTGCAAGGGGAGGGCGCCGACGTCAATAAGACAAACTAATGCAAGTCTGACTCTGACCTAGTGCGGGTCAAGGCGATCCTCTTTCCCCAAGAAACAGGGCGTAGGAAACCGCTGATAGGGAAGCACTGACCTCGGCCGCACTCCTTCAAGAAAACAAGGATCGGAAGTTCAAATAACAGAGCAGATTGGAAAACTAAGCTCGTCTCGAAGATGTAGTTGGTTCGGAAAGAAGATTGACACCGGGCCAATGAACACCAGACTCAAATTGAAGAGAAACCTAGAAAACACGGGCATGCAAAGGAGGCAGACGTCGACACTTTGGTCGGAGAATAAAATTTGGACTTCAGGTCACCGGAGTCAAAAGGAACGCTAAGTCACTCACAGTTCAGGAAGTGAAGAGTGAACCCTTCACACGCAGTTATATAGGCTCCCAGAGGTCGGATTATGAACCGACGTGTCCCATCAATTCGTCTCTTCAACGCACAAGCGTTGGGAACTGCACCATAATAATGACAATCAACCTTGGTTCCCCAAACGCCGCATCAGTTATCTCAAACGTCACATCAACCAACCTGCTCCTGACTAGATGACACGTGTCGCGTCATCAGATCCAGTCATCCCCGTTGTAACACCTAGCAGCTCAAATCGAGGTCGACCTCGCCCTCCGTGGTCGACCTCGACATGGGGGGCCATTGTTCTGGACTAGGCCTGGCCTTAACTCAACATTGGGCCCAACCCAATTCGGCCTTGGTTTCAGTCGAAATGGCTCCTCCTAGGGAAGGATACCTCTAAACGGTCTAGATGGAAGCGGCCAAATTTGACGGTTCGGAGGCAACATCCACATCTATAAATAAAGGCTGCAACCATCCAAGATTAGGTATGTTCTCATTTCTTGCACACCTCTCCACTTCCCTTGCTGACTTAAGCATCAGGGTGTTTGCAGAGGTACCACCACTGCAAAGACCTCAACCTTGGCGGACCTCTTTTGATCCGAGCCACCACGAATCCATCTGAGACACCACAACTACTTATCCTGGGACGGATCTCCTTGCCAACCCAGGTACGAACATATGTATATATTAGTTTAATATTTGAGGTACTCTATTAGATCTATTTGAGGTATTCTATGAGACTTATTTTCTTATTGATATCAAAATAAATTAATATTATTAGTTTTGGTCTCATTATTCCTCTTGATAAAAGTTTTTGCGTTATTTGACATCAAATAATCTAATTTTATTTTACAACTGTTTAATCAATTATAGTAATTATTAATAGTGAGTTTTCATTCACAAATAAACTTCTAGTACAAAATTTTGTCAAAAAAAAACTTCTAGTACAAAAAAATCACTAATAAACTTATTATTCAAGTGTCCCAACGGTTTGTTGGTGAGTGACATGGGGGGCATGTGGTCTTGTTTTTTATAGGCAATGTTAGTGGGGGTAAGGGAATGTTAGTTTCCGGGATTTGAACTCAAGACCTCTTTCTTGTACTCATTTAGTTTACTCATACGGTATCCCTTATCTGGCCAACTGAGCTACCTTCTTGAGATAGACATGTAGTCGTTGATCCTGAGTTTGAATTCGAGAATGATTGCGTAATATTTATTTGTGATTTCGTTTAGCCGACAAAATAAACTCATTTTTTTAGGTACAATAATAACAAATTTTTTATTATTGTTTTGGAATACCAGTTCCAAAGAGCCGCTCAAATATAGGCGTTAAGTTCAATATGACAATTTCATTATCTTCCCTTAAATGTGAATAAGTTAATTTAATTAATTGTAGTAAAAACTTACATTAAAATATAAGTATACAAGAAACTTATTCAATTTGAAACATACTTTTGAATATTATGTTTCAAATTAAAGGTTGCTACAGTTGTAGGAATCCCATCAACAAATTTAATTTAGATCACTATTTAAACTCATATTCGAAGAACATTTTTATCCAACTATAGTTAAGATACAACACATCATTTAAAAAATTATGGAAAGACTTTGTGTTTCTCTTATTTTGGCGACGTTCTTTTTTACTACCACATTTGCTACAGTTACAATCACAGATGCTGAGAAAAGTTATTTAAATGAATGTGCACAAGTAATGGGAGAATCTTGTGGAAAACCAGTGTATGAGAAAGT
Source organism: Oxytropis ochrocephala (assembly GCA_020916435.1). Lineage (NCBI taxonomy): Eukaryota > Viridiplantae > Streptophyta > Magnoliopsida > Fabales > Fabaceae > Oxytropis > Oxytropis ochrocephala. Next base: position 51,882,628 of record CM037088.1, read on the forward strand.
TTTTGGCAATAACTATAACCCAACTTCAAATCGTTGTTGTTTTAAACTTATTCAAACAGGTTATTATTGCCATACCAAACTAATATTATTGGTTCTCAAATCCGACCCAGATCTCAAAAATGAAGATTGGATCCAAATTTTGAACAAGGGTGATGATATTTATAGACAGTGTGATCAAGCTACCAAACCTGAAAGTTCCACATTTTTTACTAAGTGCATGGAACAAATAGGCTATGATTGTGGAGAAGAAATAGTTGACAATCTAACACGTGATGAAAATGTGTCTAACCAATGTTGTGAGAAGCTTGTGAACATGGGTAATAAATGTCATATCAACATGGTAAAGTTATTGATTCGTACACCAGAGATGAAGAATTTCGATCCTATTCATCTTCTGAGTAAGAGCAAGAGAATTTTTGATCAGTGTAAAAATGTGTATCAAGATAATTAACTTTTAGTGAGGATATCTTAGATTTAATATAAGGTGCCCAAATGCATATTTATTGCATATTTTTAATTGCATCGTTTTCAAATTCAAAACTTGTTGCAAGTATGGTCATAGTCAAGCTTTTGTAAAAGATCATACAGGCCAATTCTTCCAAGGAGTGGTTGTTTACATTTTACTGATTGGTGTGTTGAATGGAATATTTAGCGAGCGCCGTAAATGTATAGTCATTGTACGAACTCGAGGACCAATGGTGTGGTACCACCTGTCCCTAAAAATGCGGGTAGTACGAGTGCAGGTGGTTGTACTTGCGTACATCGTCGAACAATCTCAGGCATGATCATGACAAATGGTCTTTCTCGTCATTAGTTGGCTTCGTCCTTCAGTGACCAAGTCCTCCTCTCGTATTAGGGATGACAAAACGGGTTTGGCCCGCGAGAAGCCGCCACCACCGGCCGCCAAAAAGGCGGCACGGGATATTGGGATATTGGACCATGAGCGTCGCCCCAAAAAAAAACCCGCAGCTAAAAAGAATGATGGGTCGGGTCGGCTCACACGGCCACCGCTTTTTTAAAAAAACTTCCTTCATTGATCATTCAGATCAATCATTTTTATTTAAATAAATTCAACAAAATTCATTCCATTTCCGGATGTCCACTCCCGTGAGTCCACTGACCACTATCCATTCCACCCACTCCCAAAAAAGTTCATTTATTTGACCAAAAAACAAATTCCTTTAGGGTTTCACACTTCCACAGTTTCACTCGCATTTCTCACCACCAGACACTAGTGACCAGCACTAGCCTTCCCTCATCTCGATTCTCCCTCTCTTCTCTGTACTACTCTCTATTTTTGCTGCTCTCATTTTCATCTCTCAACAAGAGGATCCGATTCAACCTCCTCACTCTGATCATCTAATCGGTGCTAATCTGATTCAAACTGTAAGTTTCCTGCTTCTCATGTCTTAACTTATTTTTTTTTGTTGTTGAAATTCGATTTTTCTCCACCTGATATATATGGTTTTGTTGTGGATTTTTTCCCACCTGATATTCGATTTTAAATCCTGGATAATATTGGATCAAACATCTTTCTACCAACCATATTTATTTCATTGTTTTATGATGTAGATGGAAATGATGATGACAATGAAGATGAAAAAGAGGGTCCAAGTGGTTCTAAGTGGGCATCTAATGTTATTGACATTGAAGATTAGAATTTAGATGTTTCACTCTTGTTTTGTTAGACGATGTTATGTTTTGTTAGCCAATATTATGTAAGTTGAATCTCTAGACTTTGAGGTTGTACTTATTATGCTTTTTTGATTCTTAAAAATATTTATTTTGGTTGCTTGATGGTTAATCCCTAGTTATCAAGCAATCAAAATACTTATTTTGGTTGCTTTAAGTTTAAGATCGAATTATGGATTTGGACCTTTTGGTTGATGGTTCTAGCCTTCTAGGTGATATTTCTTAATGGTTAATCCTAGTAATTCCAATGCTATTATTGTTTTATACTTTTAGTTGCTATATAGTTAATCCTAGTAATTCCAATGCTATTATTGTTTTATACTTTTATTTTGAATATATAATGAGTTTTTAAAGTAAAAATTTGTTAAAAATGTTTTATAAAAAATCTATTTTAAAAAGCAAGTGAAAAATCTTATTGAAATTGAAATGTTAAAAATATATAAGTTTTTTGTTCAAAAACTTTGAAAAAAAAAAATTCAGGCGGGCCGGACCGCCAACCCGCCAGCCCATCACTTAGCGTGTCGGGCCAGTCTTTTGAACTCGCTGTTTTTGGCGAGCCAACTCGCCTCGCCCCCATTTTTAGCGGGCCGAAGACAAAATGGGTCAGGTTGGGCCGGCCCGGCCTGTTTTGCCATCCCTATCTGGTATAGACTCCATCAAGCATGGAGCGCGAAGGTCGATATTGTTATTACTCCTTTAGGTGTGACCAACCAGTCTCCTCTAGCCGAAGGGTGATAATGCATTTAATAGTACAACGGTGGTCTATGAGGACCAAATTTAGGTTAGTGAGTCAATAATTCACGGAGAAGGTCGTATTAAAACGACATTCTTTCAAAAATGTTAACCTTTAATTAATTCTGCAGAGAAAAAGTAAAGTTTAAAAAATCTATCTGACCATTTTATTATGAATTAAAACAATAAATCTTAAAAAAATAGCTTATTTAATAAAAGTTGTATGTATATGCTTGACGGGGGTGGGCCTTCTATCTATGTGTAATAATTAAATGACATGACCAATGGAGGACCAAATTGAAACAAAAAAGAAACATAGGGGACCAATTGAAACAAACACAAAACATCAATCACTCTCCATCTTCTTCCTCCTTTCATCATCTTCTTTTCCGGCAACCACCACTACCTCCAGAGGTAGTAGTGGCGGTCGGAAAAGAAGAAGATGAAGAAGGAGGAAGAAGATGAGAGTGATTGATGTTTTGTGTTTGTTTCAATTTGGTCCCCTATGTTTCTTTTTTGTTTCAATTTGGTCCTCCATTGGCCATGTCATTTAATTATTACACGTCAAATGGACGTCACGTCAGTAGTTAACTGTCAGCATGGCATCCGTTAAGGTGATGGATGGAAAATTACAAAAAATGACCAAATTAACACAAAAATGAAACATGAGGACCAAAACGAAAAAAAAGAGAAAGCGACCAAAAATGAAATCACGCCAAAGATAAAGACCAAAATGAAGAATTTAACCAAAAATATATGTATGTTGGTTGTTTTAATTAGTATTTATTTAATTTATTTAATATTTATAAGAAATTAGCTTCTTTTTTTTTTGCATCAAATTGTATTCATTCGTTGATGCAACTGGTAAGGTCCGAATTGAACAAATACAAGCAATAACAAGTGGCATGGGTTGAGCCTAGAGCTGTCAAAACAGCCCCACCCCACTAGCCCACCCCACTAGCCCACTTGTTTAAGCCCCTAAATTTTAAGCCCTAAATTATATGGACACTTTTAAACCCCAGCCCATATTTTAAAATATATTGTGGGTTAGGGCCTAAATTATGTGGGTCAGCCCACTAACCCACTTACATACAAAATAACAAAATAAAGGATCTCACTGTTCTCACTCTCACTTCTCACGGTTCTCAGTGTCCGACTCACTCTCACGACTCACTCTCACTTCTCATGATTCTCACCTTTCCAATTATATATCCAACCAAAAAAATGCATTATATGAACAAGATCCATACCCAAAATCAATTATGTCAGACTCTTTCACTTCAAAATCAAACACAGGTTTGACCAAAAATAAATAAATCAAACACAGGTACATATAGATAGCCTAGGTTTCTAAACTATATTGGCAATTGACCAAACTATACATGATGGTTTTTTATCATCCAAACTATATACATCAAAGATTTTGCTAATTGTTGTACTCTATCATTATCAATCATTCTTAATTCTAACATTTTACATTTCGTTAAAAGGATCCCTAGCAAATCACATCTATGGACTAATATGAATATTTTGCTAATTGTTGTACCGCATTTGCTCGCAAATGGTTCCTTAAGGAACAGAGCTTGGCATATGTGCATGGGAATTTTGGGTTATTATATATAATGATGGATGGTATAAATATTTCCTCCGCAATTTATGATGGCTCGACGTTATGTTTGTGTTGGATTTTTGTTTTTGAATATTGCAACTAAATTTCTTCCCAAGCCCACAAAATTGGAAGGGTCAAAGTTTCATTTTTTGCAAAATAGCGAGAAATCTAGGGCCCATGGTCTGGCCCAAGCCCTCATGGGCTTAATGGGCTTTGGGGCCTTTGTGGGCCTTTGGATAGTGGCCCATTTGGCCCATGGCCCATTTGGCCCTAGGCCCATGTGGGCTTGGGATGGGCCGCCCACGTGGGCCAAAAGCCCGGCGGCTCTAGTTGAGCCCAACACGGGGCGCTAAGGATCCAACCCGATCCAACACAACAAACGACAAATCAACAAAAGTGAAAAACTCGGGTATAGCGAATCTAGCGAACGAAGAGGTCTGCAACAAAGAGAGAAACCTTAACAAATGTAAATATAACTCGAAACCCCATATAACCCTAGATCGATTCAAAAGTGACATCAACATGCATAGCATCATGATCTATAAAGCGACGATGCGGTGAAGGGGCATGAAGACTCAATTGCAAATAAGCTCGCCTTCTCATTAATGACTTATAGTATTTCCTTTTCTCCCTGTCCGGTAAAGCTACACAACGTCTAAGATTGAATGGTAGGCTAGATAGGAGCTTATAAATAAAACCCATAAAACAAGAAGTGTATCTAAAACATAATAGGCTCAAATGTACTTTTAGTCCTTTAAGTTATTCATTTGATTTGCTTTCATCCTTTAAGTTTTTTTCTTAGCTTGGTCCCTCGAGTTTCAAATTTATTACACATAAGTCCTTTTCCACTAATCGATCGACTTAACGGATGTGTATCATATATGTCTTTGATGTGGCACCTATTGAAGTGGAATATATAAATGGCGTGTCATTTTTTTATTTTTTTACTCTCTCAAAAAAAGAACAAGTTAATGATGCGGAACTTATTTTGAGCCGGTTTATTGGGTCCTCTAGGTTTCATCGAAGCACCCAACCACATCAAGCAAGAATTTGACGCCACTATTTGCATCAACCTCACTGTCCATCAACCAAGGAAGAAGGAACATCGATGTATGTGAAAGCACCTCCCATTAGATTCTCCAAAAAAAATGCTATCCCTTGCAACCATAGCGAGCGCCATCGCGCTTTTAACATAACGGTATCAAAACATCGCGAAAGTCATTGAGCCTCTGCGGACTCTATAAAATCAACTATGAAAACTGTCAAGCCACCGTGAGCAACGCTATGCTCCCACTGTCTTCGAAACTCGCCCGCTCCCCAAAAAACCAAAACCCAAGATCTAGTTTCTTTTACAGGTCGCACAAGACACAAGTTAGGCAGAAATAGGGTGGAAGTAAGTTACATAAAGGAGATAGGGGAAGAAAGATGAGCCAGAGAACTGGGAAGAAATGAGAAAATGATGGAGGGAAAGAGAGAGAAGGTGAATAAAACAAAGAGGATCAGGAAAAGGGAGAAGGAGGGGTTGGGGAGAGGTGCGAGGAGGATTGTTAGAGAACATGTAGTAGCAAGTCACTTCTATAGTTAGGTTGTTGCCTTCCCTCTCCCCTCACTGCATCTAAATCGAGTTAGTTAAGATTGTTAGAGTATAGTTAGATTCAGTCAGATGTAGATGTCAAAGTATCTAACTCACTCCAATACTATATATTCGATCCCTCCTTTGTAAATGATTCATTTGAGAAATATTCAGAAAATAGTTAAATTAGTGAATCATAAATCTTCTCTAAAATATAGAGCTTTAACATGGTATCATCTAGTCATGATGATCTTGAGGACAACTCTTCACTGTGAAATGCTTATGCCACCGCTAACGCTACTGCGCAACAATATCCTATGTGTTTCTGTCGTCTCCAATGCGATGGAAAGCTTATTGATTTCTGAGAAACTTCATTCAGATAATTACCTTTTATGGTGGCCTATCATCACTACCAGGTAATTAGCCTATCATCAAGGTGCATAATCTCCACCACTACCTGGTGAATCCTACCATACTGAAAAAATTAAACTCCTCTCCTGGTTGTAGTCCACGATGTCATGCGATATGACTACTCGCGTGATTGGTTCCAAGACATTCTTGCAGCTATGGGACCACATCCACGCCTTATTTCAAGTCCACATGCAAGTGCGCTCGCGATAACTACACATTGAACTTTGCATGACCACGCTCGACATCGTCTCTGTCTCCAAATATCTCCTCAAGATCCAAGGTTTCATTGATTCGTTAAGTGCAACATATGAACCAATCTCATCTCGCGAATACCTAGACATAATTCTTGAGGGATTGACTCAAGAATGTAAGTCTTAAATCTCACTTATCTGTGGACGCGTCGGCCTGATCTCAATCTTCGAAGCGGAGACTCTCCTCCATGGACGTGATGCTCGCGCTGTGTGTGCTTCAACAAGCAAGTCACGCCTTTGCGCCCCTCTCGGTTGCATTGCCACGAGCACAATCCTCTTTCGATGCTTGGCTCACACGTACCTCATGCACCACCTCAAGGTGCTTGTTGATCAAACGGATCGTGGTGGTTGCCAAGGTCGTGGTCGTAGCCGTAGTGGCGTGTAATGCATCTATGCCACAATTTTGGGCACGACGTCTCTATTTGTTTCCATCACTTCAAACACGATTTTAACCCAGAAACTTCAGCAGGAGTGCACCCCTACTCTACATGCACACCTCCCACGCCTTCATCTGCGCGGTCGTTGGCTCCTCTATGTCACGTCCTAGGTATGACAGTTGTGATGTGGAATCACAGGATTCTAATGAGACTCTTCTCAAAGGACCCGTGGGCAGTAATGGACTCTACAAGTTCAAAGACATGTTTATCAAACCTGTTATATCCTCTCCCTTCAGCTTTTTATAGCTCTATTTGTATAGCACTTTTAGCACTCCTTTTGTAAGCACTTCTGTAGCTCTTTCGAACTCCTTTAAAAACTGTGGCATGCTACATTGGGGCATCCACAAAAACTTGTTTTGAAGCATTGTAATATACCATTTGCTGATAAAACCATTAATGATTTCTGAAATTCATGTTGTCTGGGCAAAATCCACAAATTACCTTGTCATTCATCAACTAATATAGTGACAACACCATTTCAACTAGTATTCACAGATTTGTGGGGACTAGCTCCTATGGTTTCCTTCTCAAGATGCTACCATTACATGGCTTTTATGGATTCATTTACACGTTTCACTTGGCTCTACCTTTTGAAGAATAAGTCAGATGATGTGCCAACCTTCCAGATCTTTCACAAAATGGTGGAGACACAATTCTCGTCTAAGATAAAAGCAGTGCAATGTGATTGGGTTGGTGAGTTCAGACCACTCACCAATCTATTTCAGCAACAACGCATAATTCACAGGGTTATCTATCCCCATACCCACCATCAGAGTGGTATGGTGGAAAGGAAACACGGACAAATCACGGAAACCGGTATCACCCTTTCCATATTGAGACCATGTATTCCAAGCTAGTGTATATCAGATTAATTGCTTCCTACAACACAAAAGGGATAAAATTGTTTATCTTCTGATGGAAGAAACTATACATCTAAAGATGCATGTCATCTTCAATGAGCACAACTTCCCATACAAGCACCTATTCCACTTAAACCAAACACCAGCACTTCAGCACCTCAAATCTCACCAAGCATACCTATTGTACCCAATTATCTATCCCTTGCAATCACTCTCTCACCACCTTCTGGTTTCCTCCCTTATTTCCTACACCTAATAACAAACCATCTCCCTCGCTAGGTTCTACTCCAACACCTCCTCTGCATCACATTCACGTACCTCAGACCTGCCTCCTCAACAGGCCCTACATTCCCCTTCACCAGAACTACCTCTCGCACCATCAGCTCCCACCAGACCCTAGACACTCACCCCATGAAAATTAGAGTCAAGGATGTAATTGTTTTCCCTCGAGTCAACCCAACTCTTCTCCTAGGTCATGTGGAACCCAAGACAGTCAAGCAAGTACACCCTTGCCAATCCCTCCTGGCTCGCATCTATGGAGGATGAATATTATGCCATTCTTCGCAACAACACCTGGTCTCCTATTCCTCTCCCTCCTAATAGAAATCCAATTCGTTGTGGGTTTTTATAGTGAAGGAAATCTAGAATATGGATCCCCTAAGCAAATACAAAGCTCTTCTAGTTGCCAAAGGACTCCACCAAAGATACAGGATTGATTATAAGGAAATTTTGTCACCAGTCAATAAACAAGCCACTGCCCACACCATTCTCACTTTAGCTAGCCATCTCCAAAGTATGGCCTCTTGTTCAACTGGACGTGAACAATGGTTTCTTAAATAGCCTCCTTGAAGTAGTCTACATGGTACAAAACACAAGAGAAGTAGAATGAGGGTTGAAGTTGGTTACTGAAAGGAGAGAGGAGAAGAAAGAGGAACCAAAGAACGAGGAATTTTTTTTGAAAATAATGGAGGGAAGAAGCGAGAGAGAGAGGGTGCAGAAAACAAAGAGGATCGGAAGAAGGAAGAAGGCGGGGTTGGGGAAAGGTTTGAGGAGGATAAACATCAGTAAAAGAAGGGGGAGCTCCGACAATGGCGGGTGGAGCTCCCATCTGGCAATGAAAATTAATTAAGGTTCCTAGAGCAAAGGAAAGGGTTTAAGAGAGAGGAAAGGGTTTCTGTTTTTAGGACTCAACTTTTACCATATTTTGCTTAAATATGTTGTAATAAACTTTCAATTTATTTAGTTTCTACCTCCTTAAGGATGCACCACCAAACCTTATTTATTAGTCTATATACAAATGCACATGATTCCAAAATATCTCATCATACCCAACACAATGGCAAAATTGTATGAACACGATCCTTCTCAGATACAAATCATTTATTCACTAGTGCAAAAAAGGCATTTTGAATCGGTTGTTTGGCACATTTGGAATCGGTTATTTGCCGATTCAAGCAAAAGAGCGATTCTAAAAAGTAGGGCGTTTTTGAATCGGTTATATAACCGATTCATAATGAGTTATTATGAATCGGTTCTGTAAGAACCGATTCATATTGACTTGATAAGGCGCTTAGTCAACACACTTTATGAATCGGTTATATAAAGATAACCGATTCCTATTTTTTTTTTCTCTTTTGCCACTTCCTCCTTGAATCGATACACTTTATGAATCGGTTATATAAAGATAACCGATTCCTATTGTTTTTTTCTCTTTTGCCACTTCCTCCTTGTTTTTTTTTGTAATTTTTTCCACCTATTCACCAATATAATTTCAAGCAATTGACCAATTTACATATAACTCATAATAATTCATAAACTTCCGTTAAACTTAAAAGTACTATAACCACAAACACCAATTCATAAACTTGAAATTCATAAACTTGGAAGTATACAAAATTACACCAACTCATAAACTTCAAAGTTATACAAAATTCCACCAATTCATACTTAAAAGTAGGTGCATGTTTCTTTCAAATCATAACAAAATACTTCTATCAAACTTGTTAGTCAATCAATGACTTCCCACCGGACGAATCTTCATATAGAATTCCGCCTAACGCTTGCGGGCCTCTAAAATTTCCTCATGAGTGTATGCTTTTGTGTTATCAAATACCTACAAATGTCCATACAAAAACTCAAAGACAATGATGAACTAAAAAAGACACATACACCAGCCAATACCATGTTGCAACACCAACATAAAAAAATAAGTCTTCACAAAACATACCTTGAGGGTGGAAGAATTGGGACCCACAAGATGCTGTCTTCTTTTTACAAATCGTTCCTGCAGCAAAAATGCAATTGAAGCTTTAATACTAATTCCTGTAAGTCCATTCCCAATGCATGCTTTTTCTCTCAACTAAATTTTAATATATTTGAATTCTTATTTAGTAAATAAAAATATTTGAATGGGTATATCAACTGAGTTCATGTTCTAGAACAATATCTCAAATATTCAGGCTCATTAGTGCTACACCCAATTAGGAGGCCTATTCATGCATTTCCGAGAGCCACGTGATTCTTTCCATCCAGACAAGACTAACAAATGGAGGATAACAAACTAATCCATTCCTAAAAAGTAAAAACGACTAACTGAACTTATCGCACCATGTTATAAAAGTTAGTTTTTACATAGTCCAAGTAAGTTCTCATTCCATAAATTCTCTGTTATAAAATACACTCTAACTTGAGTTTCAAAGTCATTGCAGGTGGCCACAACCCTTTGCTTCAGAGACCTGGTCAACATTTGCTTTAATACTAGCACTATCCATTCGCCATCATCCTTTAATGATCAAAGATGATGACAAATGTATAGTGTTACTAATTCAAAGTATTTACTACAGTTACCATTTCTAAGTATCAATTTTGGTGTTGACCGCTTTGTGTTGCTGCTGGGGATTATTTACTACGGTTACCATTTCTAAGTATTTAAGGAACATTTGAGATCCTCCTCTTGGAAGGAATTTACCATGCTGGAATTGTAGTTGTAGAATCTGAAGGTCTCCAATTCAATAAATGAGAGTTTGACAGAGACAATGATATTCTAAGATAACACAAAAGTAAAAGCATTGACAGAGGAAGAAGAGGGGACAAGAGAAAATCACACAAGTAAGAACCAAAAAGAAGAATATACAGAAGTATGTTAGACCATTCTAAATGACTGAAGAAGGATCTAGAAAATCCAAGTAAACAAATCAGATGAGAGCAGATACCCAACAATACACTATTGAATTGAGAAACAGATAGTGTGCAGCTCAAAATAAATAAAGCATCGAGTCAAACCACATTACAAGCGATGATATTTTGGTGAAGCTTGTCACCGAGATCAATAAAGTGTTGTATCTTGCTTTATCAAAAGTTAAACCTCTTAATACATATGGACGAATCAGAGATGTCTACAATGAGATCAAAAAGAATCACAAAATCAAAACCCAATACATGATTTCTATTATAATTAGTATTAATACTATGATATAAATATGTGCATGTGTAGACCTATCAAGCAAATAGTTACGCTATAGCGGCGAAAAGAGGTCTAGTACCTCCACCAAACATCAAAAATTTGCAAAAAGCTAAAAAGCATGTTAAAAGTAAACCTCCACGATAAGAATGCATGTAAATAAAAACATAACAATAGTACTAGATTCATGTTATGAGTTCTATATCGAGATACAACTATACTAGAATAAGCAGAAAAGCTTCATATTAAGACAGTTTCACCTATCGGCAATTGCCAAAACTATTCCGATAATAAAAGCATGATAAGGTTTGAATGTTTATTGCCAAAACTTTTACTGATATTTTAGTATGAAATCGTCTTAGTGATAACTCTTTGCATCAAACCACTAAGTTTTGTCATGTTTCTGATAATAATCATAAAGGATTTGCATCAAACCAACAAGAACATAAACTATTTTACTATACTTTGTAAAAGCATCCAATTTAAATGTAATCCACATCCTTTGAAGATGGAAGCGAAATCCATGCCAATTAAACACTACAGAAACGAAAAATCTTATATCAAGTGAAAGGTCATTACAAAAAGTTTCTTAAAATCATGCATGAATGCCTAAGAGGTCATACACAAAAATGGAAAAGAATAATTCCAATTCACAATTAAGGAAAATTAATGCCTAACTTTGTTGATGAGCTGTTGTAGACAAGTTGCGAGAGAATCCCAGCGCACAAAGGGAACTCAACGCCTCTCCTCTCAAGCCAAAAGTAGTCGAGACTGAAGATCATGAAACTCCGATAACTTTGAAGTATGATACTTGAGTCCAAGAACCTAAATTCACTTCCCCAAAGAAACATTAATAAATTTAACTCTAATACTAATTTTTGGGTTTTGAAGTTTGGTAAAGACTAAAGAGTATACCTTGAAATTGTTAGGGAAATGCCGCATCCGTTATCGATGACTGAAACGATTCTTCTCGCCAAATCTTTGAGAGAGATTTACGATCTTTCGTGGCAGCGGCGTCTAAGTATTTCGACGAGTTCCTTAACTGCGGAGGGGAGGTCGAGGATTACTTGACCAGCGCAGATTCTGTGAACGATTCCCTTAGCGATGGGTTGTTTAGGGAGGCGCTGCACTGGTTAGAGCGGAATAGGGTTTTGGGGTGAGATTGAGCGTGTTACTGAAAAAGAAGAGTGTGAGAAAGGGAGAGTCGTGAAAGTGAGAAAGGGAGAGTGTGAGCGCGAGAAAGCCCGCGTGAAACTTTTAGCCTTTTTTTTGATAAAATACTTTACGAATCGGTTATGTATAAAAGACCGATTCCAAAGGTCTATCTCCAGATACATTATGAATCGGTTCCTTAAATAACCGATTCCATATGTGTCAAAAATCTCTAAAACTTCCGTTTAATTGCAAAATTGCCACCGTGTATGCATTTGGAATCGGTTCCTTAAACAACCGACTCCTAATAGTGCTTCTTAAAGCAGATTTTGTACTAGTGATTGATCAAAGTATCCCTCATATTAGATCGATCAAAATTGCCCTCGGATTAGATTCTACACCGAATTCCCATTGCAATGGGATTCATGTAAAGTACCCCCCTAGGCACTACCTAAGACACGCCGCCCTTTTATTGCATATAAGCCCAGCCTCAACGTACAATAACTTGTCGAAAGTTCTCTGTTAGTCGGCATCGATGCTTCATGAAGTGCATTACCATGTGTTAGTCATCACGACTAGAGCACTCGCGCACCTTAGTATCTTCAAAACTATTAACCCTAATTCAAAACCCCATCTGTTTAGAAACCTACCATACTTGTACAAAATCTCACTGGAACTCCTAAGATTCATTTTACTTGAGAACTTTCTATTATTTTCAAATGCCAGTTTTCATTTGAAACTGCTCAATTTTCTTAAACTCGATTCTTTGAAAAATATTCCTATTAGTTCAGATAAAGAGTTTACATCAGAAACTAAGCTTAGGTCTTCGTTTACAAATACAACTCGTAAATATCGTACAACATGCATCAATTAATACAACTCTTATTTTCAATTTTCATTCGCAATTTATTAATGTTTCCGGTAGTTCCTTAGCTGTGAACAATCAACCGCTCAATCCTAGCTTGAAATCCATAACTAAAAGACAGAGTTCCACATGTATCTGTTGTTAATAGCTATTAGTCGATTACATTGATAAATAAAAAATGTTTTATGGTTTCTATCAAAGAAGTTATCACAAAATTTAATGTATATTAAATACAATAATAGTTAACTCATATTTCATAAATCAAAATAAGTTTTGATTTCTTTTTTTAATTTTGATTCTAAAATTCACTATAACATATTTCCTCCGTTGTATATTACCGACATTAAGCTAAAAAAAGTTGTTTAATTATCGAAGCAACAAAGGGCATATATATTTTTCCTTCAAAAAAAAGGGCATATATATTTAGAACATATGAGATAATTATCATGAATTCTAGATTATTAATTACCTTTTTAATTAGTCTCTGTTCTTAAACATGTCAAATCAAATAGGATGAAAGTAGTAAATGTTTATTAATGGCTTTCCTGATGAATTTATCAAAAAGTTACATTGCTCAGTTAAATGTAAACAACCACTCTGTGGAAGAATTAAATAACTTGGCGTGTTTAATGTGTTACAACAACTCTTTGATCATGACACCAATTAGAAGAAGGTTTAAATATTTATAAGCAATTGGGTTCTTATTTATCGTGTTTTACATTGCTCAAACATTTTCTTTCCCTTATTCAGAATCTGAATTGCATCGACATTCTTCATCTCTCGGGTGCGAATCAAAGCCTTTGCCATATTGATATGACATTTTTTACCCGTTTTTACAAGCTTGTCACAGCAATTCTTTGACACCCTTTTGTCATCGACTAGATTGTTAACAACTTCTTCTCCACAACTATATCCAATTTCTTCCATGCACTTAGTCAAATAAGTAGTGCTTTCAGCTTTGGTAACATAATCACACTGCTGATAAATATCATCACTCCTGTCCAAAATTTGGATCCAATCTTCATTTTTGAACTCTGAGTCAGTTTTGAGAACATATAATACTAGTTTTGTATGGCAATAATATCCTGTCTGCATAAGTTTATAACAACAAGGCTCGGAAATTATGGTATTGTTAACGCCAAATACTTTCTCATACAATGGTTTTCCACATGTTTCTCCAATAACTTCTTCACAGTCATTCAAATAATTTTTCTCAGAATCTGGGATTTTAGTAGCAAATATGGTTGTAAAAAAGAACATCACCAAAGTAAGTGAAACACCTAGTCTTTCCATATTCTTTTTGAATAGATGGGTTGTAGTATAAATTTATGTTAACTCGTTGGATTGAAATGTTTATCGGGACATGAGTTTATATAGTATTCTAAATTAAATTTGCTGATTCAAAACAACTATAGCAACATTTAATTATGCATTTAATTTGAAACATAATAATAATAATATTTAGTAATATGTTGCAGATTGAAGAAGTTTCTTTTGGAGGTCCGAAAGTTAGAGTTTGAATTGATGATCAGTTAGGTTAGAAAACAAACTTATTGTCAAAAAAAGAAAGAAAGACAATTTAGGCCATTTAAAGGAAGATGAACGCAACATGTTTTGTTATGAGGAATAATGAATGGGTTTTGGGTCAGGGGGGTTTTGAAGAGGCTTCCCCCCTTTCCTATTTTTTCATTGTAAGGGCTGTGCACCCTTTGTGCCATTTTCAATGAAAATTTTGATTATCTAAAAAAAATAAAAAAAACTTAATTTACTTTCATATGAATAAGAAAAAATATTTTATAGTAATAATACTAAAAAATAATAATTTTTATTCGCGGTTTAAATGCTTCGTTTGGATGAAGCAATTTTTAGGGGTAATCTAATTTTTTGGGGTAATTTAAATATTTTAGTTCAAAATTTCGATGTAAAATATTTCAAACCCCTCCAAAAATTATATTTCTCTAAAAAAGCTTCATCCAAACACATAGTGCTTTTGGACCAGAGGATTTTGTTTTACCTTACTAGAAAAATATTTTTTTTTCTAAGAATTTGGAAAAGAAAATATTATAGTCTACACAGGAAAAATTATCAACTCTCAGAGGAATATGACATTAGTCGAATATGGAGCGCAATCAAACAAGAGTTAGTTGAGCTAGAAGCATCCGAGAAAGAGTTAGCCGAGAGTAGAAAAAGTAGGACCGGCCTACTTGCTTTAAAAGGGAACCAATTCCCTTCATCAAGTTCTTTCATAATCATATGAGTGAGCTTGTCAATACCCAGAAGAAAAAGGTAAGGAGATATGGGATCGACTTTCATTCCACATCACATTGGTCTGGAAACTAATCACACAATGCATAACAAAACTAATGAGATGGCTCGACAGGCCCACCTCTCTAATGAAGGTCCACCTCAAACGATCATATGTTTTGGCAAGACCAATCTTGATTGCAAAAAACCCTGTCTTGCCACACATCTTGTGCTTGCTATGGACAAGCTCTATGGCAGTAATGATATCCTCGTCAATTATTCTTGTAGGGACAAAATAAAACTTATAAGCAGAGAATTTTTTTGAATTAGAGTCTTAAACCTAATAATAGCAATCTCTGTGAGGACCCGGCAACAAACATTGCATAAGGAGAGACCTGAATTTGGTAACAAACTCATATTTCTCCACCTTACGAATGAAACAAATGTCAGTGGTATTAATCCTACCAATATCATCAGGATGCTGCCACATGTTTCTCCCGTGATCAAAGAAAGAAGGAGAGATATTACATATATTAGCTTGATAGAAACCATCTTGGGAACCATCAGAACTATGTTACTTCCAAGGAGCCATATCAAAAAGAGCCTTTCTATAACATAGTCCTGATTGCTAAGAGCCGAGAACTTATACTTAGTGAAAATATAATTAATGTCATCCATATTCTCTTTAAACAAAAAAATGAAATAAGAGGAGACCATAGCCTTAATATCATCAACATTATCATTAAAATGACCATCATCACCCTAACATAACAATATTATTTCTTTTCTTTCTATCACCATCTTGAAGCCATTCGGTTCTAGATCTTTGAACCCATAGAAACTCCTCCTTATGAAGAATATCAGCTATAACTCCAACTGAAGCTCTTTCTCAAGATTAACGAGAAAAAGGGTTCATATAATTGGTGCTTTCTTTGAATACCACCTAACTGAGCAAGATTTTTTCTCTTTGGCTTTGATATCACCAAACTTTATCTTCTTCCAGTTAATTAGGTCCATCTCCAACATCTTGAGCTTATCAGGAAGATAATCCCCATCGCCCAACCAATTCAATAAGTTATCATTAAAGGTAGGTGAGTCATCCAAGATAATTCAAACCGAAAAGGTCTCTCCATTCTAACACTACATTTCCCAAGCAAGCCAAAAACAAAGTTTGATGCACTACGCTAGAATGGCTAAAAAAGAGCGCCACCATGAGCAGCGTTTTGTCTTAAAACGCCACCTATACCCAAACACGCTAACCCCATACCCAGCGTTTTTTAAGAAACGCCACCTATACCCAAACACGCTAACCCCATACCCAGCGTTTTTAGCAAATATTCTTGATACCTAGACGCGTTAACCCAAATACCCAGCGCTTTTTAACAAGCGCCGCTTATATATGAACACGCTAACCATATAACCAGCGTTTTTTAGAAACGTTGCGCATCGTATTAACATACCCAGCGCGTTTTAACAAGTGCCGCTTATATATGAACACACTAACCACATAACCAGCGTTTTTTAGAAACGCTGCGCATCATATTAATTTTTTTTTGTGTAGCCCAACGTTTCCCTCACTCTCTCTCTCAGCTTAATTTCCCTCACTCTGCTGCGCGCAGGTTTGTCTCCCTCTCTCTCTCAGCAAAAAACCCAAACCGCGAATCCTCTCAGCTCTAACTCACTCTCAGCGAACCCACAAACCCACAATAACCCCTAACAGCGAATCCTCTCAGCTCTACGTCACTCTCAGCGAACCCACAAACCCACAATAACCCCCAAACCCACAAACCCACAATAACCCCCAAAAACCCACAAACCCACAATAACCCCCAAACCCACATTGCTTGTCTCGTGAATCCTCTCCCTCACTCTCGTGAATCCTCTCCAGCACCCATAGTCCTCATTGCTTGTCTTCATCTTCTGTCAAAGGTTAGTTCTCTATTTTGTTTTTTGTTTTTTAGGTTTTTTGTTAGGTTAGAGATGAATGTACGTAGTTTGATTGGAGAGGAATATGTTGAATGTGCGAAAAAAAATTTGATAGGAGAGGAATATGTTGAATGTAGTTGAATGTGTTTGATATTTGTAAAATTAGTTGAATGTGTTTGATAGGAGAGAAATTGTTTTCAAACCATCAGGTTGATAGGAGAGAAATTAGGTGTCTCTTTTAATATGTTCATTTTCATCTACATTAGTAAAATCAAATATGCCTAAATCGAATATGCCTAAATCGAATATGCGAATTGTTTGTATGAAGAATTAGGTGTATAGGAGAGAAATTAGGTGTCTCTTTTAATATCCTAGCAACATGAAGGTGTTATGACACCTGTTGAGGTGAGCTCTAGTTTCCATGATAACTACAACATCAGGTCTATGAATATCCAAATATGCATGCAGTTCCAATAAAAACAAGAACTAACTAGCAGCCCCTCTACATTGTTTTTACCAGTGGTTAATGGAGTGTAGAAGGATACAAATACTAACACCGAGTTTGGGACGCTTATTTCCTATTGTAAAAACTTTTTATCTACTTTTCAAAGCTTTAAGGTAAGCCATGTTAGGAGACAAGCAAATCGTGTGGCTCACACTTTAGCTAGGGCCTCACAGTTACATGCTAGCTCTAAAGTTTATGATCATATCCCAACCTGTATTGAATCACTTGTTATCAATGAAATGAGATGAGTTTCTCTTTGTCAAAAAAATATATGCTTGTAACACACTCAATATTGCGACATAAGTAGGTAGCTGTTACCAGGGCCCACTACAACAGAATTAGTATATAGGCAACGCTTTTTTTCATCCATGGGCAGCGCTTTTGAGCGCTGCTAAACGTGGCGCTGGGTATTCCACTCAAACAATTGGCAGCGCTAAAAAAAAGGCACCCATTACCCAAACACGTCCTCAGATAGCCAACGCTTTCTAAAAAGCGCCACCCATTGCCCAAACACGTCCTCTGATAGGCAACGCTTCCTAAAAAGCGCCACCCATTGCCCAAACACGTCCTAGGATAGGCAGCGCTTCCTAAAAAGCGCCACCCATTGCCCAAACACGTCCTCAGATAGCCAGCGCTTCCTAAAAAGCGCTACCCATTGCCCAAACACGTTCTCAAATAGGCAGCGCTTCCTTAAAAGCGCTACCCATTGCCCAAACCTATCCACCTATAGGCAGCACTTCATTAAAAGCGCTGCCCATTGCCTAAATTTTTTTAAAATTTATTTTTTCTGTTTTGTGTATTTTCCTTCATATATGTATAACACAGACATATATATATATATATATATATATATATCATTAGCTAACAAATTACAATACATCGAAACAAACTCTTTATATCGAAATGCACTAATATGTCAACATAAGATGAACTAAAACAAAATAGCTAACAAGTTACATCATCTAATTGATTATTTGTCCAAAACTAGCTATTTGAACCAAAACTAGCTAGCTAAACTTAACAGTATCCAAATCAAACTCTAATAAAACGGGAGATATAACCGCACTACTCTCCCCTAAGCTCAGCAAGCTGCTCAACAGAGTATGTCTGGAACTCACAATCAGGAAAATAATGAAATTATATAAATAAATAAAATTAGAATTGAAATGGTTAAAAGGAAATAACTACTATTAAATCAAAATCATATTAAAATATATTGTAAGTAGCTAGATACCTAACGAGAGATAGCTGTTTTCTTCTGAGTAATAATATCCTTCATAAATTTCATGACGTAATACCCACAATCAATGCTATTGAATTGTTTAGGACACTACAAAACAAAAGATTAGTTAATTGTTAAATTTAATTGAATACATTTTTTGACAAAATAATGTAATTAAATGTATAAGTTACAAACTTACAATTATAGGTAACCATTTGACCATTAATTTTTTCACTCCCCAATATGTGCTCAAACAACTGAACAAAATGTCATATAACTATATTAATAAAATACATACATATATAAGTAAAACTAAGAAATATGCAAAATGATTGAAATAAACACACCTATTAAAAATCTCCACAAACTCGGTGTGGTTTTGGTAATGATTTTGCAACGAGTCAAAGTAATACACCGTTTGTTTGCTAGGATTAATTGCAAACAGAACCCAATGTTGCCTACAAAATAAAATTTGGAATAAATAATTTACTACTATTTAAAAAATGCATGCTTTATAAGAATGGGTAAAATCTGTCACTCATTTAGGTTAACCGGTGCCAGAAGCAAGGCATCTTCGCTTCTACTTTGAGCTTCCTGAAAGCGTCCAGTGATATAATCTTTAACAGCATCCGTGCTTTGTTGCACAAGTGATTTATAATTACGTAGCTTGCGATCCACTTCATAAATGGTTGTACTTTCCGGATGCAAGAAAAAAAATCTATGTATGTTCCGAAGGGACCAAAATGTCCTCGTACAAGTACCTACAATTAGAGATATATTTACAAATTAAATTAACGATATAATAAAATAAATTCAACAATGTCAAATAATAAATTACATACGTACTTTACATATGCATTAATAACAGGACCGGTTACCTCCTTCGAATTAAGTACAGCAAGGATATCCTCACGGGTGATTGATATTAGACTGCTAAATCCAAAAATTTGTTCGTCCAATGTTATCTCAAGCACTGCCCCATTCATCACGTATTTCGCGTACACTTCGACCTGACCAATATTTCTATAAGCTTCATTTATGGAAGAGGCGGAGGGCTCATGAGACACAATTGGATAAGGGGAGGGATGAGTCACTTGGCGAGAACAGGAGGGATGAGACACAATTGGATAAGGGGAGGGATGAGTCACTTTTGCAAGAGAGTCTGGCTGAGAAGCTTGTGCAGAAGGGGTGGGCTGAGACACTTTTGTAGAAGGGCCAGACCGAGACACTTTCTTGCTAGTAGATTTTGCCTTGCCAATACTTTTCAAAGGAGACACTTTCTTTCCAATAGATTTTTCCTTGAAGGACCTAGTTTTGCATTTTGGCGTACCTATGTTATACCCCAATTTTGTCCGTCTTCTTTTTCTTGCTTTAGTCGTCTATTTTTATTAGGGGCGTGTTTCAGAGTCGCATGATTACGAGAATTATTAGTATAGAGTCCCGATTACCAACCCAAACCAATTCCAGCCACTCTGTTCAACTAAATCGAAATGTCGTTGTTTAAATTAGGCACGCGCGCGAATGATCGATCTTTTCGTGCGTTCTTCAATTTAACATTTGTATTTGAGTTTAGTCGTACTTAAGCAGGTCTACCTAAAGTAATTTTTCTCAAAATTTGGCTTAAATTCAGACTTAATAATGCGACTCCGAGTTAATTTTGGGGTTTTTAGTTAACGCACCCATTTCTTTTATTTTGGTCTAGTTTTAGCGTAATTGTCAAGTCCGGTCCGTTCTCGTCTTTGTATTTGGCCTGACTCCCTTTTATTATAATTATTTTTATTCTTATTTTGTTTATTTAATTTATTTAAGCATATAGACAATCCAAAAATGTCAAAAATTCAATTTAGTTTAATTTACAATGTTTAAGAGTCCAATATGTCTAAAAATGTCAAAAAAATTCCATTTAGTTTAATTTACAATTTAAAAGCACTTAATAGTCCAAAAGTCCAAAATACAAAAAATAGTGATACAAAAATATAAAAAAGCACAAATCCGAAAATAAAATAAAAAAAAAGAGAACAACATAGCTCTCAGCCTTCTAAACCCTAATCCTAGCTTCCCTCCTTGCTCACCAAGTATCCAGCTCATACAGGCCCAAACCCAAACCTGAAAATCAATCAAAACACAATCCAAATCATTAATGTGTTAACCTAATTTTTAACTATAAATAAACAGTCCAATAGCAGTCAGAAGAAGACACAGAAACCATGTCAGAAAACACTGCAAAAATCACTTAAACAAGGATTAGGGTTCAAAGTCAGGATCCTAATCCATTACGCAAACAGTTTTGAACTTCTGGTTTGAGAGAAAAAGGAACAACAACAACAGATCAAAGGCAACAATAGACAGTAGCAATCACAATAGCAAGCATCTAGGAGCCTAATCTGAAGCTGGAGTTAAGGTTAGTCCATCCCTATCATCAAACCTAGACGCATAGAATTTGTTCCTATACTTGTATTAGTTGTTAAAAAGAGATCCTAATTTCTGTTTATTAAAAAAATAGCTCAGAAACGTGTTGTTGTTGTTATCAAATTATCATTATCTCTGTTATGTCGTTTTTGAATCAAAGGAAGCTTAGAAATTTAAGATGAAAATGCCTATAGAACCTAAAGACCATTAAAACAGCAACAATAGAAACAGCAAACACAGAGAAGAATGAAACCATTAAACAGCAACAATAACCAGTAGTTTATGGACCAGAGAACCAAAACATCGAAAATAGAAGAAGAAAGCAGAAACAAGACATAGAGAAGACTAAAATAAGGCAAAGAAACTGACCTTGGTGGGCTCGTCGGAGCTCCGGTCATCTTCTCCGGCGAGAGCTCCGGCGAGGTCCCCCAAAACAAGCCTGAACCGTAGAAATCACCACGAAACGGTCACCACTTCATCCAAACCGAAGCCTCATCTCCCTCCAAAACGAACCAGCAGCTGCAAAAAAAACACCCAAAACCGAGCCACCCCCTCTTGCCGTCAAAACCACCTGCAGAACCTCTCCCCCCACAAGTCACCGAGAACGACGCCGGCCCAAGGACGGCCGGACTTCGCTATTCTTCACCCTCTCTGAGACCACTACCCTTCGCAAATCCTCTCCCTCTCCGATCCGCCTTTTCCTCCCACAAAAACCGGTAAAAATCGCGCCACCCCCATGGAAACCGGCGAGGATCTCGCCGGATTTCTCTCTCTCTCCCTTAAAACGGTAGCTGCGCCGCAGCAGTGGGAAGGGGTTGTTTTTTTAGGGTTTTCTCGGTTCTTAGGTTTAGGTTATATATTGGGCTTTTTACTTTTTTTAATTTTTTAATTATTCAGAATACTAGTCACACCCCTCCAATTCACGCGCGCGCCCCCCCCACTTAAGCCCAGTTTCGCATTCTGGGCTCCCATATGCGAGCTGGACTTCCTTTTTACACCTACTATTATTATACAATCCCCTGCGACTAATAAAAACCCCAATTTACAATTTTCACCCCTGTCTTTCTTTTTAATTCTTTTTTTAACTCTAATATAAATGATTTCTCTCTCGAAGTCGAGTAAACGGCTAAATCGGTTGTACAACCGGGTTAGTCATTATTTTAGGGCCAATGAGCTGTACAGTTCAGTAACCCTGAAAACCTAACAAATACGAATAAACTATTTCTCTGAAAATAAACGGCTAAGTCGGTTGTACAACCAGGTTAGTCACTGTTTGAGGGCCAATGAGCTGTACAGTTCAGTAACCCTGCAAACTTAATAAATACGAGTAAACCATGTTTTCCTAAAAATAGGGGACTAAGTCGGTTGTACAACCGGGTTAGTCAGCGTTCTAGAACTAATGAGTTGTACAGTTCAGGAGTTCTAGAATACCTATTCTAAAATCAACCCATCTCACAACTCTTTTCAAAAATTCAAAAAATCATTTTCAAAAAGTAGGGGACTAAGTCGGTTGTACAATCGGGTCAGTCAGTGTCCTAGGGATCAGTGAGCTGTACAGTTCAAGGAATCCTAGGACCCCTACACTAAAAAACACCAACCCACAAACCTTTTTCAGGAAGAACTACGTGGCTTTGATTCCTCCATTGCATCCGGAGGTACGTAGGAACAAGACTCAACTCTTGTCAAGCACTAAAAACTAATAATTTAAATAAGTCTTTTTCTCTACAAATAAAAGGGTAATTATTAATAAATCTACAATTAATTAGACCAAAGGGTGTCGTGGGGTGCTAATACCTTCCCCACGCATAACGACTCCCGAACCCTAAACAATGCCTTGTCTTAAACCTTAAAGGGATTTTCCGAATTTGCCCTTAAACTAGAATTTCGGTGGCGGCTTCCCTTTGAACCTTTCGAAGAATCCTTTCCCGAATTTTTCGGTCGCTACACTATGTATAAACAAAAATAATTACTTAGTTAGCACAAAATATATGACAAAAACTATAATTAGTTAGTTACAAATATATTGTAACTTACAACGACAATGTGTGATGGCTATGCCACAAAGGTACCAACTGCTTGTGACACCGTCAGTACATCAATACTGTCAATTGGAACAAGCAATGGTGCATCCTCCATAATTGGTACCGCAACTCTGGCTCTAACATGATTTGGAGGTAGGGGTAAATTGTGCATCAAGGGACCCAATTCGTTACATGTGAAGCCTATTGCAACCATTTCATTTGGGTTTGAGATATACAATTCACACTCATACTCATTGTTGTCCTAAATCAATTATAAACCAAAAAATAATAAAGACATTATTTGATGTTATATATAGGTACGCCAAAAGAGAGATTAATAATTAATTCCTTATTTATTGTAATAAAAAACAATTAATACCTGAGTTGACGGCATGGTACAACTATCTCGTGCGCTATTTGTAGCAGGGGATGGTTGCATAACATGCCCATAATGCGGTTGGATATCATTATGTTGAGCCTGCATATTTTCATACAATGCCATCATCTTTCTCAATTGTGGACCATAATAATTAATTCCTTATTTATTGTAATAAAAAACAATTAATACCTTAGTTGACGGCATGGTACAACTATCTCGTGTGCTATTTGTAGCAGGGGATGGTACCAGTTGCATAACATGCCCATAATGCGATCGGATATCATTAAGTTGAGCTTGCAAACTTTCATACAATGCCATCATCTTTCTCAATTGTGGACAATCATGATTGTCATCATAGACTTTCTGTTTTGGTCCAAAGTACTCGGTTGGATTAATGCCAAATCCAGCACCCCTTGTACGACCCGGGTATTCTTCCTTTCCTAAGACACGTGTAAGGATTTCCTTTTCAGAGCAATCAGTGAGTTCTCCCTGTGACACTGACTATGATATGACTTCCTGATTCACAAACAAAAGTATAATAAATAAAATTATTATACATTATAAAAATCATAAAAGTTACAAACAATATTTGAATTTAGGAAATACTTACAATTCTTTGAGACACCTCCTTAGTTTTGGGATCAACAATCTCCCTTTCTTTGTTTTGTCGAGCCTCTACCCACAAAACATGCCGCTCAACACTTTCTTGAGTAGGATCTTTCCCATTCTCCACCAACTATATTTAAATTTACCAAATGTTAAGAAATTATTAAAAGAATTGATTAAACAAAAAAAATCAAGCTCGTTGAGTCTTACCAATCTTTCTTCAATATGTTGATATGGAGTAGCACCGCCTCTATAAGGATACTCACAGCCAGAAGCACTCTTTCGATTCTGTTGACTTGCTTTCTATTTAGAGAGATAAGTATACATTAATGCATAATATATAATTGTCAAATATATTTTATGTTATAACTTAATAGATTGTAACACTAACCAAGAAGTTTGGATCTTGGGTGCGCATCTGAACAAATGTGTGCCAATCCTCCTGTGAAATAAATCCACTATATATTGGTGGAGGATTCCAGTTGATGTTTCCATTAGCATCTTTCACCCAATTTTTTGTTAGATTGGCTCTGAAATTTTTAGCTAACTTTCCGGCTTCCTTCATTAACCATTCCTTTCTAGAATCATCCACATCAAAATATTTCTGCTTACACACATTCAATGAAGAAAGGGATATATAATAAATTTATATATATATATATATATATATATATATATATATATATATATATATATGTTTATATATGGTTACAAAATTCCACAATAAGATAACCAAGAAGATCTAAAATTATATACCTGTATTGTTAACCACAACTCATGTTTTTGTTTATTCAAAATGGGATTTTTTGTGCGAACCCAAGTAGTGATTGTTATTGATATCATTTATTTTACCTTACTACCAAGGAAGGTAATCAAATGAGTGTCATTTTCTCCAATTGGCAAACCCTTAACATTCCATTGGACCTGCATTATGTCATTAGTAAATTAGTTAACAAACAATTAAAACTTAGTATTCAATGAAGTTAATTAGCAATTAGTAACTTACATTTAATTTTCCTTTTCCTTTACTTATCCGGTTGATGATATCCTTTTTGACGGTCATTCCACGGGGAGCATGCTTCTTGATATAGTTTCCAACATCACTATAATGACTGCTGTCATGCCCACTATCATGATCACTATGATCTGCCATAATTACCTGCAATAAAACATAATCATTGTTTGTTATATTTATCTTATAAAAAAAAACATCCAACGAAAAAATAAATAATCAGTCAAGAAGATGAAAATAACATCCATGTCTATAAAATAACATCTATGTCGGGTACCTTTTCATTTTCTTGGATAAAATTTTATTTGCAATTCGCTCCTTGGTACTTTGTTTTTGACGAATCGTATTTCCATCACTATGATCCTTTCTAACATACACAATATCCTCTTTATACGTACTTTCCTCTACTAGTGATGTCCAGAAGAAAGGGTCGTCCTCGATACGATCATCATTGGTTTCTTGATCAACAATGTCATTCACCAATTTTTTTGTTGTCAATAAAACAATAGACCAATTCACTACAAGAAAAACTTGTTTTAGCCACCAACAATTGCCACGGAGCTTATTCCGTCAGTAATTTGCCACGGATTTGCGACAGAATGTGTAAAAAGTAAGAGGGGGAAATTTCCCGCTGGTGTTTGCCACGGATTTGCCACGGACATGTGAAAGGACAGATATTTGCGACGGAGATGCCGTGGCAAGTCCGTGGCAAACCATTTATCAAAATAAAACACCCACGATCTCTAAAAACCTTTCAGTAAGTTCTTCTTCTCTCAGTACGTTCTTCTTCTCCTCACCCTCTCTTCTTCTCCTCACCCTCTCGCTCTCCTCACCACAACCCGCCTCCCTCACTCTCAATCACCACCACCTCACCTCCACCCACACTCCCCACCGTCGTGCTCGCTGCTCCATCATTCTCCTCAACTTCGACGAAACCCTCAACACACATGTAGCATCGTGAACCAGGACCACCACACTCCACCAACGTCCTCCATGCTCCGTTGTCGTCATCTTCTCCGTCATCAGCCGCTACTTCTGCTCAGTCGGTTGTTCTTCATGTTTCAAGGTTAGATTTTCACTTCTTCATTCCTTCTTCGTTTTCTAGCTTCTTCAATCCGTTTTCCTTTTTCATTTCGTTTTCCTTTTTCTTTGATATCGTTTTCCTTCCCTCTTTAATTTCATTTTCATCCTTCTTCTTGATTTTGAATTTTAGGGTTTGTGTGATTTGGGATTTGGGAATGGATTTTAGGGTTTTTGTGATTTGGGATTTGGATTTTACTGTTGTTACCGAAAGATTAACAAAAAGGAAATATCATGTATATAAACTTTTTGGGCTATTGTTATGCTTAGGTTTTGATTCATGTGAGGTACTTTGGATTTAATACTTTATAGATCTCTGTTTCTATAACTTCTATTGTTTTTGGAATTAGGGATTTTAGTGTAATTGAAAGTTTGATTTCTTTCTCGGTTTGGTGATTTTAGTGTAATTTGTCCAAGTGGAAGAAAGGAAAGTTTCTAGGCGAGGAACATTTGGGCATGTATATCCGGGATTCAACAGTAATTTTCTTTTTATTATTAGTTTTAGTCTTCCTGTCATGGAAAGTTATCATCAATACTCTTTTGAGGTGACCTCAAACAATCAGCAGATGTCTTATTGGCAATAACAAAGTTTTGATGTTATCATAGTACTAGTATATTTGCATAACAATTTCATCAACTTTATTTTCTTGTCTCCTTCAATTTTATTTTCCGGATAAATTACTCAATTTTATTTTGTTTTCTATGTGTCAGTCAAAATGGACAAATGTGTGCAATAAAAGAAGTCGTGGCTGTCTGTGATGATCAAGCATCAAAAGAGTGCCTCAAACAAGTTAACCAGGTAATTCTAGTGTTTATATCTGAAGATTTAAACATGACCTATGTGCCTTATCTTTGCACTGTTGCATTGAATTTAACTTTAATAAGTTTGATTATCATTTTATAGTCCACAAGGTGATGACGCGTCGTCCATTTTATTGCAGGAAATAAATTTGCTCAATCAGTTTTCACACCCAAATATTGTTCAATACTATGGGAGTGAACTGGTATGCTAAAATATTCCACGTTCCGAATCATTTAAGCTAGTCATATACCTAATTTAATTTTATGCACACTCAAAAGAGAAATTGAAAAATTGCTATAGTTATGTGTTTATCTAATATATATGTCATGCTATCAGGGTGAGGAGTCACTTTCTGTTTATTTGGAATTTGTCTCTGGTGGTTCTATCCATAAATTACTTCAGAATATGGGTCGTTCAAGGAGCCTCGTTATTCAAAATTATACCAGTGATTGTCTCGGACTTTCCTATCTACATGGAAGAAATACAAGACACTGTGTAATTCGGTATCCTACTTGATATATAGTATGGCATATAAGCTACTTTATTCTCTTCCCTTTTTTTGAATGGCACTTTATTTCGTTTCTTTATTAACCTGTTTTTATTTTTGCAGGGATATCAAAGGGGCCAACATACTAGTTGATCCTAATGGTGAAATCAAACTAGCAGACTTTGGAATGGCTAAACATGTAAGTTTATCTGATTCTGTCTCCTACATAACTCTCCTAATACATTGGTAATGGACGATTTCCATGATGTTGTGTGATTGGTTTTGTAGACCATTCGGGCCTTCAAACTTGATATAACCACAACCTTTTCTGTTTTGTCTTTGTGTTGCACTTTCTCTCTACGTAAATGATAATTTGGTTTCTAGTCAAGCTTGGTATAATGCAGCTCCCAGTGGAAATTGAAAGTGAGATAAATAATCGCAAGGTCATACTGCAGGTAGTAAATATAAAGTTTCTTTTGTGCTTTAGATATTTATAAATACTGCCTTATCTTTCGTTTAGAATATTTTTGAATATAACTTGTTATTATTCCTTTTTTTCCTGTCTTCCTTTTGCAAATATAACTTGTTAGTATCAGGAGTTGGAGTTGTCTCAGCTGAAAGAACAGATTGAAAAGGAAAAGGTAGATGAACAATTTCTGAAAACTAGCACTACAAGATATGTGTATGCCTTTTGGAATAGTTGATTCAAAGACATTTTGTGGAATGACTATTATCTCTATATATGAATTGCATACTGTAGGTTATATCTCTTACTTCCTTTGAATTTCCAATTTGATATCATGCAATCCTTGGAATATTTACTATACATGATTGTTCTTCTAATAAGCTTTGCAACAGGTGTAGCTTTTCTTATTAATAGATATCACACATAAGTTGTAGTATTCTGCATTCACTTTTTTTTTTCCTCACAGATATGTTGAGTACTTCTTTTTCTCATTGTGGAGGAAGATAGTTATTGATAAAGTTTTGGAATCATGCTTCATTATTTTAATCTATGTGTATTGATTCTTATCCATTTCTTATGTGTTCCATATCAACAACACTCCTCAGTATACTCATTACTACACAGCCTGTGAGATTTTCTTCAAATCTTTTATGAACAAAGAAAGTGACATTTAATTTTCTGTGTAAGTCCAAGCATCCCAAGTGGCTTCCTCCCACTCTTTTCCATAAACTTTGATCATTTTTTGCTGTTTACCCTCCTCTATTTTCTCCTCTTAAAGCCACTTTTCCTTAGAGATAAACAAAATGATCTATCCCAATACACTTTCTGAATCTGGTTTTTAGCATGTGGGAATCAGAGAGTGAAGTAGCAGCTGGAAGAGAATATGGAGGTGGAATCCTCACCTCAATTAAACATGGTGTCAAGATTGAAGACTTTCACCAAAGTGGCAACTCTTGGTATGTTAAATGAACAAAAAGTTCCTCTTAAGCTTATTCTTCAGTGCTGAATGCTGATACTAATAATATTGACTTGAAAATAAAGATTGAATTGAAACTTTTGATAATGTTGTTTTGATATAAGTTCGCTTAAAGATTTCCTCTCTTTCATATGCGGTATGTTTCAATTTGATATTCCAAGTGATCTTCTAGTCCAAATTGGAGAAGCCAACTTTCACTTGCACAAGGTAGTAGCTATTTTAACTTTTTCCAATTTTTTCTTGCCTCAAAGTTCTTTTCTTTTACTGTACATGTTGAATTTGATGAACTTTCCTTCCCTTTTCTCTGTGAAAGTATCCTTTACTATCTAGAAATGGAAAGCTGAACAGAATCATATATGATTCGCGCGAACCTGACTTGAATAAGATAGCTATGGATGAACTCCCTAGAGGGCCTGAAGCTTTTGAACTAGCAGCCAAGTTTTGCTATGGAATTGCTATTGATTTAACAACAGGAAACGTCTCTGGCCTAAGATGTGCCGCGGAGTATCTCGAAATGACAGAAGATCTTGAAGAAGGTAATCTTATATTCAAGACTGAAGCTTTTCTCAGCTATGTTGTTTTGTCTTCATGGAGAGACTCTATAGTAGTGTTGAAAAGCTGCGAGAAGCTCTCATGTTGAAAACAGATATTTCTGGTTTGATAAATACTTCCTATGCTCTATCTTTTATATATTTTCTCTGCTGATTTTTAATTAAATTGTAGGTTGCCAGCTTGAGGCAACGATTCTATCATTCCACTGCTCCTGGCCGCTGCTCCTCCTCTTCCCCACTTGTAGGTAATTTCTATTATCTTTTTTAATTCTATCACTAAATTTCATTATTGGTCCATTTTGTTGTTTTTGAAAATCCATTAATGAAGAAACATGTATTGTACACAATACAAGTTTTGTATTTGATTCATGTCAACCTAGTACTCAATTCACGGTACTAAAGAAGATTTGGCACTTAGTGTTGTGAAAATATAGCTCTGTGAAGCAACATTGAATCTGTTGTGCTTAAATAAAGGTGTGAACTTGCCTAGGTTACATGGTCCTGCAAGGTCCATTTGTGATGTATCATTTTCAACATGAATAAGAAATTTGAGTCGTTTACTGGATATGTCTCTGCTTGAAGAAGACATAAAAACTTGCAAAACAGAATTTTTATTTTGTCTACAGCTTTATTATCACAAAATTACTTTTTACCATATTCAAGTCCTTTACCAGCTATTATTTCCTTATCTGCTTAATTGAATTGTTATTTAGATTGTGGAAAGCACAACCCAGAGTTGAATGGAGACATGGAAAAGAATTTTGTGGAGCTATTATCAGAAGAACTAAAGCTACGAGAGAGTGAAGCTTTGAAAAATCAACAACATGCTGAAAAGTCTCTACTTGAATCTAAGAAGTTTGCAGACAAATGTAGTTCAGGGATGGAAACTTGTGAGGAGGCCAGGGAAAAGGCTGAGATGGCATTAGTAGCTCAGAAGAAGCTCACTACATTATGGGAACTGAGAGCTCGTCAAAAAGGATGGAAAGAAGGTTTTTCCAAATCTAATAGTCGGTCGCAAGGGAAAGTACAGAGTGCCTAGAAATGGTATGGCATCCATGAAGTTTTTGCATGCTAGTTTCAGTTAAGTGATTTTAAATGCTGGTAGAAGATAATTACCATAGGTCTTATATACATATAATAAAAGTAAGGTATATTCGGTACAAGTCAGAAATGTAAAAGGCAATGTAATTGATGTTTTATTTCTGTAATTGCATAACCAAGTTGTTTATTGCTTGTATTCAAGTTATTTTGTGCTAAATAAAATATTATTAGTTGAATGGTTTGTATGTTGTCATAACTTCAGATACCCAATTTGTGAAGAAGTTGGAGTAGTAGGAAACTACTGCTCCATTTTTTTTTAATTTTTTTTTTTAAAAATTTGCGACGGGTTTGCCACGGATTTGCGATTTAAAATTTGCCCACGGCTTTATGACGGAAAAATTTGCCACGGATTTGCGACGGAAAAATTTGCCACGGAAATTCCGTGGCAAACGATTTATGACGAGCGTTTTTGCCACCAATTTTTGTCAGTATAAATCTGTGGCAAATGTTGTTTTGCCACGGAAATTTGTGCATTTGCGACGGAAATGTCCGTTGCAAATCAGCGATTTTCTTGTAGTGATTGATATCAACTGGATCAGTGAACCCCGACTCATCAATCTGTAAACCATTATTATTGTCAACCCACTTACACAGACTCCTGAAACATGGTGTAATCCAACTTCCATATGTGTTCAATGACCCGAAGTATGACATATTCACGTATACGGGATTTCTGTCTTTGGCACTTGATGTATGCATAGCTTGAGCAACAAGAGTCACCCCACTATTTTGCATTTTACTCTGATCATCATGGGTTTTTGTATAGAACGTGTACCCATTAATTAGATAGCTAGTGTAAGAGAAAACATGTAGATTTGGACCTTTTGCTAACCATCTCAATCTTTCTGAAATCAAGGTACGATTCATAGCAAACTCGAAATCAATGTGCTCTTTGAACCACACTATGAAACTCCGATTGTGTTCTTTTGTTAACCAAAGTTCACTCTTATATGGGTAATCACTCCTAAGTATGTCCCTGTGCTTGGCAACATATGAATCAACTTCACTATCATTGCGCAAAACATATAAGTTTGCTTTATCTAGTTCTTCCCTTGACGGCATCACTATTTTCGATCCTGACATCCCTTTACTAATTATTCCTAAGTGACGAGACCTTGGAAGTCCCACAGAATATTCAAGACTAGATAGATAGCTGGTGCAGAACTCAACAACTTCTTCAACTATGTAGCGCTCAACAATACAACCCTCGGGTCGTGATCGATTTTTCACATATCCTTTTAATATCTTCATGTAACGCTCAAACGGATACATCCATCTCATGTAACATGGGCCACACAAGTGTGTCTCTCTAATCAGATGAACTATTAGATGAATCATTATGTCAAAAAACGAAGGTGGGAAATACATCTCAAGCTCACACAAAGTAACAGTAATTTCTCTTTGTAATGATGGCAACTTTCTAGGGTCAATCACTCTACTACAAATCACCTTAAAAGAAAAACAAAGTTTGGTTAGCGTGCGCGCGCACTTTCTTAGGCAAAATGGATCGTATACCAATGGGGAGCAAATTCTCCATTAGAACATAACAATCATGGGACTTTAAAGACTTTAACTTGAGGTCTTTCATCGATACAAGGTTTGTAACATTTGAAGAATACCCCTCTGGATCTTTAACTCCATGAAGAAACTTACAAAACACGGTCTTCTCCTTTTAGATAGAGTATGAGTCACGGAGGTAGATATGTACGTGTACCCTTCTTTATCGGACCCAATTCGGTCTCAACCCCATACTAAGCAAGTCCAACCTCGAGTTGACCAGATCTTTAGTCTTTCCGGCATATTGAGTAAGGTACCAATGACACTTTCAAAGACATTTTTTCAACATGCATCACATCAATGAAGTTCCTTACATATAAAGACTTCCAAAGATGGCAACTCAAAGAAAATCGACTTTTTCTTCCACCCCGCTTGACAACCTCTCCTTCAAAAGGCTTCCCAAATTTAATGTTCAAATCTTTCACCTTTTCAAACAGCTTGTTCACCCGTCAAAGCCATGGGAGCTTTACGGGTTTCGGTATTCCCATTGAATGCTTTTTTCAACAATGACATCGATGAGTAGATGGCAAAAATCTACAATGACCGTGGTAGATATTCTTCCTACCATGTTCCAACCACATCCAATCGGTGTTATCTTCACATATAGGGCATGCACAATCGACCTTTGGTAATCGCACCAGATAGATTGCCGTATGCCGGAAAGTCATTAATTGTGCCAAAAATCATAGCCCTCAAGTTGAAACTTTCTTCTCTGAACCTATCATACACCTCTACTCCATTCTCCCACATTAGCTTCAAGTCTTCAATTAAAGGAGCCAAGTATACATCAATATCATTTCTCGTTGCTTGGGCCTGTAAATTAACAAAGACAACATCATATATTTGCGTTTCATGCAAAGCCATGGAGGTAAGTTATAAATCGCCAAAATCACGCCATGTATCGTGGGAGCTACTCGAATACCGTGTGGGTTAAAACCATCGGCAGACATTGCAAATCGTCGGTTTCTTGGATCCAACCCGAAATCAGGATAATCAATATCAATTTTTTTCCATTGCGGAGAATCCGCCGGGTGTCGTAGCATGCCATCTTTAACTCTTTCATCCTCATGCCATGTCAAGTGTTTTGCATCTTTTGAACTACGGTACATGCGCCTAAATCGAGGAATTATGGGAAAATACCCCAACACCTTTTCTGGAGCAGATTCTTTCTTTTTATACAGCGATGCATTACATTTAGGACACGACTTTAACAATGCATGTTCATTCCGAAATAGAATACAATCATTGCGACAAGCGTGTATCTTCTTATAGTTCAAGCCAATTGACCCTAACATTTGTTTTGCATCATACGTCCGAGAAGGGAGCACATTATCCTTTGGCAACATTTCTTTCAATAGTGTGAGTAATTCAGTAAAACTCTTATCCGTCCATCGCTGGCAAGTTTTCAAGTTATACAACTTTATCACAAAGAAATAATTTTGTGAATTCAAGATAACCTCAAACAACGCGCGTCTCTGCATCCGTTATCAACTTCTCAAACATTTGAGGACGATCATTAAGATCGCTTTCAAAAGCCTTTGCCATCTCTTCAACTTCGCCCCCAACAAATGTAGGTATTTCGGTGTCAACCGGTGCACATCTCTCAAGATTTATTACCCATATTCAAGATTCAACTCTTTCCTCACCATGCATTGTCCAACAAGTGTAAGTTTGATCAATTCCATTACCCTTTAAATGTCATGTCAACTCGTCTGGCATTAACGGATTTTACATAGCAACAACTTAAACAGGACATATCATATTACTAGATGTCCCTAAACGCTAATAACAAAGACACAGCTTCACAAAATAATCCACTCCATCTCTATATTCCTTGGATGCGATTTATCGGACATCCACTTTCTATCCATAATGTCCCAATATCTATAATAAATTCTCGATAAGAGAACTTAAACCTATTATTTATATATAGGTGAAAAACACACAATTTACAATGTCCTAATATCTATAATAAATTCCCAATATCATACAAGTTCATACAAGTTCAAAAATGGATAATGATTTTTAATCATTTTTTAGAAAGAAAAAAAAAGTCTAAAAATCTAAAGAGAGAACAAATATCGCCATTACTTGTAGAACTAATAATTAAAAACCCATAAGCAACTTTAACAGTAGGTACTAATAAATTACTTCATCAATACAACCACCCCAGCAGCATATATAAATCCAACAAAGAGAGAACAAATATCACCATTACTTGTAGTTCCAAAAATCATATCAACTTCACTTTGGTTTTTTCTCAAACACCTTGTATGCACAAAGGGTTCAAATAACTAATTAGAATGCTTAAAAAACAAAATAAACAACTAACTAACTAGTATGAACAAAACACATTCAACAAATTTTACACATATCAAACACATTCAACTACATTCAACATATTCCTCTCCTATGAAACTACATTCATCTCTAACCTAACAAAAAATCTAAAAATCTAAAAAAAAAATTAGAGAACTAACCTTTTGGAGAAGATGATGAAGGCAAGCAATGAGGACTGTGGGTGCTGGAGAGGATTCACGAAATGGGTTCTTGTGGGTTTGGGGTTATTGTGAGTTTGGGGTTATTGTGGGTTTGTGGAGAGAGAGAGAGAGAGCTGACGAACGAGAGTGAGGGAGAGCTGAGAGGGTTATCGCCTGACGAACAGAGTGAGGGTTTGGGGTTAGCGCCTGAAGAAAACGTGAGTGAGAGAGCTGAGAGAGAGAGAAAGATAGACGTTGTGCATATATAATTAATTAGAACGAGGGAAGAATAAATTATATAAACACGATGGGTAGCGTTTTGGGAAAACACTGACTATGGGGTTAACGCGTCATACGATGCGTAGCGTTTTTAAAAAACGCTGGCTATGGGGTTAACGCGTCATAGGATGCGTAGCGTTTTTAAAAACGCCGGCATGGGTTAACGCGTTTAGGTTTCAATGGCGCTTGTAAAAAGCGCGAGTATTCCTAGCAAGATGGGTAGCGTTAAGAGGAAGCTACGCGGGTAATAGGCTAGCGTGTTTTTTCGATTGGCGCTGCGTTTTTTGTAGAAACACCGCTTATTAGCTAGCGTGTTTTCGTGTTAGCAAAGACTCTATGAGGAAACGCTTTTCATTGGTTAATTGCTTTGGCCTATAGCTAGCATTTTATGAAAAAGTGCTGCTCACAGAGTCTTTTTTTTTACCAATCAGCGTAGTGGCCGGCCCAAAGCCCAAGTCACTAAAGCAATGACTTTGGGCCTCAAATATTTTATTGCAAAAAGGGGCCTCAAATTTGTATCGTTACCTAACATATACAAAAAATATCGAATATATGTATTAAAGTAGTCACAGCTTCCGTGGTCATGTAATCTTATTTTTGCTTTTTGTTCAATACTCTTTACATTTTCATCACACAAATATGCGGCTATTAACTTCTTCATTTTTTTATTTTTTTTTTACAAAATGTGGCTGTTAGTTTTTTTTTTTTTTTTTTACAGAAAAATGTGTCTGTCAGTTATCCACTGTCATTTACACACTCTCAATTCATTTTTTCCCACTTAAAAAACGTTTTCATTATTTTGATAGAATAAAGTAATTAAACTTTAATCAAGCCTTAACTACCAGTCTACCATGCTCTTTCTCTCCCACCAGCATATAAAATGATGGTTAATGCGTTGTCTAATTTTTGCAATTTGTTTAACTTCAATTTTTAATTGAATATAGGGTCTTTATTCATTTAATAATTTTTACCCAAATTATATTTGTTTATCAAATTTAAATTATTTATTTAAGTTATTCAAATAGTACTTTTAAAGAGCCTTAAATTATATTGAAGTCCAACAATATTTTTCCATTAAAACCAATATCATAAAGTTCAAATTATGATATATTATGGGGCCTCACATCGGAGTTCGCTTTAGGCCTCTACAACTGTTGGGCCGGCCCTGGCTGTCACGAAGAAGGGAAATATTCTTATACATATTTACACTTTCTTTGTCAATGACATGAAAAAAAATCCCCTGTCATGTGATTCTTAAAGCTTTTTCGTCTTATGGTCCATTTTTTTTTCTTTTCCTACTATGTCATTAGTTTTTGTGAATGATTTTTCTATTTCAAGTTTTCCGGCATCCAATTCCATCGTTTTTAGACAAAAAGGTGCCAACCCCTCTTAACTTTTCTCAAGTAGCTAAACTAGCCACTCTCATGAACTCTAGCACCAAAGTTTTCTTCTTTTTTCTTTTTCTTCCCCTCGATTCCAACTATACGATCCTTTTCAAACATGATGAAGTAGACCTGACATACACAAGGTAAGTTTAGAAAACTTGGAACGGAATCTACATAAAATTTTCTTGTAGTCGATCTTATAGTATATAGTTTTAAGGGCATGACGTAACCCCTAAATCACTTGGCATTCATTCCAGGTAGGATTAGTGAGTGAAAAACGAGCAAATTAAAGAATGTTTTGCCAAATTAGTGAGGGCCAACTATTTTACAAATTGGGAAATTTGGAAAAATGGGGAGGGGGGGCTAAATTCGTGGAAAAAACTTTGGGGACTAATTTCGTGAGTAAGTCACAATAGGGGGACCAAAAGTGTAATAAAGCCAATATAAAAAAGGAAAAAAAATCATTGGTTAACAATATCACCATTTTATCCTTATCGTTTTGATATTTTACTTTGAAGTAAGGGTATTGTTATCTTTTGATTAATAATAAAATATCCCTCTTCTCACTTTCTCTTCAATTAAACAAAAGTGATAAAAGAACTCTCTCCTCTTTTATCATCATTCTCTCACACTAAACAACCTATTTAATTTACTTTATTTCTCATTGATTTCTCTCTTCCCTCACTCTATCTACCTCTTTCTAGTGGCGAACTCAAGACCCTAGGCCACAGGGTGCAAAAAATAATTCATTATAAAAATTGTTTGAATAAAGGATTGTTTAATTTTTTTCGAATATCCTCACTTAATTTACTAAAATTAAAGAATCAAGTTATATAACTCCAAAATTGTTTGAGAGTAAATCGTCAAATTAACCTCTAATTTTGCATGCTCTTTGCTATTTAACTCCTAAAGTATATGAAAATAAGAAGTAGACCGTAAAATTACGCGACATTAGTAAAATCACTACATAAAGTTTTATAAATAGTCCATTGCGGAGATTAATAAGACAAATTTAAGGATGCAAATTAGGTGTAAATTAAACAATACTAATGCAAATTTAAAATTTCAGGCGTTTCAAAAGTTTTTTGACATCAGGGTACTAGTACAATTATTATTTTTTCAGAGTACAATTATCTTTCTCTTTCTTCTTTTTCCCTTCTAAACCAAACACAAGATGAATTTCACCTTCTAGTTAGAATTTACATTGTTCCGGACAGGGCTGGAGGTTTCATGAAACTTGGGCCAGGCCCAATACCGCATCAATAACGGCCCAATAGGCGCTCATCCGCCGAACTTTACATTCAACGGCTCAGATCAACGCGGTCGATCCGGACATCTCACACTCATCATGACCTGTCTATAAATAGAGACACCACCCATCATTTCTAGGTACGTTCTCATTCCTTGCTTACCTCTTTTATTCCTTTGCTGACTTAAGCATTAGAATGTTTGCAGGTACCACCCACCCGA
Organism: Oxytropis ochrocephala; assembly: GCA_020916435.1. Taxonomy (NCBI): domain Eukaryota; kingdom Viridiplantae; phylum Streptophyta; class Magnoliopsida; order Fabales; family Fabaceae; genus Oxytropis; species Oxytropis ochrocephala. The sequence goes on from CM037088.1 coordinate 51,920,628, forward strand.
GGTACGTGAGAAAAAACCTCTGACCTTCCAAGCCGCCTTCAACCATACGTAGTCCATCTTCAAGTTTCAAGCACACAAACTTGTACCTCAAATTCAGCCCCATTCCGAGTCATCCCTTCGCCTCAAAAATGCGGGGCCACTTATCAACGAATGATGAACAAAGTCTTTCACAACCGTGATCTGCAGGATTGTCGGAAGTCTATCTCAACGATATGATTGTTAAAAGTAAATGACGATGGGCATCTTTCCAACCTCGTGAAAGCTTGGCCGAGGCTAGGAAGAACAACCTCGATTCAACCCCGAGAAATATACTTTTGGCGTTCCTCGAATTCTGCCTCACCGAGAGGGGAATTGAGGCCAATCCTGACAAACGCAGGGTCGTGACCAACATGCGACCCCCACCACTAAGAAGGAGGTGCAGAAACTAACATGCATGATTGCTGCTCTTTCCAGGTTCGTCTCTAAGGCAGCCAATCGATCACTCGCTTTCTTCAAAATCCTGAAGAAGGGCGTCGAATTTAAATGGACGTCGGATTGCGAAAACGCCCTGACTGAGCTCAAGAAGATACTTTCAGAGCCTCTGATATTACTAAAGTCGGTGGAAGGAGAAACTTTACTTTACCTATACTCGCCGAGCCGAGGAAACCGCGCCGCAACTCGATCTCGCTAAATCGAGGAAGGGCGCGCAAGATACTTCGGTCGTGAATGTATTACTGGGGCCGAGTCGATATCAAAAGTTTGATAAAGTAGCATTAGAAATGGTCATAGCGGCTAGAAGGTTGAGGCCATATTTCGTGGCACATCAAATTGTTGTAAGAACGGATCAACCCATTCGTCAAGTACTACATCGACCTGACTTGGCGGGAAGAATTATCAAATGGGCAGTCGAATTGTTCGAGTGTTAGCCGACTTTGTCGCTGAAATGACATTGGCGCCCACCGACTCGGTTCCTTTACCGTGGAAACTCCACTTAGACGGATCTTCAAACTCAAAAGGCATGGGATCAGACTCATCCTGGAAAATTGTGAAGGACTTATGATCGAGGACTCTCTTAGTTTTTCTTTCACAACCTCAAACAATCAGGCAGAGTATGAAGCATGCATTGTCGGGCTGAAGTTAGCCTTGGACGTTGGAGCAAGAATAATTGAGTTGAATACCAACTCACTGCTTGTGGTCTCCCGAGTCAAGGAATATTGTGTGGCGAAGGACCTCGTATTGCAGCGAAACCTGGCACGAGTACGAGAGTTGCTCCTTCGATTTGAACATGTAGAATTAAAATATGTACCTCGGCCTGAAAACTCCCGAGCCGATGTCCTAGCGAATTTGGCCAGTGCGAAACCAATGGGCAATCTTCGAAGAATTATCCAAAAAAACTTGACGAAACCCAGTGTCAACCTCACCTCGATCTCGATGTCGGATATTCATGCCATAATAGAAGTTGAAGGATGGACACGACCCATCAAGAATTACATTGAGTCCTATATCGAACCAGCCGATGTCAAGGAAGCCACAGCAGTCTACCGAAGTACAACATCTTATTTTGTGGTCCACGGTAATCTTATCAAACAAGGCTTTTCCTCCACTTTGTTGAAATGAGTGGAGGGGGAGGAGGAGGAGTATGTGCTCACAGAAATCCATGAGGGCATTTATGGATAGCGCTTGGGAGCTCGGGCCTTCGCAAAGAAAGCCCTCAGGGTCGGATACTACTGGCCAACCATGGTGAAAGACGCCGCCGACCTGGTCAAGATATGCGACACACTTGCCAATGGTACGCCGACGTACATAACGCTCCCCCGGCTGAACTCACTTCTTTGTCAGCACCATGGCCATTCTCTCAATGGGGAATAGATCTCCTCAAACCCTTCCCACTGGCCCGAGGTGGAGTAGAGTATCTAATCGTAGATGTTGACTACTTCACTAAGTGGATTGAGGCAAAACCACTCACGTAGATAACTGCCAAGAACCGCATCAAGTTCACAAAAAGAACATCCTAACCGCATTCGGATACCGCCATCATAATCACCGACAACGCACACACAGTCACGTAACAAAGGATTCTGAAAATTGTTGACAGACCTGAATATAAAGCAACACTTCATTGCTGTTGAGCACCCTCAAACTAACGGACAGACCAAGGCAGCCAACAGGGTAATGGTCAAAGGATTGAAGAAGAGCTACCATATAACCTTTGGGCATATCGGATGACGCCACATTCCACTACTGGCAAAAAACCTTTCAGATTAACATATGGCACCGAGGTCGTCATTCCAGTGGAGGTAAGAGAATCCACTTGGAGAACCCTGTATCCCATCAACAGGGAAGAAAATGACACGGCCACGAAAAAAGAGCTCGACCTAGTTCAAAAGGTCCGAGATTGTAGCGACCGAAAAATCTGGGCGAGGATTATTCGAAGTTCGAAATGAAGCCGCCACCGAAATTCTAGTTTAAGGGCAAATTCGGAAAATCCCTTTGGGTTTGGATAAGGCTAAGTTAAGGCTCGGGAGACGGTGAACCATCCTTAGGAAGGATTATCGAGCCGTCTCCAAATTTCATTCATCCTAGAATGATGACTAACCCGCCGTTCGGCCGATTTAATCCTTTATTTTTGAAAATTTATTTTTTTTGAAAGGAAAGAGATGTGTTTGTATTATTTTTAAATTATAAATTATTTATTTTAAATAGGGATTTTAGGACCTGAGCCGTACGACTCATTCGTGGCCCTAAAAAGCTGACTAACCCGATTGTACAATCGACTTAATATCCTATTTATTTAAGAGAGGAAAAAGAATATTTTATTTTTGTGTTTGAATGTGAATGAAAAGTTGACAAAGAATAAAAATGAAGAGTGCAACTAGTAAAAAATAATTAATATTTAAAGGTAAACTAATTAAAAGAAATAAAATAAAATAAAAAGGGAGGGGGGAGAGAGAGAGAGAGCGAGAGCTTCGCTAGGAGAGAGGGAGAGAATGCGTTCAGTGTTCTTGTTGAATCACTGAGGTGTGTTTTTCACTGTGGACATGGTCTCCTTTTATAGGTGAATAGTTAGGTGAAGAGACTTGCTGGACAAGTTTACTAGCTAGGCAAGTCGACTTGCAAGGCAAGCAGCTTGTTGGGTTGGGCTTCTTAGATGTGCTGATGTTGTTGGTTGCACCCCTATTTTTACTATTTTTGTTTTTTATTAATTTTCATTTTTTGCAACTTTATTTTTTATTTTGGTGTTTATTTAAATGAAAGTAAAAATGATTTTTTGGTAAAATAATTAAAAACTGATTTTTTTGATTATAAAAGGTTTTCTTTGAATAAAAGACAAATCTAAATAAAGAACAAGTTGGGCCAAAGCCCAATCGAAAAAAACAAACAAACATAACTATGCACTGGCCCAATAAAACGAGATAGCATCCGAACGAGTCCAAAAACTAACTCGCGGTAATAGGACCTGTAAACTGGTAAAAGTAAAGACGATTGTAGTAAAAAGAGCGGACAAAATTGAGGTATGACAGAGATAAAGCACAATTGGCCGAAGCCGTCGTCATGGCACAGATTTCAAGACGCTACAATCCGAAGGTCATCATCCCAGAGTTCAATGTCACAGGCCTTGTCCTCAGGCGTGCCGACGTGGGCAACCAAAAGGCGCGAGAAGGTAAACTTGTGCCAAACTAGGAAGACCCCTACCGAGTTGTGACCAAGACCGACAAAGGAGCTTACCAATTAGAAACTCTTTCCATTGAGCCAATTCCCAGAACATGGAATGTGGCTAAACTCAGAATATACTACAGCTGATCACAAATACATTCATCCATGTAACAAAGTCGGACTGTTCATGGCGGCATCAGCTCCCAACTAAATACAACGCCCCTCTAACCCAAGTCTGACACCGAGCTGGCCACTCAGCGGACGACGGCAGGGGGCGAGGCTGCCAAAGAACGACGCAAGAACCCTTCCTGACTCCGAGCTTAAATGCTCAGTTTCGGAACGCGGGATAAGTCCACAACGACTTCAAGACTTTCGCCTCGCATGAGCTAGCCTCCTCTTTGGCTTGGCTTAAATGCTGATACAAAGATCGGAGGAATAAGTCCCAAGCGACTTCGACACCAGCTCTTCTGAGCTCATGACTTCTCCCGAACTCCGAGCTTCAATGCTCAGTCCGAGACCGAGGATGAAGTCCACAGCGGCTTCGATCCTTCTCGACATAATTGACTCCGAGCTTAAATGCTCAGTCAAGATTTACTTGATTCTGAGCTTAAATGCTCAATCAAGCCTTTGCAGGTTAAAGACTCACGACGACCCCAGAGTCGAATTCAAATGGAGCACTGCAAAACCCCATGAGTAACTAAAGGCTTTCAAAAATAGTGGTTAAATTTGTTCCACCAAGTACGAAACATCGAATAAAGGCAACAACCTCAGTCGGCTATTCAAGTCAAACTCCTCTTTAAACAATTTCTCTGACTTGGGGGGCCACTGTTCCGGATTGGGCCGGAGGTTTCACGAAACTTGGGCCACCCCACATCTTGCATCAACAACGCCCAATAGACGCCATCCGCCGAACTTTCCATTCAACGACTCGGGATCAACGCTGGTCGATCCGACATCTCACACTCACATTGACCGCCTATATATAGAGATATCGCCCATCATTTCTAGGCACGCGTTCTCATTCCTTCCTTACCTCTCTTATTCCTTTGCCGACTTAAGCATCGAGAATGTTTGCGTGTACCACCCACCCGAGGTACGCGAGCAAACAACCTCGGACCATCCGGCCGCCTTCAACCATCTCAAGTCCATCTTCAAGTTTCGTACACCACTAACTTGTACCTCAAATTCACCAGCATTCAAGTTCAGAAACCGAACATATATATAAATATATATGCCAGCATGGGTATACATCTCATTGTAACTTGAAATTTTTAATTTTTTTAGGAGAAAAAAGTCATTTGATATTTTAGTGTGTTATCTCGACGTAAAAATTGTTTCTACATAACGTTAAATAAACCTATTATGTATTATATATATATATATATATATATATATATATATATATATATATATATATATAATTAAAACCGTAAGGGAGGGTGGTATAGCGTTAGGTTCTGTTCTCGGGTGTATCAAGAATTACAAGAATCGCCAACAACAATTGGGCCGTCGGCCCAATTTCAACGAATCGCCCAAACACGCCGCTTGGACCGCACTCGCGAGCCGGCCGAAAACTTCGCTAACGGTTGGCACTCTACAAGATATATATGCCATTCGCATATGGCATCGTGCACGCTCTCACTCAGGCAACCGCCCGAGCGACCACTCACTTGATCGTCGGAGTGTCATTGCGGTGTACCACCCGAGGTGTTCAACAGAGGAAGCCGGGACCTGGGTCCTTCCCATATTCAACGACCGCCCGGTCACCGTGGCAACAATAACTTCAACACTTCATTGGTCAAGGTACGATCAATCGGGCGACCACTACGCTGGAAGGCCCGAGCGCTATCCTACTCCATTCATGGCTCCACGCGACCGCCCCGCACGCTGGCCTCATCTCTGGCTAAACCCTCCGGCAAAGATCCTCAACAAAGAAACCCCGGAGGGTGAGCAAAGAACGATTCATGAATCTCAAGGGAATCCACGACAAGAACACTCTCGCAGTGTGGTCGCGGACCGATCTTCGGGAGCAGTACAACCGCACGCTCCACCCCAACTACCGCTCGAGTTGATGGAGGCAGCATTGAAGAGCCATTGCCCGAACATGTCACTCAAAGCCGTTATGCAGATCCTTCAAAGAAAGAACCGTGTCATTGCGGCATCGTGGACGAGCCGATCTCTCGCTACAAAAGAGGGTCGATTCCCGCCGCCAGCTGCGGCGGAAGACGGAGAACCTTTCGCCGACGCCGACCTACGCGTGCACACCGCTCCCCTCCTCGGCGAGCCTTTCTCGCCGAGAGAGCACCACCCACCCGGTCTCCGGCGCGATTTAACAAGGGCACGTGAGGTCGCCTAAGCAGAACGCAGCGCAGACGCCGCTCATTATCTTATGATGAATATGAGGACTCTAGCTACCGCCCCGAGCACGGCCGCCGCGCTACGTGTACTCCTCTAATGAGTCGTCCGGTTCACGCTTCGGTCGAGAAGCAGTGTCCCGGATTTCGTGGAAGAGTTGGAAGATTATCGGGATGGAAGAATAAGGGACGCCTCGCACGGCCAAGAAGAGGTCAAAGCGAGCGACCCGTAAGGCCTCCTCAACCTCCGCCATTTGGCCCATCCGAGAATTCTATGGAATGCCCGCAACGAGGCATGCTCGCTATGCAACCCTTCGGTCGAACGACATTCGTAACGGTCACGCCCATTTACTAGAGAAATCAGCGTTACAAGATTCCAAGAGACCGAGAAAGCCACCTAATCGAATAAGTTTGACGGCCGTGGGCGACCGAGATCTGCAGAATCGGGCTCGACAATGAAGTGCCTACTGCTCTCAATCGTTGGACGGCCGCATTAGAATGGTGGGAGACACTTCGCCCCAATACTATCTCCTCATGGCAAGACTTGATCGTAATCTTCTTATCTCACTATACGCCAACCGCCGCCAATATCGATATGAAGAACACTTGGACACGATTGTTCAAGGCGATAATGAGACGAGATAAAGATACATCGACCGGTTCAATACCGAGGCCGAAAGTCGTTTCGTGACTTTTCAGATAAAGACAAATTGAAGTATCTAAAGCGTGGTATTCGACCGACCACGTGTTCGTAGAGGAATTCACGTTGAACCATTATCAAGATCTCATCTTCTTCCTAACAAGGGCCAACGCTCATATGGTGTATGAAGAAACTTTAGTCGCGAAGAAGGCGCCCGCGGCGCGACTCAAAAGAAGAGCAAGACAGACCGACTAAAGGTCGTGGAAGGTCGCCGAGACAACCACCGATTTCAGAGACAAGAAGTTTGATCATCGCACTCGCCTCAACACCTCTATTGCACAAATCTACAAAGTGAGTGCGAACAATGAGTTTGTGAGTGTAAAGCTGCCCGATCCACTCGTGCTCAAGAAAGGGGCACGACCGACCAAAAGGTACCGCTGTTACTACAAAAGCAAAGGGTCATGATACTAATGACCGTATGGGCCTCAAACACGATATTGAAGAACTCATTCGTAAAGGCAAGTCAAGAAGTATGCGAGGGTCGGAGGAAGACGACCGACCTCAAGAGAAGACGAAAGAGAATGATCAAGATTAGAGAGGAAAGGGTGCTCTAGTCATAACGAGCACCCAAGATAAAGATCGGCTCAAGATCGAGATACTCGACTTCGCCCAAAGGCCGCAACGTAGCAATGGTTATTCACGGTGGAAACTGCTGGATCGTAAGGAGTCCAACAAAGCTATGAAAAGAAAGTGGGACGAGCTCCTAATGGTTGCCTCAACTTCGCAGAATCCACTACTCCCGAATAGATCGCCCATTTCTTTTTGGGGGACGAAGACCGCCGACTAGCAGCCAAACAGCTTATGTTCCATTGGTGGTCGAGAGCGCTTATGGCCAACACGTGGTTCAAAGAATTCTAGTCGCACTGCAGCTCGGGCCGACATCATGTTTCAAGATTTGATTGACAAGATAAAGGTCGATCGAGCGAGATCATTCCCGTGCCGAGCCTACTCCCCTAACGGGCTTCAATGGAGCGATCACCTACCCATCGGGAACAATCGAACTCATGGTCACATTTGGTGACGACATCGAGAGAGCACTTTGTACAGACGGTCCGCACGATGTTCCTCGCACTCCCATCAAATCATGCTATCGATTGTATCATTGGTAGTCGACCTTGGGCAAGCTAGAGGCCGTGGCATCGACGGTGCATTTGAAAATGAAATTTTACAAAGCAGAGACGACCAAGTAGTTACCCCCGCGCGCCGACCTAGAGGCAAAGCAAGGCGAGCCACTACTTATATCAAGAAATTTGTGATGAGGTAGATCGTGGCCCAAGTTCTCAAAGCACCGTGAAGGTCACTGTGTCAATCTCACGATTTGGATGCTCGTTATGATCCGGGAGATAGCGACCTGCAGGATAATGACGATGACTTAGCCCGAGAGCTAAAGAACAAAGTTGAAAAGACCGTAACCTCGGGGGAATTGGAAGATGTGCATTTGGGAGACGACCCAACAAAGACGCTTAAGCTTCCAGAGCGACCTACCAGAGCAGTGAAGCAAGACTCTTGTGCAATGTTTGAAGGACTATGCCGACTGCTCGCATGGCGTGCATCGACATGCCCTGCATTCCTATCGGAGTAGCTTGCCATCAACTTTCAATGATGAAGGGGTTAAGCCTGCCGCTTCAAAGAAGATTTAACTCAGAGTGAGGAAAATCTCAAGCCGCAAGCGCCGCTGAGGACCTCGTAGAAAGGCCGACTTCATCGAAGAGATCTGGCACACGACACCGCTATCCAATGTCGTGTTGGTTAAAAAGAAGAATGGCAAGTGGAGAATGTGTGTAGATTACACCGACCTGAATAAGGCATGCCCGAAGGATGCCTTCCCTGTGCCCAACATTGACAAATTGGTCGATGGTGCCTCGGGTTATAAATTATTTTCTTTTTTGGATGCTTATTCAGGATACAATCAGATTACGATGTATCCACCCGATCGACACAAGACGGCCTTCATGACAGATCGAGGCAATTTTCAATACAAGGTGATGCCTTTCGGCCTAAAGAACGTTGGAGCGACTTACCAGCGAATGATGAATAAGATTTTCAAGAGGCAGATCGGTCGAATATCTGAGGTGTACTTGGACGATATGATCATCAAAAGTGGGACCGATCCAGATCATGTTAACGACCTGAGGGAAATCTTCGAAGAAGCTAGGAAAAATTCACTCAGACTGAATCCAGAGAAGTGTACCTTTGGGGTGAGGGCCGACAGATTTTTGGGCTTTCACCTAACTGAAAGAGGAATAGAAGCAAATCCCGAGAAGTGTAGGGCTGTCGCCGACATGAGGCCGCCAAAGACTAAAAAAAGAAATTCAACACCGAACGGGACGGTAGCCGCTATCCAGATTCATACCAAAAGCGCCCCGCAAGTCGCCTAATCGCTCGCACTCTTGAAGAAAGATATAGATTTTGAGTGGACCGACCAATGCCAGCGAGCATTGGAGGAATTGAAAGAAGCTTTGACTAACCCACCAATTATGACCAAGCCGCATTGCGCGAAACATCAGATTTATACTTTGGCGATAGCAGAAGAAGTTTTGAGTGATGTGTTAGTCGTGAAAGCGACCTAAAGAAGAATCCTGGCCTATTTCATCAAGAAGTGCACCGCAAGCGGCCCGAAATGAGATATCGTAAAATAGAAAAATTTGCCCTTGCACTTCTAAGTGGTCGTCAAGATTAAGACCTTACTTTGTGGCCCACTGTGTCGTGGTAAGGACCGATCACCAATCAGCAGTCCTCCATCGGCCAGACTCGGGACGAATGATAAAGTGGGCGGTGAGAGTCGCTGAGTTTGGGATTAAGTTTGAATCCGTGATCGCCGCCAAAGCGCAGTGTGCCGCCGACTTTATAGCCGAGATGACTCGATCCCGCAGGATCAAGCTCAAACGACCGGATCTTGCACGTAGATGGGTCGCCCAATAGAAAAGGAAGTGGAGCAGCCCGATATTAGAAAATTCGCAGGCCTTGCCGTGGAGGTTTCATTGACTTTTGCGCTCGACACATCAAACAACCAAAGCCGAGTATGAGGCGGCATAGCCGGCCTCGCGTTCGCTAGGGATTTTAATGTCGACTGGGTTGAACTCGCATCGCACTCTTACTTGTTGTATCGCAGATCAAAGATTTATACGATGCCAAGGATGACGTGGTCAAGAGTTATCCGCCGCAGTAAAGAGAGCTACTAAAGCGCTCGATCGAGCGTATGGTACACTAAGCCAAGCCGCCCTCTACCGTTCTTTGTGTCAATCCAGATTCAGATTGATCGCCCCTATTCTAAGGTACATCGTTGAAGGAAGAACCGAGCGACTGAATAGCGCTAAATTGGTCGTGCCTCATGCACCAAGTATTCAGTGAATGTAAGGGAAATTATACTGTAAGACTCGCTCGCCCCATTGTTAAGATGTTCACGACGGTCGGCCGATCATGTGTTGAGAGATATTCACGAAGGTGTTTGTGGTAGCCACCAAGGTGCACGCCCATAGCTAAGAAAGCTCGTGGCCGCTATTATCGGCCGATCATGGACGAGGATGCTAAGTAAGCTCGCTCGTAAATGCAAAAATGTCAAGTACACGCCGATGTCCACATTGCACCTTCTTCAGAGAGTTACAAAGTATTGTCTCACCTTGGCCGCTCACCGTGGGGCATGGATCCGCTTAGCCCGCTTCCACCGCCTCGTGCCGCTTCAAGTTCTTGATCGTGGCATGAGACTATTTTTTACGGTGGATCGAGGCCGAGCTCTCTCGCAACAATCACATCGCAAAAGTAAGCAAGTTCTTCTGGCCGTGTGTGCTAGCCCGCTTTAGCGCCCCGCAAAGAATTGATAATCGACAACCGTACTAGCCTTCGCAGATAAAAGATTTAGAGAAATGTTGGCCGACTTAGTGGGTTAAATAAATGCTTTCACCTCGGTCGAGCATCCGCAGTACAAACGCGCTGTCAAGCGCCAACAGAGTTATCTCCGCGTGGTTTGAAACGTAAGATCGGACGGGCAAAAGCGGAACTGGTCGCAGGAGCTACACCGTTTCTTTGGGCATACAGACGACCCTCATTCATCGACGAGTCGCCTTCAAAGCTTGTGTATGGAATCGATGTTGTTATACCCATAGAAATGGGGAGCTAAATTGAGGACTTCAAACCCCTACCATAGCCGACAACGATCGGGCGATGCGAGAAGAATTGACTCGGACAAGAGTCGCGCACTCAAGCATCACTTAGAGAACAACCGATCAAGGTAAGGTCGCAACTAGATACAACGCCGAAGTTCGTAAGAGATTTTCAATCGGGCGCTTCTTCCAAGGCGCGGCCGACGTTGGAAACAAGAACGCCCGACAAGGAAAGCTCGCACCAAATTGGGAAGGTCCATACAGGTCGTTAAGAAGACCGGCAAGGGGGCATATGAGTTGGAAACCATGGAAGGGGCGACTATCCCCGTAACATGGAACGCAGAAAAACTTAGAAAATATTATGTCTAAAATGTAATGAACGATCGTAATCGATTATTAATGAAAGAAGCAGCGCGCTTTTTCCCACCGGTTTTTTACACAGCCCGACCTTTGAAAAATTATTATTTACTTTCTCGCAAAGAATGTATGCCCGGCCGCTTCAAGCATGCTCATGGCAAAGGAGCGATCAAGATCTATCAACGTGAAATGATCATCGCCAAACGATTCACCTCGAAAGTGCCATCGAAATGGCCCAAGGGTTAAATAACCCGCAAGCTTCGTGTCGCCAAACGACCAGTAGGCGGCAGCCACCGAGCCGCAAGACAAACAACGGTCACCGAAGTTGATTTCAAACGAGCGCCATCAAATGGCCCACGTTAAGTAATAACCCATCATAATAGGCCGCCGTAAACGACCTACCTCGAGAGATCATCAAATGATCACAATCGGGTGCCATCGAATGGCTCAATCGAAAGTGCCATCGAATGGCTCCAATCAAGGTCGCCGAGCCGATCGGGTACTCCTGGGCTGGGTTACTCTAACTTATCTTTAACAAGTGCTTTCGAATGGCACAAAACGGCCGCCGAGCGCCTACAAGTTCGAAAAACTTAGACGAATAAACGCAAGAGAATGGTAGACGTAATAATGCGAATTCAAGTAAACGAAATAAAAGACAAGTTAAAATGTCATTACAAAACGTAAACGCCTTGGCCAAACCGAAGCGCTAAATATCTCACCGCCAAGGCAAATTTTTATAAATTGTTGGGCCCAAGGCAAGTTAAACTATTACAAAATTTACTCCGCTGCGCAAAGCTTCGTAAGAGAACCGAAATGGGGCGAACAACGTTACCTCGCTTCGCCGCGTTCTCTGGGCAAAGCATGATCTTGTTGTTCTCAACATAGTGGGCGGTCAGATTCATCTTTTCATCAAAATTGATGTTCAATCCGCTAAGCTCGCCCGCACCGACCGAGCATTATAGAACCGCCGATCACGCATTCCGCATGCTCTGGCTATTGTTCGACTTTGAGCCTCCAGCTCGCCTTCTTGCACTCCCACCCGCCTTTCTCCTTCTCCAGACTTCAAGGTCGCCTTCGATTTAAGCGACTTGACCGGCAAGCTCCTTGTTCCTCTTGGAGAGTTTGGCCCGATCATCCTCGGCCCGCAGAGCATCTTTTTGGACTTAGCAAGTTTATCATACTTTTGTTGCGCCTCCGTCAAGGCCTTGTCCTTCTCAAAGCCCGAGCCCTGTGAAAACAGAGATAGTCATGATAGGTTAGTCGGCCGAAAGTGAGCAAAAGGACGACTGCTAGAAAATAAAATACCTTCTACCTTGGCCCACCGCCTCTTGCATAATCTTGTCCATTCCCATACAGCAGGAAGCATGCACTTGCATGGGTTTCTTCTTGAACCGCTCAAACTCGACCTGCCCTAGACCCTCGAGCGAGAGAATAGGAACGTCGCCCTTAGTGAGATCCAGGTTCCGTTCATCGAACTTGGCCCTCTTGGGAGAGCGATCAGCATGGGGAGGAGGCGACCGGGGCCTGGTGTAACACCCCAAAATAATTTAATTAATTATTTAATTAAGTTATTTGAGGGTTACAATATTTACTTGAATTAGAATAAATAAATTGGAGTGGTTTTATTGCAGGAGGTGTATTGAATTAAAAGAGTGGCGTGATTAGGGCCCAACCCCCTAGTTGGCCCAATCACTATGCATGACCTAAATTGGGTCTCCAATTGAGACGATCATCATCACCGAAAGAAAGAAAAGAAATCGCGAGAGAGAGAGCTTGAGAGAGTGAAGAACGGCGACGCAGGGAAAGGAGGAAGAGAGAATTTCTTCTTCTCAAGCTTCAAGGTAACATTGAATCCTTTCCCTTTCTCCATTCTTTTCCTTATATTTCCAAGTGTATGATTCCAATTTCCCCTTTGCTTTCTTGCTCCTCCGCACGCTCAAAGCAGAGAGAGAATCCACTGTGTTGAAGGAGAGAAAGGAGGAGCGTGCGGTGGTGGTTCTGGGGCTTGTCGGTGATTTCGAGTTCTTCAATCCTTCAAGGTACTGGGGTTCTTTCTATACCTATAATAATCATTAGGATTTGTATTGTATGTAGGCTAGGTGTAGGAGTGTTTGAATGACTCGATTATGTTGTGTTGTGAGTCTAATTGGAATGCCATGGTTGCCGCATTTGAAAGGGGTGTGTTGTTGAATAGCATATAGAATGTTTGTGAAATTTCTCACCGATGTTGTATGTGGATATGTGGTGATTGTGAAATAATTGATGAAATGCACACCGATTGTTGTTTGAATGATGTGGATTAAGTGTCAAAACATTGCGTAAATGGGTGTTGTTGGAGTGTAAAGGAATCAGGCAAGTGGGGGGAGTCAAGTTACGGACTAGCGCCAATTGCCTAGCAATCGCGCCCAAGACAAAGTGTGTGTGGTCGGTGCATGTGGTTGCTGGAGCAGGCGCCAAAATTGGCCGCCCCACGTGTGGAAATTGTGAGTGAACCGAGGGGCGCCAAATGGCATGCCCGTGTTCTGTGTGTGCAGCAGTGTTTAGCACAGCGCCAACCGAGGTGCCAAGTGCGCAAAGTGTTGTCAGGTGTGTGCAGGCATGTGGCGCCAAATGGGCAGCCCCGTGCGCGCCCGTGTCTCGGGCCCGTGTGTTCCGAAGCGAGTGGCGCCAAATGTGGCCGCCTCGCGTGTCTGCAGCGCCAGTGTGCAAGGCGTGGTGCGCGCGCAGGTGTCTTCGGGGTGCGAAGCGCCAAATGTGGAAGCCTAGCGCGCCCGGCTGAGCTGGCCGGCACGTGGGTGTGTTAGTGTGAACACGCTGGGGCGCCAAAGTGGTCGCCCTGGCGCCAAGTGGCGCTAGTGTGGTTCCTAGGTGTCTTGTGGTCCCTAGGGTGTTGGGTTGGTCCAACTTTCGTGTTGAAGTGATTGGTGAGCCAAAATATTAATGAAGCGGTATAAATTAAATTGTAACTAAGCGAGTGTGAAAGCGGTGTGGGACTTCGGGTCCAAAAAGCAAGAGACGCCCTCAAGGCTAATTTGTTGGTGAGCTGAGTTGAGGAATAGTTAAAGTGGTGTGTATAATAAAATAGCGCGGGCATGTGTGTTGTTCAGGTGCATCGACATAGAGTCACATATTGCATGTGCATAAAGCGTGTAGGCTTCGCTAAAGCGGTGTGGGACTTCGGTCCAAAGCGGTGGGTGCCTCAAGGCAAATTGCATGTGGTGAAGGATCCTCTATGCATGTTGCATCACATGCATAAACACATACATATGTTATTGATGTTGCTTTGATGGTTATACTTTTGTGAATGCATTATAAATATGATGATGTAGCCGATAACGGTTGTGTGGTGGTGATTAGATGTTCACATTTGCACGATCAATATATACTCGCTTATTCTAATTATTATTATTTGTATAAAAGACTCACCCTACCTGCACGTGTTGCTTTTATGTCCAGAATCGCAGTAATCGCGAAAGTGAAGGCATTCTTATGCCCTTTGCTAGTAGTCGTGCTTCACTCGATATGTAGCACCGTGGGGAAGGCGAGTATTACTTTATTGCTATTTTTATGTTTTTAGACTATTCGTGGTGATGTATTAAGTATGATTCTAGACTAATAATTTTCCAATGTGGTTGGAGGCATTTTATTTTGGCGTCAGAAACTAAAACAGTGCTTGTGGGCCCGACCCTAAACTATGTGCCGCGATCGTTTTAATGTTTTACGCGACTTCTTATTATTTGACTATGAGATGATTGTTTTTATAAGCGTTGAAATGTGACATTCCCTTTAATGATTTTATTTTGAAAACTCCGATAAAATACATATAAATAATAGTTGTTTAGAAAGGGGGTGTTACATTAGTGGTATCGAAATGGTTGGTCCGTCCGACCAAGTGTCTAAGTGTTATTCCCTGTTGTAGCTAATTGTGTTCCTTTTGTGTAGAAGTTCGATTCGATGGCAAGACGCGATGATGCCGCTGGTCTCGCTTTGCAAGCCATAGCCCTGCCGTTGGGAATCAAAATGTCTGGTGGTCTTTGCGGAATGCTCGTGAATTTAGCGACGTTTCAGAGAGAAACCCACCCACCTTCATGGTCGGTGATGACTCGATGGGGCCTTGGCCTCGTTAAAGGAGATAGAGCGGATCTTCCGTGGCCGCGGAGTGCACCTGGCCTTTGAGAAAGTGAAGTTGGGACCCATATGCCGGGAGAGGAAGTTTCGACGACCGGTGGTTGGGAATGTCGCGGAGGTTGGAAGGTGCGCCGGGCGAGGAAGTTACTTTGGGAGGTTTTCACAAGAGAGTTCAAGAGAAAGTATTACCCCGAGGATGTGCGAGCCAAGAAGGAAGTGGAGTTCTTGAGTCAAAAGTGGAAATAAGACTAGAAATGAGTATGCCGCTAAATTTGAGGAGTTGGCCAAATTTTGTCCTTACTATGCCAATGAAGCCGATTCGAATTTTCCAAGCGCGCCAAGTTTCGAGAGTGGTCTGCGCTCCTGATATAAAGAAAGCGATTGGATATCGAGATTCGGGATTTTGCTAGGGTCGGTTGATAAGTGTAGGATCTATGAGGAGGATAGTTCACGCGCATACAAGGTCGTGAAGGAGAAGAGGAATAACTCATTAGGGAAAGCCCTATGAGGTTCTTTGGAGGTAAAAGCAAGTTGGAAAGGTGTGGCCGCTAAGCTGGCAAGTGGGGAGGTGCCTCTTCGGGTATGGTGTGTTTTACTTGTAAAGCAGTTCGGTCATAAAAGTAGTGAGTGTTCCGAGGTCCATTGTTTCAAGTGTGGTCGTAAAGGCCACATAGCCACTAAATGTGAGAAGAAGGGGATCATCTCGCTACAATTGTGATGAAGTCTGACATGTGAGTGCTAATTGTCCTAAGCCCCAAGAGGAGAAAGCCAAGTGGGAAAGTGTTTGTCGAAAGGCAGGACCGAGAATGCTAACGAGATTCGAGGTACTTGTCTTATTTTTTGATACTCTTCGATTGCTATAAGAGATACCCTGGCTACTTCATTCTTTCGCTGTCGCATTGTGTGCCGAGAAATTGAATCTTGATTTGTCTTCTATGATGAGGAGATGGTTATTGATACTCCAACCTAAGGGTCTTGTAACTACCTCCCTAGTGTGTGCTGTTGTCCTCTATCGGCCTTCCGCAGAGATTTTCTTGTAGACCTTATTTGTTTACCTTCGAGGATTAGATGTTATCCTTGGTATGGACCGTTAGTTGATAACCATGTACATATCAATTGTTTCGATAGATCGTTGAGTTTCCGCCCCGAGGAGGAAGAATCTGCTGGCTGCTCACCGGTCACGTCAATTGCGTGAGATTAATGAGGGAAGAAGTTCATCTATTTGCCTTGATGGCGCTCTCTCGTCTCGCTGAGAGTCAAGATATCATTGAAGGGTCAAGGTAAAGTAGTTTCCTGAGGTATTCCCCGATGAGATTCCGAGTGTTCCACGGAGAGGAGGTTGAATTACTATTGATCTCGTCGCACGAGGCCCGTGGTCTATGGCACCGCATCGATGTCGTGCATCTCGAATTATCCGAATCAAGAAACAACAAGAAGAGTTACTTCGAGAAGAAGTTCATAAGGCCTAGCAGTGTCGCTCGGGGGAGCACTCGTGTTGTCGGGTGAAGAAGAAGGATGGAAGCATGAGACTTTTGCGACTATAGACAGCTGAACAAAGTGACTATCAAGAACAAGTATCCACTCCCGAGAATCGATGATTTGATGGACTAACCGGTAGGTGCTAAGGTGTTTAGCAAGATCGACTTGAGGCTCTGGATATCACCAAATCAAGGTGAAAGATGATGATGTTCGTAAGATGCCTTCGTAACTAGATACGGGCACTATGAATATACCGATGATGCCGTTTTCGGCGTTACTAACGCGACCTCTTGAGTGTTTATGGAGTACATGAACCGCACTCTTCCATAGTCACTTGGATCGCTTTGTGGTGGTATTTATAGACGACATTTTGTGTATTCTAAGACGTAAGAGAGCACGCAGTAACACTTGAGGTTAGTGCTGAGAGGTGTTGATGAAAAGAAGCTTCACGCCGGTTGTCAAAGTGCACTCGTCGTGAGCAAAGTGAGTTTTCTCGCCATGTAATTTCCGGTGATGGTATAGCCGTAGATCCAGCCTAAGGTTGATGTCGTGGTTTAAACGTGGGAGAACCCAAAGTCGCTGGATCGAGATCGTGGAGTTTCGGGGCTGGCTGGTTACTATAGGAGGTTTATCGAGGGTTTCTCCAAGCTAGCTCCTTCCGCTGACTCAACCGACGCGTGTAAGTGGAAAAGCCTTGTGCGGGATGCACGGTGCAAGAGAGCTTCAATGAGTCAAGCGAAGGTTGACAACATCTCCTATTCCTCGGCATTGCCTGCTCCAGATCGACCGCTCGTGGTGTATCGCGGATGCTTCCAAGAGAGGCCTGGGAGGTGTACTAATGCAAGAGGGTAAGGTAGTAGCCTATGCGCCTAGGCAGCTGAGAGTTCATGAGAAGAAACTACCCTACTCACGATTCTGAGCTTGCGGCAATTGTGTTTGCTTTGAAGATCCTGGAGGCACTATTTGTATGGTTCTAAGTTTGAGGTGTTCAAGGATCATAAGGTGGCGCGTGATCTGCTTGACCGTAAAGAATTGAATATGAGACAAAGGAGGTGGCTGTAACTATTGGAAAGACTATGACTTTAGTTTGAATTACCATCCTGTGGAAGGTTAATGTTGTAATGACGCCTGAGTAGGAAGTCCCTTCATGTGTCCGCGGATGGTGAAAGAGCTCGAATTGATCGAAAGCAGCGTTCGGATTTGAGTTTCGTTCATAAGTAACGCTAAAAGTGTACGTACCGGGAATGTTGAAGATCCATAATGAATTTCTAGACGTTATTCGGGAGGCTCAAAAACAAGACATTAAACTAGTTGAATTGGTCGTGGGGATGGATCACCCGAGGTTAAAGATTGCGAAATAGACGCACAGGATGTGTCGAGATACCGAGGAAGGATTTGCATCCCCGATGATGAAGAGATTAAGAAGTCAATACCGAAGAGTGGGACATCGAGTAAAATGAGTATTCATCCGGGAGCCACAAAGATGTATCGTGATTTGAAGAACTGCTTTTGGTGGCCCGCATGAAGCGTGATGTGGCCCAATTTGTGTATGTTGTTTGACGTGTCGAATCCAAGGTAGAGCATCGTAAGTTTACGGGGCTGATGCAAATGCATTGGATGTACCGTAATGGAAGTGGATAGTGATTCTATGGATTTTGTAATCGGATCGCCAATACGTGAAGAGCGGATTTGACGCTATATGGGTGATTGCTGATAGTTGACAAAGTCCGCCACTTTTTGCCGATTAATATGACTTATCCGGGGCCCGGTTGGGCGATATTTATGTTAAGACAATCGTGAAGTCGCATGGTGTTCCCGTGAGTATCGTGGTCCGATCGGATCCTAGGTTTACTTCGAATTTTGGAGGAGCTATAGGAGGCCTTAGTTCTAAATTGAGATCGAAGTTCTCGCTTTATCACCCCTGCATGCACAATGGGCGCATTCGAGAGGACTATTCAACCACTAGAGGATTTGTTGAGAGCATGCGCTTTCGAGCAAGGAGGTTCGTGGGATTCTCATTTGCCATTGATTGAATTCACCTATAATAATAGCTTTCATGCGAGTATCGGATGGCGCTTTTCGAGGCATTGTATGGTAGGAGGTGCAGTAGACACCCGTTGGTATGAATCGGGAGAGAGCAGTGGTGTTAGGCCCCGAGATCGCATTTTATGAGACCACAAGTAGAAGGTCGTCAAGATGATTCGAGAAGATGAAAGCCTCCCAGAGTAGCGTAAGAGCTTTACTGCATGATAAGAGAAGAAAAGACTGGAGTTTCGCCGGTGACCATGTATTTCGAGTCACCCGGTGATGTGTGAGTCGTGTGCTCTGAAGTCTAAGAAATTAACCCTCGTTTCATTCGCCCATACCGCATTCCTCGGAAAGAGTTGGGAAGGTTGCCTATCGGGTGGCCTTACCACCTAACTGCCTAACCCGCATGACGTGTTCCATGTATCTCACCCGCGAAGCATGTCCCCTAATCTGGCCGCATGTAATCTCGGGATGGATAATGTGGAAAGTGAGGGAGAACCTCATCGTGGAGACCGTGCTTCAAGTAGGATGTAAGACCGTGAGGTAAAAGTGTTAAGAGGCAAGGAGATCAATCTAGTGAAAGTGGTTTGGTTAGGAGCCGCTTAAAGCATGACGTGGGAATTGGAAAGTAAGATGAAAGAAGCTTTACCCGAGTCGCTTTGATCTGTGCAATTCGAGGACTAAATTTAATAAGTGGGGAGAGTTGTAACACCCCAAAATAATTTAATTAATTATTTAATTAAGTTATTCGAGGGTTACAATATTTACTTGAATTAGAATAAATAAATTGGAGTGGTTTTATTATGTGAGGTGTATTGAATTAAAAGAGTGGCGTGATTAGTGGCCCAACCCCTAGCTGGCCCAATCACTATGCATACGACCTAAATTGGATCTCCAATTGAGACGATCATCATCACCAAAGAAAGAAAAGAAATCACGAGAGAGAGAGCTTGAGAGAGTGAAGAACCGCGACGCAGTGGAAAGGAGGAAGAGAGAATTTCTTCTTCTCAAGCTTCAAGGTAACGCTGAATCCTTCCCCTTCTCCATTCTTTCCTTATATTTCCAAGTGTATGATTCCACTTCCCTTTGTCGCTTTCTCGCCTCCCTCCGCACGCTCAAAGCAGAGAGAATCACCACGTGTTGAAGGGAGAGAGCGAGGAGCGGCGGTGGTGGTTCAATGGTCGTGATTTTGAGTTCTTCAATCCTTCAAGGTACGGGGTTCTTTCTATACCTATAATAATCATTAGGATTTGTATTGTATGTAGGCTAGGTGTAGGGGAGTGTTTGAATGACTGATTATGTTGTGTTCATGTAGTCTAATTGAATGCCATGGTTGTCGTTAATTTGAAAGGGTGTGTTGTTGAACAGCATATAGAATGTTTGTGAAATTTCCTCACTGATGTTGTATGTGATATGTGGTGATTGTGAAATAATTGATGAAATGCACACTCGATTGTTGTTTGAATGATGTGGATTAAGTTGTCAAAACATTGGCGAAATGGGTGCTCATGGAGGTAAAGGAATCAGGCAGTAGGGGGAGTCGGGTTACGACTAGCGCCAATTGCTCAGCAACGCGCGCCAAGACAAGTGTGTGTGTGGTCTGGGTGCATAGCTGGAGCAGGCGCCAAAATTGGTCTGCCTCGCGGTGGAAATTGTGAGTGAACCGAGGGGGCGCCAAATGGCATGCCCGTGTCCAGGTGTGTAGCAGAAGTTTAGCACAGCGCCAACCGAGGCGCCAAGTGCAAGCAGGCCGTAGGTGTGGTAGGCATGTGGCGCCAAATGGGCAGCCCCGTGCGCTCGTGTCTCACCCCCCGTGTAGGTTCGGAGTTGTGGCGCCAAAATGTGGCTGCCTCACGCGGTCCGTGTGTGCGCCTGTGTGTGCAAGGCGTGGGTGCGTAAGGCAGGTTCTGGGTGCAGCGCCAAATGTGGCGTGCCTCAGCGCCTCGGTTGAGCGGGCCAGCACGTGGGTGTGTTAAGAGAAACACGGTGGGGCGCCAAAGTGAGTCGCCCTGGCGCCAAGTGGCGCCTAGTGTGGTTCCTAGGTGTCTTGCGGGTCCCTTGTGGTGTTAATGGGTCCAACTTTCGCGGTTGTGAAGTGATGGTGAGCTAAAATATTAATGAAGGGTATAAATTAAATTGTAACTGCCGGAGTGTGAAAGCGGTGTGGGACTTCGGGTCCAAAAGCAAGAGACGCCTCAAGGCCAATTTGTTGGTGTGAGTCGAGCCGAGGAATAGTTAAAGTGGTGTGTATAATAAAATAGCGTGGCATGTGTGTTGTTGTGGTGCATCGACATAGAGTCACATATTGCATGTGCATAAAGCGGTGTGTAGGCTTCTGGCCAAAGCGTAAAGGGACTTGGCCCAAAGCTGGTGCCTCAAGGCAAATTCATGTGGTGAAGGATCCTCATGCATGTCAGATCACATGCATAAACACATACATATGTTATTGATGTTGCTTTGATGGTTATACTTTTGTGAATGCGTTATAAATATGACGTATGTGTGCCGATAACGTGTCAGGTGGTTGTGGATTAGATGTTCGCTGCGTCACCAATATATACACGCTTATTCTAATTATTATTATTTGTATAAAAGACTCACCCTATCGCATGTGTTGCTTCTTATGCTCAAGAATCGCAGTAATCGCGAGTGAAGGCATTCTTATGCCCTTTGCTAGTAGTCGTGTCACCCGAGTATGTAGCACCGGGAAGGGCGAGTATTACTTTTTTTATTGCTATTTTTATGTTTTTAGACTATTCGTGGTGATGTATTAAGTATGATTCTAGACTAATAATTTTCCAACGTGTCGTGAGGCATTTTATTTTGCGTCAGAAACTAAAACAAAGCCAGGGGCCCGACCCTAAACTATGTGTCGCTGTGATCGCTTTTAATGTTTTACGTGACTTCTTATTATTTGACTACTAGATGATTGTTTTTATAAGCGCTGAAATGTGATATTCTTTAATGATTTTATTTTGAAAACTCGATAAAAGCGGGGTGTTACATCGCGTGGGGCTTCTTTCCTTGGTTTTCGGGGAGTCCGAGGCACTCGACGCACCCTCCACGCTGACTACATTATGCGTGGTGGCGGCTATGCGGCACTCCCTGGCCTGTTCGAATCAGATCGATCACGGCCCATGACTTCACCGCCATTCTTTCGCAAAACAACGAAAGTAAGAGTTAGAAGAGAAGATCGACAACATAAATATAAAGGCAAAGTTTAAAAGCTTAACCGATCTCGCCTCCAGAGTCTTACTAACGAGCAAGACGGCGGACGGCAAGGTATATCGCCTTAGGGTCCGGGGCGCAAAAGATGCCCGCCAAAGCTTTGATCATCTCAGAGACTCCACGCTCTGGGCCGCATCCAAATCCTTAACGTAATAAATATACCACCGGCCTCCTGGAAGAAGGGGCCTCGCTCCACATGATTGAAAATAAGGGGGACCGAGCATTCCGTCGTTGGACTTCGCATGGCCTTGCTAGCCCCTTGGTCTGGAACGATCCGTATATGGGGTTTTCCGTGTCGCTTCCAACACTTTTTCAAACGCCTTAAAATAATCTGCCGAAGTTTTTGGGCTTTCATGACACTTGCTCCCTCTTTCTCGTTTTTTTTTCCCCGAGCCACCAAATCAAGATAGAAAAAGAGTATGATCGATAATCGCCACTCAAGTTTGGTTGTAAGAACTTCGTTGTTTTCAAAAACGCCCATGCGCTTCGACGGAAATGAGGATGGGCGACTTCGATGTGACGGAGAACGCCGCGTTGAAATTCGTGGAAGCGGTGGCACGATGTTCATCTTCCTAACACGCATCCGATGCATCGAACTCGAGGTTGTCGTAATAAGTTGCAATATCCTCCCGCTCTTTCATGCCCCTTACTCCAACCCGGTAGATGGTGGAAGGAAGTTTCAGAACGGGCGCTACCAATGGTCGCACCGTGATAACGCTTCCCATTAGGAACGGCGGGTGCTCCACACCCAGATACGTCGGGCGGTCCCGCCACGCCGGGGCCGACGTTCTCTCGCACTCCCCTGGCCGCTTCCTTCGCTATTTACCCTCCCGGACGAGGAACTAGTCAGCAGCCGAACAACTTCCTCATTACCTGCTCCACTTCTACCGCCCGACCTCGATCATCTCCTCGTCCGCTGGCCCGACGGGCACTGCGACTTCGCCATCCTCTATGACCACCACTTCATCATTCTCCGCGGGTGAGGATCACACGATCAACGTTGAATGAATAGATTTCGAGCTCGCGAGCTTCCCCGAGCCAATCGACGACCGGGCCGGGAAGAGTTAGAAGAGCTCGAGCTCGAGCCGCCAAGAATCGTAACTTTCGTACGCTCAAGACGCACTTAGGTTCTTCTTCGGTGAGCACCTTCTGAGGCCCGCCGGCACGTGGCTAGCAAAGGATCGGGACGGTTCCTCCGAATACGAGCGCTTTTTCGCCCATGCAGATACGCTGCCAGCGTACACCGCGAGGCGGACGCCGTCGTCGGCCGAGCAACAAGACTGCGGAGAGGGAGCGACTGCCGCCCCTGCACTGAACACCCCTATCACAAGTTGCGCGGAACAATATATTCAAGACGACGCAGTAGTTAAAAGCAAACAGTAAATCGATCCATACCTCAAACGGGGAGATTTCGAAGATCGGTCACGAAGCAAATACGAGTAATACGGAAGCGTCAGCGTGTCGGTGGTGTATAAGTCGGTCATTGAGTAATACGTGTAACTGAACGAAGTATACCG